>CAJQUW010013269.1:600000-1200000 GCA_907163375.1 Prostheceraeus crozeri | reverse complement strand
AAATGAAGGATGTGTCAAGGCGAAGCCACTGTTCTGTCAGTCTTTCAGAGAGAATCTTCAGGGACACTGGTGGAAGTGAATAGCGGTCGCTCACTCGCCGCCCAAGCTCGTCCCAGACTTGTTCAATGGGTGACAAGTCAAGTGAGCGTGCAGGCCAGTCAAGGGTTTGAATGTTCAATCTCTTAACAGTGGCAATGACAGCCGAGGAGCGATGTGGTCTTGCGTTGTCGTCTTGGAAGACGAGATCCTCCACCCTGACCACTGAGGCAACAACAAGAAGCACAATTTCATTGAGATACCTCTCTCCAGATCCCTTCTTCTTTTTAACATCTCTTTCTGCTTTCCATCGACACCACCACCTACAAACAACGACTCTCGATAGTTGCAGCTCTTCGGCAACACTCGCACAACTTCTACCACAACGAATCATTCCAATAGCCATACCTCTGGTAAACTGATCGTGTGCCATTTCATTTTACAAAAGCTGGATTTCAGTTCACGTTTATGTTCAATTTGTAAAAGCAATTGTGACAGTTGTATCGATATCAAAATTTGAAATTTGACCACCATAGATCTTTCTCCATTCTCTAATGTGTTGAATGGTAATATATAGCGTTGTGTGCTAGGCAGTTTGTCTTCTTGCTTTATTATGTATTTATTATTCATTTTATTGTTTTGTGAGAACAATCTCCATTCCATTGTTAAAGCAATAACTTTTCCGCGGCATGCATTTCAAGTTCCAATGTCATACAAAAGTCCAGCTTGTCAGCTATCTACGGTACATGACTGACAACAGACATGTGATGTCATCAGACAATGGATGACCAAACAATTGGTAGCTGACCGTGAGCGAATCTTCACAGACGTATTTAAAGCGGCATGAACAACGCCCGCTCACGCATTCTGGTCTCTCCAAGCGAAGTTGTCGGCGAGAGCCGTTGATGGTGTTTCAGCCTATCTTCTATGTGCGAACTATCGATCATCGAACTGCTGCGGACGTGATCACCACGGCTTGTGGTCCTGGAAGAATCTGGAGACTCTGTTGGTGCTGTGACTGTCTTATAGCTGTGAACGTACCATCTGTCCTTGTAAGGACTGTTTGCACCATTTATTTATTTTCACAATATAATTTATCCACATTTTTCATTTACATTTTTCAATCATATGTTTTGGGAATATTAAGAAAATAATAACCCGTAACATATTTGGCGACCACGCCAGGACCCAGCTTTGTTTTCACTGACGCACAGCTCGCCTGAGAGCCGTCGGTTCTTCGAACTACCACTTCTTCCCAGTTAAGGTTCTGAACTTTTTCTTTTTTCGCTTCCTCGGTCCACTCTTTTTAAGTTAAGTCTTAAGGCTTAATAACTGTAGGCCTAAGCATAAGGCTAAAACTAACCGTGGGCAAGTTTTGAGCTATATATTTCTCGATTTTTTTCGCGTTTTTTGATCTTCCTAAATAAAGTAAAATTTTCTCGGGTTATTTAATAAGGATTGTTAGGAATTAGCTAAGAACGTAAGAAATGGACTTCGATGCTAAAGAATTCCTTAAACAATTCAATGAAGCCCCAAATGTGCAACAGCTGAAGGAATTGAAGAAAGCGGAACTATTCGATGTTGGAATCCAGTTGCAATTGCCAGTTAAGATGACTATGCGAAAGGAGCAAATACTCCAGAGAATCAAAGGGCATTTCATCGAAGAAGGCAAGATAGAAAAGGATGTCCAAGGAGAGTTGCCGGAAAATTCCAATGTGTTGTTAGAATTGAAAAAAATAGAATTGGAAGAAAAGCGATTAGAACGAGAAGAACGAAGAGAACAATGGGAGGCCGAAAGAGAACTCAGAGAAAAAGAGATGAATATGCAAAGAGAAATTGAACTAGAGAGAATAAGAACAAAAGCAGAAACTGAAAAAAGAAAATCAGAAGCATCATTCAAAGAAAATGCATCTATAGTTCCAAAGTTTTCCGAAAGAGACGTGGAACAATTTTTCCTGTGTTTTGAGAGGGTTGCTGAAACGGCAAACTGGCCAAAAGAAAAATGGACCTTCCTGATGCAGACAGTTTTAACTGGTAAAGCACAAAAGGCGTATGCAGCCTTACCTAATGGCGATGCCAAAGATTATGAAAAGGCAAAACAAGTAATCCTTGAAGCATATGAGTTGGTGCCAGAAGCCTACCGACAGAAATTCCGTTCATGGCAAAGAATGAAAGAGCAAAATCATTTACAATTTGCCAAAGATAAAGAAGTCTTATTTGATAAGTGGACGAAAGCCGAAAACGCCGATACGTTTGAGAAGCTACGAAATGTTATCCTCATCGAAGAATTTAAGAACTGTTTGAGTCCACAAATCAAAGTATATTTAGATGAGAGAATGCCACAAAACATAACCGAAGCAGCAAGAATCGCCGATCAATACGAATTGACGCATAAAAAGCCACGGTCGTATTACCATTATGAAAAGCCAAGAAACTATTACACAAGAAGTGCAGAAAAATATCATGAAGACAAAAGACAGGAAAAATATTATGAAGACAACAGACAATATGACAATAAAAACAAACAGCCAGAAGATATGAGAAAACGAGAAACGCCAAGATGGAAAATAGAATGTGAACACTGTAAGAGAAAGGGACATACAAAAACAGAATGTTGGCAATTGCATGAACGACCAGAAAAGTACGATAGAAAGCCCGTAACGCTTGTTCGTGAAACGAACTGCGTACCGCTTGTTCGTGAAACGAACTGCCATCTTGAGACTGAGCAGGAAAAATCCTTTCCTACTAGTTTTTATGGTGTTCAGGTCAATGAGCATGATAGATATACTTCAGTCGACGAAAGTGAACAACTAATTGAAGAAGGGAAGCAAGCTTTCACGAAAGACGGTCTAGCTGGCAATGATAAAGATGATTTATATCCAGTTACAGTATGGCGAGATACCGGAGCATTTCAATCATTAATAGTGAAAGACATAGTTCCAGTGTCACATGCTACATACACGGGATTATGTGTTCCACTCCGCGGCGTCGGAGGATGTATCTCAGCTCCACTGCATAAGTTGTACGTAAAAACCGAGATAGTGGAAGGTACCTTCATAATTGGTTAATCGATCGAGAAGAAATTCCTATTGAAGGGATCGATTTGATTGTTGGGAACGACTTAGCCGGATGCAAAGTTCAGGTACCACGTATGATAACAAACATGAAAGAAATTGAAGCAAACGAAGGAGAAATAAAAGATCATGAAGCGAAAGAGAATGAACTGAAAGAGATTGAACTAGCGAAAGAAAGTGAACAAACAACAGTATGTGCCGTCACAAGATCCATGAGTAAGAAAGAGAAATCAGAAAAAGAGAATGAAATTGATGAAAATATTGAAGAGAAAGAAATAACATTCGAAGCGAATATAGATCGGTGTCAACTAATAAAAGAACAAGAAAGCGATGAAGAATTACAAAACATCTCCGCAGAACTGAACGAGAGTGATAAGAATGAACGCATTTACTTCTACAAGCAAAATGGTATCCTATTTCGCTGCTGGAAACCAAGAGAAGCCACTCCTGAAGAAACATGGCAAGAAGTACATCAAATTGTAATACCTAAGTCATATCGACAAAAAGTCTTAAGCGTTGCACACGAAAACATATTAAGTGGTCATCTCGGTGTACGCAAAACTCATTATCGAATATTGAAGCATTTTTACTGGCCGAAAATGTACAAAGATGTAGCTAACTTCTGTCGAACTTGTCATACATGTCAGATAGTTGGTAAACATCAGTTAGATCCTCCGAAAGCGCCGTTAATCCCAATCCCTGCGTGCGAAGAACCATTCAGAAATATCATTATTGATTGTGTTGGACCTTTACCACGAACCATAATGGGACATGAATATCTATTTACAATTATGTGTTCGTCAACCAGATTTCCAGAAGCTATCCCTTTGAGAAACATTAACGCCAAAAATATTTGTTCGGCTTTGATCAATTTCTTTACTATGGTGGGATTACCGAAAGTCATGCGCTCAGATCAAGGCACGAACTTTACATCGAAGATATTTAGTCAAGTGTCAGAAGTACTTGGAGTAAAACATAATTGTTCAACTGCTTATCATCCAGAATCTCTGGGTGCGTTAGAACGATTCCATCAGACATTGAAAGTTATGATGAAAACTTACTGTGAAGAACATCAAAAGGACTGGAATTTAGGTATACCAATGCTATTATTTGCCATCCGCGAAACAGTTCAAGATTCACTCGGATTTAGTCCATTTGAATTAATTTACGGTCATGAAGTTAGAGGACCCCTGAAGTTGATGAAAGAAAATATGCTCAGCGAAGAGAAGAAAAACACGAATTTGTTAGATTACGTGTCTGAGATCAAAGAAAGACTCACTGAGATACAAAAGTCTGCAAAGGCTAACCTAATAAATTCGCAAAGTAAAATGAAGAAGCAATTTGACAGAAACACAAAAGAAAGAACATTTCAGCAAGGTGAAAAAGTACTCTTATTATTGCCAATTTCGGGAGATCCGATAAAGGCAAGGTATCAAGGTCCTTATATGATACAAAAGAAAATAAGTGAAGTCAACTATGTTGTAGAAACTCTGGATAGAAGAAAGAAACAAAGAATGTGTCACATAAATATGCTCAAGAAATATCACGACCGAGACGAAGAGTCAACAACTGAGTCAAACCCTTCTGGTGCTGTGCCGGAGAGTCTGGTGTCAGCACCGCAGACGAATTTGCCCGCACTGGGTGACATAAAAGAAAATTCTACAGGCACTTCGATCACTATGATTGCGTCAGGGGGGTCTGCAGCGGCAACATCGCTGACGAACTTGGCATCGCCGGGTGATGCAGAAGAGGAAGTCAATCTCATCATGCCAAGAATGAATAATTCAAAGATATTAGAAAATCTTGATAGCCATTTCAAGCATGTCGATTCCGAACAGAAAGAAAGATAAAAGAAATAATTAAAGAGCACAAAGGAATATTTGCCGATCATCCGCAAATAACTACATGGGCAGAACATGATGTCGAATTATCTGAAGAAAGGCCAATAAAACAGAGTCCGTACAGAATGAATCCAGAGAAGAGAGAAATTATGAAAAAGGAAGTAAAATATCTGAAAGATCATAACATAATAGAAAATAGCAACAGCAATTGGAGATTACCATGCATTTTGGTACCAAAACCAGATAAAACTCATCGTTTTTGTACCGATTATAGAAAAGTAAATGAATTGACAATCGCAGACAATTATCCCTTGCCGAATATCGAGACTTGCATTGAACAAGTAGGAGATTCGAAAATAATCAGCAAGTTTGACTTATTGAAAGGATATTATCAAGTTCCTGTAACAGAAAGAGCAAAGCGAATTTCAGCCTTCGTCACCGAAGAGAGTTTATTTCAATACAAAGTTATGCCCTTCGGAATGAAAAATGCCGCATCAACATTTCAAAGATTAGCTAATAAAGTCATCGAAAATTTAGACAACTGCGCCGTACATATTGACGACATAATCGTTTATAGTAATGACTGGCCAGATCACTTGGAACAAATACAAAAATTATTCCAAAGAATCGGCGAGGCCGATTTAACAATCAACCTCAGCAAAACGAGATTGGGAAACAGTCGCTAAACTATTTAGGTTTTGAAATCGGACATGGGAAAATAAAACCTATTACGGCAAAAGTTCAAGCCGTTGTAAACTTTCCTGTACCTAACTCAAGAAAGGAACTAAGAAGATTCCTTGGTATGGCTGGGTATTATAGAAAATTTTGCAAAAATTACGCAGATGTTGTACACCCTTTGACAAGCCTCACGAGCCCAAAAATAAAATATACTTGGAGTAATCAATGCCAAGTAGCTTTCGAACAAGTCAAAACAATGCTGGCATCACCTCCGATTTTATCAGTACCTACATTTGAAAAGCCATTCAAATTATATGTCGATGCTAGCGGCCTTGGTCTTGGTGCATTGTTGGCTCAAGATGATGAGGAAGGGAACGAGCATCCATTATCATATTATTCGAAGAAATTCAATCGTTACGAAAGAAAATACAGTACGATTGAAAAAGAAGGCCTAGCTTTGGTTCAAAGTTTGAGACACTTTGCGTATTTCCTCAAAGGCCGGCGAGCTACTTTTGTTTACACAGATCGCAATCCGTTAGTTTTCATTAACAGAATGAAAAATGACAGAGACTTTTCAGATGGAGTCTGTTGTTACAGGAATATAATATTATCATTCAACATGTACCCGGGAGAGATAACATCATAGCAGATCGTTTGTCGAGAAGTTAAATAAAAATATGATTTTTATTTTTTTTGGTGGGGCGTGTTGTGTGCTAGGCAGTTTGTCTTCTTGCTTTATTATGCATTTATTATGCATTTTATTGTTTTGTGAGAACAATCTCCATTCCATTGTTAAAGCAATAACTTTTCCGCGGCATGCATTTCAAGTTCCAATGTCATACAAAAGTCCAGCTTGTCAGCTATCTACGGTACATGACTGACAACAGACATGTGATGTCATCAGACAATGGATGACCAAACCATTGGTAGCTGACCGTGAGCGAATCTTCACAGACGTATTTAAAGCGGCATGAACAACGCCCACTCACGCATTCTGGCTCCAAGCGAAGCTGTCGGCGAGAGCCGTTGATGGTGTTTCAGCCTATCTTGGCATAGCTATTCAGCCTATCTTGGCCACCTATCTACATAGCGTGATCTGGTGGTGAATGGTCGTGTCTCTCGTCTGTGTCCGCGTTCATATTCATGATATTGGAATTAATAGTGTCTTCGTGCATCGCGAATCTTGGGAATTATACCATTCGAATCCTCGTCGCTTCGTTCGTGTTTGTGTCTGTATCTCATTGCCTGATTTCGTCGAATTCGTGGGATATTCGTCGTCGTTTGGAAATCCAGCTGATCTGTGTTCACTTTCCTCAATCAGTGTCATTGTCGTTGTTCGTAAATGTTGTAAAGCTGGATTTGCACAGTCACAAGAAACCTACCGCACTTACGTCGAGATTGGCATTCCTCTGATCCAGATATTCCAGAAGCAGTGTTCTGATTGTTTCGGTCGTAGCTCATTGGCTTCAGTATTGTGATTTGGTCACACAGTCGAGGGTTCAAATCCAACTGAATATCAATTTTGATTTTGCCGTTTGTCATCACTTGCTTCTGCTCAAAAGCTTGAATGATGCCTGAAGGAAAAGATTTAAACGGTTCTTTTTCTTTTACTTCAATTCGAAGAATGTCAAGTTCTCAAATCGGCAAGTTGAACAAAGAGCAATTGACTATAGCACTGAAGGATGCAGTAAAGTCCTATGACTCTCAGACAGTGCAAGCCAAGGTAAATGATGCTGCTACAAAAGCCGATATTGAAAGAATTTTAGAACAAAAGCTTAATGATCATTTCAAGAATTTGGAGATGAAGTTGGTAGAAGTTCTGGACCAGCAAAAGTCGTTGCAACGGACTTGCGAATCTCTACAGTCCCAAATTGATGATCTGAATATTGATAATCAAGCAACTTTGACACATGTATCAGATGGCATCATGGAAGAACTTGAAAACCGTCTTAGTCGACGAAATAATTTGATTTTTGCTGGAATAGCAGAATCCACCGATGGCTCAGTAAATGACCGAAAGCAACACGATGAATCAAAGATTCTAGATATTCTGGCCGCAGTCAATTGTGAAGCTGTGTCTCTAACATCATATAATCGCATTGGAAGACCTCGTGATAGTGCTCCAAGACTCATCAAAGTAACGTTTGGCAATTTCCAAGAAAAAATATCGGTTCTGAGGAACAGTAGAAATCTGCGAAACTCAACTGACTTCAGAAATGTGTACATCAATAATGACCTTACTTCTCTTCAGCAAATCAAAGACAAGGAACTGCGCAAAGAACTCAAAGATAGGAAAGAAAGCGGAGAAGATGTGATTCTATACAGGAATAAAATTGTCCGAAGATCTTTTGGCAAAAATTTTCAATGAGCGCTTTTAGCAAAATGGAAATCCCGAATATTTTACTGACGAATATTCGATCATTGAGACCTAAATTTGATGAGGTTCGTGTCATTGCTGCATGTGAAAACCCTGATGTTATCGCACTTTGTGAGACTTGGCTCACTCAGACTGTGGCTGATGAAGAAGTGAGCATTTCTGGCTACACTCTTATCCGTCAAGATAGAACTGATGGGAGGCGAGGTGGAGGCGTCTGTGCATATGTACGGTGCAATTTACAATTTGAAATTATCGCGTTTCTGCGGCAACTATCATTTCTTGAGTGTCTTTGTGTCTATTTTAAGACTAATGACATTGTCATGATTGTTATCTATGTCCCTCCCAATTTGAAAAGTTGTCAATATACAGAGGTAAGCGATGTATTAGTCACTTTCTGTGATACTTTCAATACATCTCATTTTATGATAGCTGGAGATGTAAATCAATTGCCTACAGTTTATCTCAATCAGTCACTCCAACTTGTACAAGTGGTAAATAGCGAAACTAGAAAAACGTCTATCTTGGATAAGATTTTCCTTTCTAAGACTGCTTTTTCATTTTATTATTGTTCATCTTGTGAATCGGGTGATTGTGATGAAACCCCACTGAACATCGGTCCACCAATTGATAGTTCTGACCACAACACTGTAATCTTGAAACCGTGTAAGACTCTTTTTAAATGTCAAAATGCTCATAAGAATTGTTCGTATTCTGCAAGAGTCTATGACTTCCGTGAAAGATATGTAGCTGTTTTTCTAAATAGATTGGCTTCTTTCCCATGGCACTCATTTTACCGCCAAAACGCTTCAATAGATGAAAAATGTCATTTTTTCTATGTGATTGTTTATAGTGCCTTAGAGAGTATTCCTTATCAAGTTGTGGAGATGACCGGGAAAGAAAAATCATGGTTTTCACCCAAGCTCAAGGTACTCATTAATCAAAGGTATGCAGCGTTCCGTAACAGAAACTACGAGTTGTATAACATGTATAAGACCAAAATTCGCAAAGAGATCAAACAAGCAAAGATGAATTGGATATCAAAACTCAAGCGAAGACCAAATGGAATATGGAAAGTTGTTTCTGATACTTCTAAACAATCAGATTCCTACAGTTTCAGTGATGAAAGCATTGAGGACATAAACACTGCGTTGCTGTCTAATTTTTGTCCATCATCGGACTGGTCTGAAATTTACCAGCTAATTGAGAATATGGACGACAATGGTGAATGGAACATCACTGTTTCTCAAGAAAAGACCAGGAATTATCTTGAGAAGCTGAACGTCAAAAAAGCGGCCGGTTTTGACGAATTCCCTCCATTTCTTGCTAAAGTGGCGAGTGACATCCTAGCAGGACCGATTTCTCATCTCATTGCTCTCTCCCTCGAAACAAAGACTGTCCCAGAAATTTGAAAAATGGCATCTGTCACTCCGATCCCAAAAAAGAAGAATCCTGATGTAAGCGACTTTCGACCAATATCCGTGCTATCTGTGTTCACAAAGGTCCTAGAGCAGTATGTTATCGACTCTATGAAGCCATCTTTCATTGATGCATATGGACCAGACCAATATGGATTCCGACCAAACCACTCTACATTGCATGCGAATATCAGAGTACATGACTTTATAACATCATCCCTTGACAACTTACAAACTAGTGGAGTTTTACTCATGTCTTTTGATATGGCTAAAGCCTTTGATCGTGTCACTCATAGAAGTTTGGTAGAATCTCTTATTAATGTTGCGTTCCCTAAGCACTTTTTATTGTGGTGCTGTAATTTTTGCAGGATCGTAGACAGTATGTCAAAGTGAGAGACAAACAGAGTTCCATTGTTAAGGTCACATCAGGTATACCTCAAGGTGGGAAACTTTCGCCATTTTTATTCTGTGTCCATATGAGTTCTTTGAAGCCGAGACACAAATCAGCTGTAATGTGTAAATATGCCGATGATGTGCTTTTAGCGTTGCCAATTTGTAATAGTGACAATGTTGACTTGCTAGTGGAGACTGAGATGTACAATATCGACCTTTGGTGTTCCTCACATGGCCTCACTTTAAACCGTGAAAAGACTCAGTGCATGCTTGTGCGCAACAGACAGGTATTCTCTCCGTCAAACCCCTTTTTCAAGGATCAGCTCCGAATTCTTGGTGTGCTATTCAACTCCAATTTGACATGGGACTCTTTTGTGGATAACCTATGCAAGCGAGCCAGTCGTCGGTTATTCATACTGAAGCGTTTGAAATACAATTTGTCCAAACCAGAACTGATGCTGATTTATAATGCTGTAATATTATCAACGCTCGAATACAATGCTCCGCTGTTAATTGGAATTAACAAGAAAAATTCGGAGAGACTAGAAAAGGTTCGTCGACGATGCCACCGTATAATTTGTGGCATCGAATGTGATTGTGATAGATTCACACCTCTAGCAATTCGACGTGAGCATCTGGCCTTAAAAGCATTCAAAGGAATTATTGACTATAGTGACAATCAGCTTCACCAATTAGCACCTCCCATTTGATCAGCCCACCACGTCGCAAGCAACTTGTACTTGTGCTATGCCGAAACGAAACTCTCGCCGCTCTTTTTTTCATTTTTTTGTCAGCGTTATACAACAGCATGGACTTAGTAAACTGATGCATTCTTGGAGAAGTTCAAATTTCTTTGTTGATACATCGTTTTTTCTTGATTGACTTTATGTTTTGACCATTGCTTATACCCGATCATTGTAAAATTGCAATGCATGATTTCCATTATCAATATAACATTTATTCTATTCTATTCTATTCTATCTTCTATGTGCGAACTATCGATCATCGAACTGCTGCGGACGTGATCACCACGGCTTGTGGTCCTGGAAGAATCTGGAGACTCTGTTGGTGCTGTGACTGTCTTATAACTGTGAACGTACCATCTGTCCTTGTAAGGACTGTTTGCACCATTTATTTATTTTCACAATATAATTTATCCACATTTTTCATTTACATTTTTCAATCATATGTTTTGGGAATATTAAGAAAATAATAACCCGTAACAATAGAAAGCGAGATATTGCATCATGAGAAAAAAATGAAACAAACTTCAATTCAAGCCAATGACAGTTTGTTTCATTAATTATGTCAATGAGTGTATATTAGGTAGAGTGGCAACTCAGCGTTTATAAAATCCCCAATGTGGATACAGTTTCGATTTCATTAAATGAACATGAGTCGAGACCAGGTACCACCTGTGAGATATGCAAATTATTACACTTTCTGAGAAATGTACACGAATTTGACTGATCATGATAGTAATGCAGAAGGAATGATAGTATTTAAAAGATCCTATGTATCATGACAGCCTTGGAGAAGTATTGCTTGTTAGATTGGCAATTCGATGTTGCTATTATTACTTTCAGGCTAAACCTAAAGAGTATTTTCTTAAGCGTGATCAAACCAAATAGAAGCAACCTGCAACTGAAAGAGCAAGATGTCATAATCAAAGACAATGATTTCAATTAGCCTAACTTTAAAGCATGTAAATGGGTCCGCGTATCACTATTCAGATTCAAGAAATAAAACATAAATTTAGTGAATCAAGAGATCATGTCCATTAAAATTGAATTAAAAGCTTTAAATTTCAGCCAAGAAAGCACAATAAGATTTCGACTTATTGATGAAGACTTGCATTATATTGTGGTTCAGTAAATTCCCTCGATCATCAGCATAATTTCCGCATAATGAAGATGCTTGTTAACAAATAATCATTCCTTTTGATATCTAACATGTTCCATGCTACTTCTAAAAGGGCTTCATGTCGGCACTATATAAATTCGTAAAAATTTAGCTTTTTAAAAACTGCTCAAATAACTTTTTGGACCTCAGGTGCGCAATCTCCTCAAAAAACTGAATCTTTTCGTATAAAAATTTTTAATGCATAGGTTACAGGTACTTTTTTGAGTCGACACTCTACCTACATATATTTACTCTATGTCAGCAATTAAGAGATATATTGAATAAAGAGGGATAATATTGGCATGTCACATGTTCACATTCACAATCTTTGATGGTGTCAATAATGCTCATGCTACAAAAGTTAATCGGTCAAAATTCATGGCCTGGAGAGGGACGACAGGTTCCAACCCTGTGATGCATAATCAGATAAGAAAATCGACGCTTTGAAACTGACTATATATCGCATCAAACTAACTTTTCTCACGCTAAATAACTTAATTTTGTACTTATTAGGTCAATAATTTATTGAGATGATGTGCTCCTGAAACTCCAAGTCTATCTCGAAGATGAGGTCGATCAGATGAATTGTTTCAAATGTTGTAGCTCATTTTACATAGTTGAAATTATGCTGTTAATGCTACTCAAGTGAAAGGATTTCGATTTCCCTCGAAATTAATGTTCATGCATAGCACGAATAGTGCAAACTTGTGTAGATTTTGAATATTACATGCTGGTGCAAAAATTTATATAAATCATAATTTGACGGAGCACCTCATAGGAGGTATTCTTCTTACTTTTTGTTAAACGATTCGCAAATGCACATGACAATATTTATGCATAAACTAAATTTTTGTATTCTATGAGAAAATGATCAAAAATATAACTAGCAATCGGTTTCGATTGCTTCAATTTTAAACAAATAATGTAGATTCCAAGTGACAAGTACAACACGAAGTGTTGAAAAAATCAATTAAAATGCGGCTGGAAAATTTAGCAGAATGAAGGTGATTTTATAATTTCCAATGTGGCTGAGGAAAATTCTCTTTATTGCTTACAACCATTAAATTAGTCTAAAACTCCTACCTCTGTCATTGTCATCTCTTTTATGTGAATATTCCAAAGCACATCGATTTTTTAATGCATTAGATGCTAGCTTGTTAATTGAAGTCATGCGGTGGATTATATCACAGACAAAGGATCTCTAAATGAGGTTCTACATTAACATGATAACCATTTTTTACAGTGATAGAATGCACACAAAAGCTTTCATCTGATAATCATTGCAGTTTTCTCCACTAAGCCTAATATTCTGCTACGATTTAGGATTTTCTAAATTACTAGGATGCATTTATTGTAAAGGAAGATCATCCTCATAACTAAGCTATATTATTGAAAATAAAATTGACCTTTTATTGAATGGAAATTATTGCTAACGTTAATTTAGATGTAAATGTGTTAACTTGTATATCAATGATCGATGAAATTGATATGACTCAAAAAGGTTTACACTGTAAACCGTAGACCGACAATTATCCTACAAAATTGCTGACAAAATCAACCGACGATTGTCACCTCCAATATCTTGCGATATCCGACGAATTTGTAGGTTCTCCACCGACATCGAAACAGATGCTTCATGCAAATTAACTAAACAAAAGCTTATTAATATTGATTGAATTTTTCGATTAGTGATTCCTTGATTTTTGGGCAATCTGTATTATTGTGTGGCAAAACCATGATTTATTTTGATATAATATAATTAATTACCTACATCTTTGATAAAATTTGAGCTATAATTCATTGCTATTCATTTGGTTGCTTTTTGTCAGATATTGTAAATGTAGGTGTTCAGTGGCAATCATCCGACAAGAACTAACAATGACCGACAAAATGGATTTTGTAGGATAAATGTCTGTCAATTGTCAGTCAACGGTTTACAGTGTAGCAGTTAGATATGAAAATATTTCTGAAATGAAATTATTCCGACAATGGACGGCTACAACCGAAGGGAGAAAATTATGCAGTCAGTGGTTTAAATTCGAGCGAGTTCTTTGCAGACCCTCTCCGTGAGGCTTGTAGCTGGAAGTAGGCCTATTCTAATGAAAACTGATTCCTACCAGACATTGTGGCATTTTTTCAATCTAAGCTTTATAGTGTAAATAAACATCAATATTCTAAATCTAAATTAATGAAAAGGGACGATAAATAATAATTAATCTGTGAAACTATTCCATAAAAAAGTCACTATACAGCCTACTACAAAAGCCAATTATCAAGATCATGCTCCATGCACGTCTACTAAAATGTGCAACCAAGTCTAAGCTTTACGATGCAAAGTTTTAATTCATTGTCTTAGATCGTTGACACCACTTTTCTCCCGTTGAATTTTATGTGGGCATTCCTGTTTACTGATGCATTTCCCAGAAGCTAAGAGTTGTTGAAAGATATATGGGATAGTTGATGCCGCATTAGTGCACAGAAGCTATGAATATATGCAGTGGTTGAAGTATGACGCAATCTACACTACATTGACTGCAGTAATTCGATGCATTTTTGTCATTTTACAATAGAGACAAATAAACGAACTGATCAACTTCAAAATGAATTTTCATCAATTAAAATAAGGATTGACCATTCAAAACTTTTCCATATTATCAGATATGTCATCAAATATATGTCAATGCTTGGATTACTTATTTTCAACTTACTACTCTAACGGTTAATTAGCTCATTAGTGATACGTCAGTTTGACAGAAAGTTTTGGATAATTTTTTTCTGATACGTCATTTACTTTGATTCCCTACTAAATGTTTAATTGCTGAAAGTGTAATAATATATGAACAAAGGTATGCATATTTTTATTTTAATGAATTCACGACATACCTTTGATATCTAGAGTGGATTATTTCAATTGATAATTACTGATTATCTGAGTGCATTAACAGCTAAAAGAAGCAATGACATAAAATTATGTTTTTTTACTCAATCAATCTACAATCCTGCTGTTGAAGTAGCTTAGATATTTGAGTATCCATTGTTGAAGCAAAGAAACCCGATAGTGTAAACCTACTTCTATAGTGGGGGAAAAGAGAAAATAATAGTAGGCCTATGCCTACACTAACCTCTATTCAGTAACTAGTCAATTATCTATGTCTGCCTTAGATCAGCAGCAACTAATATAATAACCTGCATGTACAACATAACTTTATTTCTTACACCTACAGTTATGTGATACATGTATATTGTATTGTAACAGTAGTATACATGTACAACAAGTACATGTAGGCCTACTGAGTTACTTTAGTATTTTTCTGTAGGCCTACGCCCCTACATGTATATTTACAGCAAATAATATATCAAGATAGTTTATTTATTAATTGAATGAATAATTTTTAGTATGTTACATTGTCGAATAGCCCAGGCATCATAGCATCGCTGTAACAGAATGTAGGCCTACTGAGTATCCCCAATATTTTAAATATGTGCGATATGAAGTAAAATATAAGAATTATTATTAGACCTACTCTTGCTTAACTATTTGATATCATCTATGCTGTAACCATTCATACAAATTAAAATATAAAAGCTTCAAATTCCACTTGATAGTTATATTTTACTACAAGAAAACTGCATTAGTGGGGAAGACAGAGAAAAAAATTTTGATAGTCAGAATGCCTGACAACGGGCATAGGTCCCACACACAGAGATTTCAAATCATCGTACTTGCTATAGCTTATTTTTAATGGACCGTTGTATGCAGACTGTGGGATGCTTGAGGGAGTAATTTGTCGTCTTCTTTCGCATAGAAGCATGCCGTCAAATTCTTCCAGATGGCTTTCTTTGAAGTTCATCTGCGTAAGGCTATCTTTGTCGAAATGCATCTGTGCCATCTTTGTCCAATTGATGGCATTGCCTTTGATAGAAGTTCTATTCCTAAGAAAGCCTATTTGGTGCGACCACGTCTTCCAGTCCAAGATATCTGCCGTACAGACTTCGTGAACAGCGTACCTTTTGCCTGCTTTTCTGGCCTCACTGATAATTACTCCAAGTTGTGATGGGACAAAAATTTCTGTGTTTCTCTTCAGTGCCCTTTCGATACAAGCGTGTACTGAGTCATTTTCATTGTGTCCGTGGTTTGGAACAAGAATTGTCAATCATATTTCTTTGATGTTCTTTGATTCACAAAGGACATGATGGAACATTGCAGGTAATATAGAATTTTTGTTTTGACCGGCACATCCATCACAGTAGAGATCAATAGTTTTCATTCCTTTGTTATCTTGCTGAACTAGAAATTGATATATACAAGAGGCAATTTCATTGGCGCCCCTTCCTGCAATTGCTTCATGCCACACAAAACAGTCAACTGATGAGTCCTTCAAATTAAATATTGTGAAGTTAAAGTTTGATAGGCGTCTTTTATAGAAAATTTCTGATCTGCTACTCTTCGGCAGGTAGATAACTTGCTCAAGATCAAAGCATGCTGCCACATGAGTATCGACAGTGGACGCTTTTGACTTACTTTCAAGTCTGTCTCTTCTTGTTTCTTCCTTTTCTTTTATATGCGAATCATACGTTGCTTGAAGTACGATTTTCTCTTCATCGCTGCTTTGATGGAAAGTTTCACAGATTTTACACAAGTCTTTCGTCGGTTTGTGGAAACGTAAATTTAGGCTTTTGAACACCGAGTAGTACTTGCTGTACGAACAGTCAATTCTATCATTAGATTTCATGTACATTTCGTACATAATGGGAACTGATAAACACGGGGAGAGAAACATACTGGACGTATCCCGCCGGCAGTAATGCGATTCCACTTTTGGAAATAAATTTATATGATTTTCAATTGCTTCAGTCAATTGCGTATTAGAACTTTGTCGCTCACCTTTTCGTCCACCTCTTAACTCAGGTTGTAAGACACCGTTATTGTCAGTTTTATCTAACATTGTCCTGACTTGTCTTTCCGTAATTCCGAGTGTGGAGAGGAACATAATTTTGCATACCTGCATTCTTTCCCCGTCGATCGTCAAGAAATATGTAAAGGTTCTCGCTCTCCTACCTTTCACACTCGAAGGCATCTCCAGCAAGATGTGCGGTTGTATGTGCTTTTCTCATCCAAAGACGGGAGGTCGTAGTAGCAATTTAACAGATTAGTCCTTTGCTCGTCGGAAATGTTTTTGCATTTAAAGTTTCTCATAACACATCTTGAAGAAGAATCACAAGGTGCTCCCAGAACACGTCGAACAGGTTTGATATTACCACTTGCAGTTGAAACGTATTCGAATCCATCATTTCTTGCTTTCTTTGCTATTGTTTCCGCTCTTCTACTTGATTTTCGTTTCTTACATGTGTTGTCATTGCTATCTTCAGGTGTAGGGCCCTCAATGATAAATGATTCTGGCGTTTGATTTAAGATAGAAGAAACATTTGAATCACTATTATCACTATCGGAGTTATCGTCCATATTCGTTATCATTTCAGCTATCCTCTCGGCGTTTTTCAGCTGCATTCTCGACGTCATGTTAATGCAGATATTGCTATAAATGAAGTCAGTCTGTTTTCGATATTCTTCTTCAGTCAATGAGTCACTTGTCTTATTGTTACCTTGCATAGATATCTCACCTTACGAAGCATCAATCGTGTACTTGGCCGGCAGACATTGCTATAACGTCAATAAGAGCATGAAATCACCATAAAAACAATGATGTATTGAAAATTCGAACTGATACGTCGGTCTGACAAAACACACCATTGGCAAAATTTAACATACGTCATTTTGTGACTTAATGAAAATATAATTTGCAATTATAAATATGCCTTTACGATATATTACTATTATCAGACATTAGCAGGAGATCATTAAAATGTATTTTTCTCAATTTTCAAAAATTTCGTCATACGTCGGTTTGACAAAAATACATCGAATTTAACGGTGGTCAAATTATTTACAAAATAGTGAATTAATGGTAGATCTAGTATTTTTCAATCTACATGTATAACTCAGAAAGTTTCAAGTGGTTATGTAAACATAGGCTACATATTTCCGATCACATCAGTATCATATTGATATCCTTATTAGAAGATGCAAAATGATTATTATACATATCGACTTTTTGCCTAGTTACACGTACTTCACGAAAAACACAGTTAAAGTGACAGTGTAATAAAAAATTCAACGGAAAATGTGTGTATACGGACATTATCAAATTGTGCATATTTATCAACATTATGCACTACACCTCACTCATTCGCTTAAACTGAACAGTTTGTTTCACTGATCTGATATCGATCTCCTAAGTGAACTCAGTAGTAGGCCTCCCGCGAGCCTCAGGCAAACCAGCATGGATTGATACCTCGAATTCTGTGACTAAAAAATGCGATGACATTCATTTGTACATAGCTTAGAGCCCGCTTATAATTTTAATATGTATCAATACAAACTTATGTAAAAGCAACAACACCACAGCCTCAAGGTCACTGTAAGAAAAAATGTACTGGAACGCACTACGACGGGGCTTTTGTCTTTAGGAATTTAACAACATGACTTTTTTGATAATAAGGGTACATTTTCCAATCCCTTATAATACAAGTTATAAGATTGTGTAATTGTCAACATCTCGATTCATTAAAAACTTTCCTAATTACACATTTTTACTTATTTGCAATTGTACTTGTATCACAGACTACACAACCGTATTTATTTACATGTTGTGTTGTGATGGATGCATACTTCTTCGCAATGAATTTCTGAATTTCTTCGCAAATTCCCGTTTCTGGTTTGTTTCGGTGATGACTGCCCCACGACAACTCTAACTTTGGTCAGAATGATCAGGATCTTATTGCGTGTCAAAATCCCATGTTTACATAAGAACGATATTCCTGAAACTTGCAGACCGGTGCGGTTTTAACAATCAAATGATGAAAGTCATCTCAGCATGCTAATAATTTACATGTACAGTAGAGGGACCTAGGATCTGCCCAATTTTGAAGTTCTTGGCAAAAATCCCGCTAGCACATTAAATGTGGTCTGCAAGCAATTATTAACGTCTTAGTTGTAGGACTCCCTGATTAGTAATGCGTAATGTGCTGCCCACTACCACGAGGAGGCGCGCCTGCAAGACATTTCAAAATACGCCAATATCTAATAGGCAACCGTCTTTTCCAGCTCTTTATTTCAACCGAGTATAAATTTCTACGAATGTAACTTGCACTTATAAGTATAAACATGCACATACAAGTATAAAATGCACTTGACTAGGAGCAAAGCAAATAATGATAACATGACTAAATGACGAAGATAGCATGACTAAAGAAAGGGGCAAGATGACATAAAGCCAGGTTGTCAACATGTAAATAAAGGCCTGTGCTATTTTCTTGTCCTACCAAAAAGACGAAAAATAAACGAAATCAACTCGATAAAAACGATTCTGCATTCAATTAGCGCTAGAACTATTCGCAAGTAACACCAAGTTGGTATAATGCAAAAAAGAGTGTCAGTCCGAGTGGTCAAAAAGTTTGTATATACCTAATGTTAAGCGAAATATCTACATTTCTAGCATGTTTCAAGTGAAAGTTTGATGGAAAATAATTTGAAATGGATATCCATGACACAGGAAACCATAGAAGTAGATCATAGAAAACTAGAATGGTAGTTTGATATCTTGCTTATGTACAATGATGGCACATAGAAAAATATATGGTTTGTAGATCATATTCGATCAAAAACATTAAATCATAGTGAAACTGTTGAAAAGACCTTGATTAATCATTTTCATTAAGTTGATGTTGAGAAACCAAGTAGATTAGATGGTAATAATTCTTTTTTTATTATTATTATCAATAAAAAAAAAGAATTATTACCATCTAATCTACTTGGTTTCCCAACATCAACATAGTGAAACTATTTGCCAAGTTGGTTGTGGAAGTTGTTGACAGCAAATTACAGGATTTTCTTGAAGAGAATCTTAAGTGAGATGGTGGCATTGTTTCATGTGAATTAGCCGACTATTCCATCGATTAATATGCTGTGTCTATTTTTAGCAGTCATTGACAAATATTATGCAATTTTTCTACACTGGAATGCGAATTAAAATTTGGTTCACAGAGTCATAATTGAAAGTGGTTGGTGCACTGGTTGGAAGAACATCTCAAGAATTCAAAGATAAAATTTCTAATTATTAGATAATTTCTCCGTGCTTTTGTGTACATGATCTTTGGACAAGGGTCAACAATCCAAATTACAAATTGGTTTGATAAATATAAATGTCAATCAGAAAACTATTTTTTTTGTTGCAGAAACTTGGAAACCAGCTCGTACAATTTGCATTTTGCCACAAATAAGTTCCCCCGGCGTGTGCCATAATTTTCATGCGATTTCCATTCTAGGACTTTCTATGGTGCTGTTAATTTCTATGGAGGAAACGAAGAAAACTATGATAAATCTAATTCTAGAATTACATCGAAATCTTTGCTTTTCGTACAATACTTGAGATACGTAGTAGCTATTCCATAGACAAATGTGATGCATGGAGATTTATTTTCATAGTTTCAAAACATGAGTATTCTGAATTATATATATTTTGTACCATAGTTATCAGCACAAGGCATAGATAAATCATAGCCTAGCTCTATGATTTTGACCTTCATTTTCAAAAGTCAGTTACATTTACAGTTTTTAATACAGCTATGGAAGCAGTTAGTTCATGATGTAATTCTGCTTTGTTCAATTTGATGATTGTGCCATTGACGCATGAATGACAGGAACTAACAAAGCCAAAGCACGATAAAACACTAGGCCTAATTGAAGACTTAACCGCACACCAGGGAGATTGTCAAATAGGTCGAGGAAAGTTGTTGGGCGATGCGCCGGCACCAATGCAATTAATATATCTCAACATGTGCGATGAATAACGAAAGTTAAGATCAAGAGAAATTTCAATGAAGAAGACAGCAATGAATCGTTTTTGAATTTACAGGAAACACGGATGAATCAATCAATGACTTGCAAATATAATGATGGCAAACCAATGGAGCCATATTGAGCAAGAAAACTGCCATAAAATTGTTTAACTGTGTTCTAAAATTGACTCTTGCAGAATTTGCTTTTGGAAGGCATCCTTGTGGTTGATGTAATGGATATTCTACATCCTCAAAGAAATGCAATATGTTCCTCAAGCGAACAATCATAAGTAATAAGCTATCAAAGATAACCAAAGCAGTAACATAAAATTAGCATGTTGAGTTGAATTAACTGAAAAATTTGATGTTCGAAAAAAACTTGAAGTTGTCGAAAAACACAGGTCCAATTATTCATGCAGAGCTTTGTTGGTTCAGTTGCTTTGTGACAATGAAGTGTGGGTTCTCTGAAGGCCAATGAACACAGTTATGTCTGTTTAGTTGCCCACTCAACTTGAATTGAGATTCATCTGACCATATAATCCTGTTCAAAATACGAGGCCTATTATTGGCTTCACTGATGAAAATCTCTGCAAAGTGAAGACGGCGATCGTAGTCATCTTCCCGAACCTCGTAAATCAGACGGGGAGTGTAAGGGTACTTGTCTAATTCCTTTAGGATATTCATCAGTCAGTCATCCTCGTGACAAACCTAGCTCCAGACTACCACCTCTAGTGGACTTCCTTGGACTGATTTCGTATACCTGAGCAACCATAAACCTGTTGTCTAGTGTGATTGCTGAGACTGGTCCTCCCGATCTTCGTGCGTCTTGAACTGAGCCTGTTTCTGCAAACTTATCTCGAATTCTGTCTATGGTAACACTTGTTGGAGGTGATGTTGGAAAGGTGAAAATAAAACCTTTGAGCTGATTTTGATCATGCGTTGATGAACTTAGATTATTTCTTTGGATAAAATCGATGATTCTTGACATTGACATCTAATCATCATTTACGTCCATGAATCATAAGTATCTAACTGAGAATAGATAGTCCATGAACTGTCAGATGACTCGACTAGATATCTAACTGTTCAGGTTGACGCGGATAATGTAAGAAATGTAGATATTTCGTGATATCAGGTTGAAGATAGCAACCTGGGGGCCGTTTCATCGGTGGTTACCAACTCCTTACCATACTATCTTGTTTACTAACTTCGACTTTATCTACAACTTCCATACCAAGTGTATTTCACGCTGAGTTACCAAGTTCCATTCCATACCAAAGCAGTTACTAACTATGGTAACTGTCATTCCCTGTTCCAAGTCATCATTTCCTTCGTTTTGTACCCGCAGGATGACGTTCATGTATTATGCTAGCGAGCATTATGGACAAATTCAGCGTGAAAGAGTTTTGCGTGATCGCATAAGCCTTATAGATACTTTCGACGATCAGAAACTAATAGAAATTTTTCGATTTCCAAAATCGATCATACTGCGCCTGACACACCTACTTGAAAGTGCCTTATCTCCCACTAGGAGCTATATCATCTTACCAGTTGATCGAGTGTTGTTCACTTTACGATACTACGCCACAGGATCAATCTATTCATCTATTTCCGACTGTCATAGTGTGAGTAAAACATCTGTGTGTCGCATCATAAAGCAGGTAACTACATGCATCTTCAACCATAAATACGACTTCATACGTTTCCCAACAACACAAAACGGACTTCGAGAAAATATAAAAGCATTTTACGAAATAGCTGAGTTTCCCAATGTGATTGGTTGTGTGGATTGCTCTCAATTTGCGATCAAATGTCCCACTGTAAATGAACATATCTATGTCTGTCGGAAGGGCTTTCATGCGATAAATGCTCAACTCATTTGCAATG
Source organism: Prostheceraeus crozeri (assembly GCA_907163375.1). Classification (NCBI taxonomy): domain Eukaryota; kingdom Metazoa; phylum Platyhelminthes; order Polycladida; family Euryleptidae; genus Prostheceraeus; species Prostheceraeus crozeri. The sequence continues at coordinate 1,177,499 of CAJQUW010013269.1, read as the reverse complement.
CCGAGTTCATTTTCATTGATGCTGTTGTTAAATTTCCTGGCTCAACACACGATCCATTTGTATTTCACAATTCCGGAGTTAAATCTGTCCTTGAAAGTAACACTCAATCTGGATGGCTTATGGGTGACAGTGGATGCTCAATCTCGTTATTTGATGACTCCAGTATCAAATCCTTCTTCAGACGCAGAAAACCGCTACAACGTATCACATCAAAGAACTCGGCTAACTATCGAACGGAGCATCGGTATCTTGAAGTCGAGATTACTTTGTTTATCCAAGAAAATGTGTGGTCCACTTTTACACAAACCTTCAACTGCATGTGAAATAATCGTTGCCTGTATTTCTTTGCACATTGTTGCAAGAAAACTAAAACTTCGAGACAATCACGATCCTGAGTTCGAACCAGTGATTTCAGACGTATTACTTGATGAGATGTATGCAACAAACTCCGAGTCAGGGCTATTTGTGGACTAATCGTTACGAGACAGATTTTCCTGAAAACGTATTTTTACGATTTAGTTGAAAAAAGTTCAGTTATACAAGCAAATTCTTTGAATACTGGAAAGATTATTTTTCAATCAGAGTTTGATTTCTTATTCCAAAACTTAATCTCTTTGGAAATTAGTATATTATTGCATGGTATTGTACGTTATCAGATTTGTATTTCTATTGAAGATAGCAACAAATGATAATTCACACCGTTGTCATTTTTCATTATGTTAGTGAGGAACATTAACAACATACGCAGGATTGTCAGAAGTTATTCGAAAAGATAAATACACGTACATAATATAGTAACGAATTTCGACATTTAATATGTAAATGAAGATAACCCAAAAGAATATCATGTCGAAAGTAACCCAAAATTAATATTCTAAAAATCCACTTTTGTATTATATAGATTCCAAAACACATAATTCATTGAACTCATTTATTGAAACTTTACATTTAGTGTCGACCTAAGAAGTCATCAAATTTACTGTTAAGTTTCTGAAGGAAATTTTTGATTTCTCTCTCATTTTTCAGTCTCTCACGGTCAATAGCACATTGCTCACGAGCTATCGTCATTTGTTCGCGAAGAATTTCAAGGCGCTCCCTCTCCAAAGACAAAAATTCGTCTCGATTTGAGTTCAATTTACGCTTCTTCCCCGACCGGTTTTCCTTGTTGTTACTCAGATCTACTACTTGAGCTTGAAGTAGGTCTTCCATAAATGACAATTCATTTGATGATGCCTCCAAATTGACGTCACTTGAATTGAGGTCAATGGTGTCTTGACTTGTATCAGTTGGAAATGATGGATCCAAATCATTCATCGACATTTGTGGATCATTTCTGTCATTCATGAGATCCGTTCCACCAGATATTCCAGAAATACTTTCTTCTGGAATGATGCTTAATACCTTCTGCTCCACTTCAGTCAAATTGTCGCAGATTTGGGGACCACCGCCTGTTCGCATTTCATTTCTTTTGATATCACCTGCTTTCTGCTTTACAGAGCTTTGAAGTTTTCTCCATTTGGTTCGGATTTCCATCGCTGTTCTCCTCGTTGTGAATACACTGCTTACTTCACTAGCTATTTCTTCCCATTTCGCATTTTTCAATCCATTGGTCTGAACATTATTCAGCTTCAAAAAAGTGTAGTACGGAATTCAGTAACTTTATCTACCAAAACGGTAATTTCTGAAAGTGTAAAGTTATCTCTTCTCTTTTCTAACGATGCCATAGCTGAAGTGCAATTCGTAACAGAGAATATGATGTTCGCTACAGCAGACGTGAGAATCTTCATCCATTCGATGAGACCTTTCTATTGGCTGCAATGGTTTTGTGCGTGTGCGCTCCCTCATTTTCATTGTGTGTTTGGTAAGTTGATAGTACGTAGATAGTAACCCGTCGTGAAACGGAAATACATAGTTACTTACCAGTTTGTCACTATCAACTTACCAAAGTTAAGAGATAGTAAGAACTTTGGTAAGGAGACGGTTACTAAGTTAGTAACCACCGATGAAACGGCCCCCTGAAGATAACCTTGGACATAAGGTTGACATAATTAATGAAACAAACTGTCATTGGCTTGAATTGAAGTTTGTTTCATTTTTTCTCAGGTATGATGCAATATCTCGCTTTCTATGTATTACCATTCAACACATTAGAGAATGGAGAAAGATCTATGGTGGTCAAATTTCAAATTTTGATATCGATACAACTGTCACAATTGCTTTTACAAATTGAACATAAACGTGAACTGAAATCCAGGTTTTTTAAAATATAATGGCACACGATCAGTTTACCAGAGGTATGGCTATTGGAATGATTCGTTGTGGTAGAAGTTGTGCGAGTGTTGCCGAAGAGCTGCAACTATCGAGAGTCGTTGTTTGTAGGTGGTGGTGTCGATGGAAAGCAGAAAGAGATGTTAAAAAGAAGAAGGGATCTGGTCGACCAAGAAAGTCTGCAGGAAGGACAGACGCACGTCTAGTTTTAGCTGCAAAGAGGAATAGATTTGTGTCAGTCCCAAAGCTAGTCGTACACTGGAAGAGTGCCTCAAATGGAAAGAACGATGTCAATTCGTCCCAACACATATTGTCTTGCTTTCCAAATGCTGATGTGGCTGTTGAACATGTTAATACTGTCTTCTCAGAGTTTTTTCATTGTACCGACGAGACCACTTTTGATCATTGTACTATTTCAACAAATGACATCAATTTATGTAATCCTGCTACTGTTCTCACTGAACTTGAAAAGTTACGCACTGATAAGTTTAAGGGGGGTGATCAGATTCCACCCTATCTATTGAAGTTATTAGCTACTGACATGTGTGAGCCTGTTTCCTTCATTTACAACATGTCATTTAGATCTGCCACGGTACCCGATGTTTGGAAACTTGCGGATGTTATTCCTGTACCCAAGTCTCTGCCTGTTCGAATTGATAACTTACGTCCTATATCCCTGTTGCCTATCCTCAGTAAAGGCCTAGAAAAATTGATTTTAAAAAAATACCATGAGCATCTAATCGCTACTTTTGATGAATCTCAATGTGCTTATAGGAGGAAGTCTTCAACTGTTTGTGCTTTATTGGCGATTCATGATAGGATTGTTACTTTTCTGGATGATCCTCTGATTAGCGCAGTTAGAATTGTAACTTTTGATATGAGTCACGCATTTGATTATGTACCTCATGACATTTTGTTATCGAGAGTAGCTAACCTGAGTTTTCCTGATTGTCGAGAAACAACGTGTTAGAATTGGAGATAGATTGAGCGCTGTCATAAATGTATCCAGCGGTGTTCCTCAGGGATCAGTCATCGGCCCGCACCTTTTGCTGTTTTCATGTCAAGTTATTCCACGTTCGACTCTAGATCATCTGTTTTTAAGTATGCTGATGATGTTACAATTGTTATCCCTGTCTTTAAAGATTCATTTGATGATTTGGGTATTGTAAACAATGAAATTTATCATTTTCAAAATTGGTTTAGTCTGAACCAATTGTCAATCAATCAACGTAAGACAAATATTTTGAATATTAACACTGTCCGCAACCCTCTTCCACTCATACCTTCTCTGAATAATGTAAAGGCCCTGAAGATTTTGGGTTTAATTTTTAATGAAACACTAACTTGGACGAATCATTTTGATTTCATCATTTCGAAGTTGTCCAGTCGCTTGTGCGCTCTGCGAGTTTTAAAGCCATTGTTATCTCATGACGAATTGGTTGATGTTTTCAATGCAATTATTCGATCAGTTTTAGAATATGCATCTCCTGTTTTTCTGCATCCTGGTAAATGTTTAGACCTGCGACTTTTAAGATTTTGCAAACGTGCTTTTACATCATACACGGAAGAAATGTGCGACACTGCAACTTTTGTGACATAACGGACATTTTTGAAAGACGGAAGATTAACGCTATGCGACTTTTCAACACCATCAAGACTGATGATTGCCATGTTCTCCACAATCTGTTACCCTCAACATCTGTGCGTAGTAACCGATTAATCTTGCCTGCTGCTAGAACTACTCGTAGAGTGAACAGTTTTGTGTTTTCTTGCTCAGCAATGTACAATGATACAGTGTAACGTTTAGCACTCACGGATTTATGTCAATGATTAGAAAATGTCTCCACGATTCCCATTCGGAGGTAGATGTATTTTTTTGTCAATAAACGCTTACTTACTTACTTACTTACTTAAATATAGACTGTAGCGTTCGAACGGCTTACCGAAGATTGCGAGAAGCTGGAATTCATTCGCAACGACCAGAGTAGTAAGCAAGTGACAAACACTCGACCGGCGCGCCCCCCCCTCTGGAACGGCAGAGTGTCGTGGTCGGCCGCCGTGGTGCTTCGGGTCTGAGTCCCCCCCCCTCTGGAACGACAGAGGTTGTGGTCTGTCGTGGTGTGCCGGCCAGGTTGGTTCACGTTCACAACATGTTCGCTGACTCCCCCCCCCCTCTGCAACGACAGAGTGTGAGACTCGGGTGAGTTGGTCCGACCGCCTGGTTGACGTGGGCGACCGTCCAGGTTGACGTGGGTGACCGTCTAGGTTGACGTGGGCGACCGTCTAGGTTGTCGTGGATGGTGAAATGGCTGCCAGATTCGGATTCAGCGTAAAATTCTGCATCTGTGGTGTGATTTCCAGCTCAATCGGCGAGAAAAAATTTTTCTTCAAAATTTTAACAGAGTTAAAATTTGGGACGTTTTGGTGTGTAGCGCCCAAACGAAGCATCGGATGGGAAAACGGAGGCCAGATTCGGATTCAACGTGAAATTCTGCATCGGTATGGTGAGTTTCAAGTCAATCGGAGAGAAAAAAAAATTTTCGCTGACGTCCCCCCCCTCTGGACAGCTCGCTTCGATTTTGGCTTCCAGTGGACGGATTTTGTCGTGTCATAGCTCGTTTGAAAGCTAAGAGTGAGACAAATTCAGTGAAAGAATCGGCTTGTTCATATCTGTCTTCGTTTAGATGTGAGACGCCATTTAAGATTTTGGGACATTGGCGAAAAACGACAGAGTTAGAATTTGGGACGTTTTGGGCTCTAGCTTCAAAACGAAGCATCGGATTGGAAAACGGATTTCAAATTTGGAATCAGCGTGAAATTCTCTATCTGTATGGTGAGTTTCAAGTCAATCGGAGAGAAAAAATTTTCAACATTTTTCGAAAAAACGACAGAGTTAGAATTTTTGCGATGGCTGCCTACTGTAGAGCCAAAACGAAGCATCGGATGAGAAAACGGAGGCCAGATTCGGATTCAGCGTGAAATTCTGCATCGGTATGGTGTATTTCCAGCTCAATCGGAGAGAAAAAATTTTCACTGACGTCCCCCCCCCCTCTGGACAGCTTGCTTCGATTTTGGCTTCCAGTGGACGGATTTTGTCGTGCGATAGCTCGTTTGAAAGCTAAGAGTGAGACAAATTCACTGAAAGAATCGGCTTGTTCCTATCTGTCTTCGTTCAAAAGTTTCGAGCGGTTACAAGATTTTAGGTCGGAGCTCGCTTACCTGAAAAAATCCTAAGTGTCAGAGTGACTTTGTATGGGTAAAATTTTGAAAATTTTCCAAAGTGTAGAATTTCGACCTGGGACCGCCACCAAAACATTTTTCATCAAATTTTGAAATTTCACTGACTTCCCTCCCCCCTCTGGACAGCTTGCTTCGATTTTGGCTTCCAGTGGACGGATTTTGTCGTGCCATAGCTCGTTTGAAAGCTAAGAGTGAGACAAATTCAGTGAAAGAATCGGCTTGTTCCTATCTGTCTTCGTTTAGATGTGAGACGCCATTTAAGATTTTGGGACATTGGCGAAAAATGACAGAGTTAGAATTTGGGACGTTTTGGGCTGTAGCTTCAAAACGAAGCATCGGATGGGAAAACGGAGGCCAGATTTGGAATCAGCTTGATGTTATTGTCCAATGAGGATCATCATCCAATGAGAATCAAGCATTTCTTTATAAATAACGAGCCTTCCACAGTGAGAATCATTCCATCGTTGAATCACACGAGTGACGGACGCACATTTTCTCTCTCTCTCTAGTTCCCTGTTCTATTATCCAACTAAAATGGTAAGTCGCTACTTCCCTCCCTCTCCTCCCTTGAACGTAAACTTAATACAATCTTTTTTCATTTTCAGGCATCTACTCCATCTGCTGCACTAGTAGGACAAAATGGCGGTCAAACGTTACAAGGTTCGCTACGGTCAGATCATCTACAACTGAGGCCAGTGGAAGAAACAACCAAGGTACATAATCCTACACCGCTACAGCGTAAATTTAAACAAGTCTTGCGTTATGGCGATCATAGCGTAGTACTCCAAACGGGAATGCTCCCTTCCACGGATGTCAAGATAATGCGCAATCAGTATGGGGACTACATACTGATCCCCGTGAGTCCGTACATTCGCCACCAACTTGATATTATTGAGGAGTATGTGACATTAAATATGGACATTCCTACTCCTCTTGCTCAAGAGTGGAAGGCTAGAGATGACAAGGATACTCCCTATAGAAAGATTTGGGATGGTAATCACATTTGCCTACCGGTATCACATTGGTGTACTTACTATAAGAAGGAGGGAGATCAATCAATAGCCATCAGATGTGATGAGCTCGGAGAAGGTACTTGGGATATCCTTTTCAAATTGAATGGACTATATTATGGTCGACACAAGGATAATAAAATAGCCTCTCTCTCCATGCATATGGAATCCATCCTATATATTCCAAAACCAGCCAACGTGGACGACATAATTGATCAAATCCTTAACAGCAGTGGTACGAAGCGCAAGTCGGAGAAGAATGCTACATCAAAACGCAAATCAAAGAAGGAGAATTACTAGTCCTTTCCTATCTCTACCCTATGACAATTCGCTTATGTGATTTGAGTGTCGTAGACGTGGTCTTATTAGATACATTTTACTTCTTCGTTGCCATCATATCATTTGTGTATTTTGTCGTGAAAAGCATCGATGTAATTCTTCATTTTGTAATATGTTATAGAACGCTTCCTTAGATGTGTAATTTCCGTTTTAGGCTTCTATCATCATTTTTATGGATTGTGAGGGTGAACCTGTACAGGAGCTCAGTGCTATTGCTATGAACAATTGGACATATCAGATTGTTAGTGTCTATCATCAACATGCCAACTGCGATCCCAATGTTGATCAATGGGCGAGAAAACACATTCATGGACTTAATCTGAAATATTTGCAAGACTATGGCTTTTCTTGTGAGAGTGCTCTTCTTATTGACTTTAAACGATGGTTAGCTGCTTTCAATGTTATACGCATCTTTTGTAATAATCCTGGTAAGGAGAGGAAAGTATTTCCCAATCTAATCATTGATGATATTTTGCTCCCGCCTTGGGATAGTAGAGTGAATCAACATTATCATGAAGTCACGAAACGTTTTAAGGATTTGTGTGTTCCTATTTTGTCTGTTCGTTGTAGTAGCTACGTTCATAACCAATGCTTCTTTCCTCCTTACCTCAACACTGCCAAAGTCCTGTATGGTTATCATTGCTCGCTGTATGATAGTTACCAGCTGTATCTATTTTATCTCTTTCAAACCATTGATTTATAATGCATGCTTGTTACCGTTATTCAATAAATGTTACTATGAGAAGAGTAGTTGTTTTCATGCAATGGATGGGTTAGATAAAGGACGATCATGTCTTTCTCAAACGATTGCGGAACATTACGTTTTCATAGGCAAAGTTTAAAAGGAGCTGTTCAAGATTATGTGATAAAATTTCATAAAGATGAGACCGATATCGAAGCAGTGGTTGATGATGCTAGCACTCTATTTCTAGAGTTAATGAATACATTCTCTGATAGCATTATCATGGCGCGATTAGTTGCGAAAATTAAGTTTAGTCATTTTGGAAAGGAAGAGGTGGAAAGTCGCTCTTTCCATTTTGCTTCTTATTCAATGGAAGTGGTAGATCACCCCCAAGAATTTTTTAAAAGACATATGATAAAAATTGCCGAACGTCTTAACGCATTTAACCATCATGGTAGCAGTCTAGTGATTGAAGCGATTTCAGATATTCACATTCAACTTTCCATAAAGAAAAATTGAAAATGCAGTGGTACTTGATTGTAGCACAACTGGTTTTCGAGCTATGTCTGCTCACTCTCGAAGTATATTCCTTCTGTACATGCGTCTATTATTTAGAAAAGGCTAGCAAATTCATATCTTCAAAAAGACTTGCTATAGACATCAGTAACGGTGAAACTATGTGTTGCGATGTATGTAAGCGAAAGGATGGAAATGAAAAGCGCATCTTCAAGAGATGTAAGCATGCTTTTTGTCAACGCTGTTTCATACGTAATTGCATTCAACTTTGCCAATGTAACCACTGTGACATTGCTCATTTCGAGTGTCACTTATGTCGCAATAGTTAGTACCTATGCAAATGTGGTAAAGATAGGTTTTAGCAAAGACTAACACGGAAAATGGCGAAACGTAAAATGACGAAACGTAAAAGTCAAAAGTTTTCTTCAGCCATTCAAGCTCTCCGACGAATGAAAGCAAATCAGCGATACAATGCTATACGACATGCTAACGATAAATTCATTTGTGAAATTATTTCTCATGTGAGGAAGTTGAGGACGAAGAAATTAGCGCCAAAACAACGAAAGTTACTTAAGCGATATGCTACGAAATTGCGTTTCATCTCCAATCCTAAAGTCGCCCTTCAAAGAAAGAGGAAAACTCTAACACAAAAGGGCGGTTTCCTTTCAGCAATACTTCCAATGATAGCTCCTGCCGTGGGCAACCTATTGGGAAATATCTTTGGCTCTAAGCGTTAATTATGCAAATGTTGAGTCTCAAAGTAATAAAATGGATTTCAGACTTCAATGTGATAAAGTTCTGACTGTATCAGGTCCATCTCATGCAGGTAAAACTGTTTTCACGCTGAATTTATTGGATAAAAGAAGGGAGTTGTTTAAGGAACCTATCAATCGAGTGATTTGGTGTTATGGTATTTATCAACCGTCGCTGTTTCAGGAATTGCAAAGTCGCAACTTTATTCGACATGAAGGAATTATTCCAGTGGATAAACTTCAGTCTAATGATGTTGTTGTATTGGATGATTTATTAATAGAAAGTAAGAATTCAAAAGATGTTACAGATATGTTCACTCGCGCAGCACACCATAAAAGGTGTTTTATCATCTATATTACACAAAATTTGTTTCCTGATGGAAAAGAAGCTCGTACACGAAACCTGAATACACACTATTATGCTATTTTCAAGAATCCGCGAGATAAAAGTCAATTTGAAATTTTAGCGCGACAAGTTGCACCCAGAGGATCAAAAGCCTTAATTGAAATTTTTCAAGCAGCTACTGAAAAACCATACGGTTACTTATTCATTGACTTTACGCAAGAGTGTCCGGAAGAATTTAGATTTCGAAGTGATATTTTGAAAACTCCCATGATTATCTACAAACTATGAGTTCTTATTCTCGCATGATTGTTATTCCTCAGGATGAATATGTACAATTGACTGCCATGCAGCAAGTAAAGCAACCTCTTGCAAATCAAATGTATAGGAAAGAAATAGATTATCAGCAAAATGTTCACATCAAAGATCCACATCGTGCTGTATTATTACAATCGGAAACTGTTGAGCAATTGAAAAACTTGAAGAATAAGATGCGTGACTCTGTATCGACTGCTACACCTTTAGCATCTCGCGCACATGCCATATCTCTTTTCAATAGTATTGAGCCCCATCTCAATGTAAATGATAGAGGAGAAATCATTACAGATGAAAATAAAGTGATTGATGCTTCACGTTATGAAGACTTGATTCAGTATGCGACACGTAGAAAGCGCCGTCAGGGCTATGTTCCACCTGGTTGGTCATACTTTCTTAAACTATTGAAAAAGCATAATGTGCCAAAATTTGCTTTAAATAATGAGACATTGAAAGAACTTGATTCAACAGTGGCTACTACTCCAATGCCTCAGGCGATGAAAATGCCAACAAATTGGTTTAAGACGTCACCTGCTACATCCCCTCCCACACTCACTAAGCAAACAAGAGGAAGAACTCGACGTAGATCTACATCGCCACTAAAACTGGTAAAAGGAAAACGTAAAACAGCTCCTCCTAGGAAATACATGTTCTCAGACTATTAATATGAAGCAGATGTGTTGCTTGCCATGTAATGAGCCGCCAGAGGTGAATGTCGTTGTCACTTGCACTTGCTGCGCCAGCTCTCATAATGAAACCCCTAAGCAATGTGAACACGATCGCAAAACCGCTAAAGCTAAATGCTGCAGTTGTTGTAAATGTAGAAAGGCAAGAAAACAAAAAGATGAGAAGGAGGAAAAAGAGTCAGCCGTCATCGACTGAACGTTTGAAGTCAATCTATTATGATGTAAAACATCCGGCAGGATTTGCATCTATCAAGAAATTATCAAAAGCGAGTGGTCTTCCACAATCACAAGTGAAACGATGGATAAAGGGTCAGGCTACCTATACACTCCACAAACAAGCGAAAAAGAAGTACCGCACTCGCCATTATATTGTTCATGACATCGATGAACAGTGGCAAGCAGATTTGTGTGATGTTGCCTCCATTTCAAAACATAACTCGGGCAATAATTTTATTTTAACCGTCATTGATATTTTCTCGCGTTATGCGTGGGCTCAACCTTTAAAAACTAAAGAAGGGAAAGGAGTAGCAAAAGCATTCCAAACAATTTTTCGAGAAGGTCGCATTCCAAAACGAATTCAGAGTGATCAAGGAAAAGAGTTTGAAAATCAGCATGTGACAAGATTATTTGAGAGGCATGACATTGAGTTGTTTAGTGTAAAGAGCGCTTATAAAGCTGCACTCGTTGAACGTTTTAATCGCACATTAAAAAATCGCTTGTGGCGACATTTTACTGCCAACTTGACACAAAATTGGACAAAGGTTCTACAAGATACACTCCATGCCTACAATCACTCTATCCATCGTTCTATTGGACTCAGACCAGTAGATGTAAATGCTGACAATGTAGATAAAGTGCGCGAATCATTCCAACGTAAACGCACTCATGTGAAAAGTGATGTGAAAATTGGCGATAAAGTTCGTATCTCAAAAGTGAAAAGTGTTTTTGCTAAAGGGTACCTTCCGAATTGGACAGAGGAGGTATTTACAGTATCAAGGATTAATCAAAAAGACTCTCCGACCACCTACAAGTTGAAAGATTACGATAATGAAGAAATTGAGGGTAGCTTTTACCGCGATGAGATTGAGGTAGTCACTGAAAGTGAAACATATTTGGTAGAGAAAATCATTCGATGTAAAAAACGGCAAGGTGAAGAATGGTGTCTTGTTAAATGGACTGGTTATCCTTCAAGTATGAACTCTTGGATGCGTCGTGCCGACATCTTTCATCTAAGTGATCGACAGTGATTCATGCAAAGTTGTAACTAACAATGTTTAGGGTTTGAGCTATGAATCCAACTGCCTCATTTTATTCACGACCCTCCTATGTAAGTGGCGGAGGACAAATTTACATCGGTGCTCGCCGCCAACGTGGAGGTAGCATACTTGGTGCACTGAAATCTGTTGTAGCACCTCTCATATCCAATGTCGGTAGATCTTTAAAACGAAATGTTTTAAGTAATGCCGTTGGCTTTGCTGGTGATGTTGCTAGTGATCTTTCCAGAGGTAGAAGTTTTAAGAGCAGTTTGTTGAATTGTGGGAAGGAACGCGGTTTAAAAACATTGAAGCAGACCATTCCTGGTGTTACTCAAGGAAAAAAATCACCTAAACGAATGAATAAAGGAAGGAGGAAACATCGCGGAGCTGGTAAGGTGCGATCTTCAGTCAAAAGGCATTCACGCAAACGTCGCAGAGGCTCTAATCATTCATCAGGCGCTAAACGACGACGCTGCTATAACTTCTAATCATGGAGTGTAAAACTTCCGGTTTTTGTTTGTTCGATCAACAAGCCATACAGACAGATATTCTTAGTTCAAGTATTGTAGATTATCATCCTCGAACAGCTGAGAATGCTGGCCCCATTGAATTTGTTATTCCTGGTGGTAGTGATGACTACATAGATTTGAGTTATGCGATGCTTGATTTGAGGTTTAGAATTCAGCAAGCAGATGGAACTGCTATTGACGATGCACATAAAGTTGGACTGAACAATTTACCATTGACTACATTACTTCGTGATGTTTCTCTAACGATTGGAGAGCAGCAGGTGGAAGGTGGTCAAAGCGATTATCCCTATAAATCATATTTCAATCATGTATCACAGTTTCATCCAGCAGCACAAAAAAGTCATATGGAAGCCATGGGATGGTACAGAGATGAAGCAGGAAAATTTGATGTTGAAACAAACAGTGGCTTTGTAAAGCGATCTGCTATGATTAAAGATAGTAGAGTATGTCAGCTATATGGTCCGCTGAATTTAGACTTCTTTAGACAGTCAAAGTTTTTACTGTGTAATACCAGCATGCGACTCAAGCTGACATTGAATAAGCCTGAATTTGCGCTGAATGCATTTGCTAAAGTTGACAATTTTAGAATTCATGTGGAAGATATTGCACTTTACATTCGTCGAGTAGTACCGAATCCAAGTGTCATTAGAGGGCATGCTGAAGGCCTTAACCGCCAAAATGTCATTTACCCCGTTCAGCATACAAAGCTTCTCACCTTTACAATTCCGAAAGATCAAAAGAGTTTCATGAAAGATGGCCTCTTTCCATCGGAAGCACCGAAGCTCCTCATGGTGGCAATGGTTGAAAATGATGCATTTAATGGTAATATAAAGAAGAATCCTTTCAATTTTAAACACAATCAGTTAAGTGAAATTGCTTTACGTGTAAATGGTGTGAGTCATCCTGGTCCACCCTACAAACCAGATTTTGCTGCGGATCAATTTATGCGCAGTTATGTTGATTTTATGGATGTCTTTGGCTTTTACAATACGGATGACACCAACGGACTGACTATGAAAGAGTTTAAGAGTGGATATACTATTTATGCATTTGATTTGACTGCTGACAGCGATATTAGTGCACCCTATCGTCAAGCGAACGTGCCTCATAATATTCGCTTGGATTTGACGTTCAAAAGAACACTACCTGAGACGATCAATGTATTAATTTATGCAGTCTTCGATTCAAATATTGAAATTACAAAGTATCGTGACGTGATTCTTCAGTATAATCGTTAATGAGTTGGTCGACTGCTGACGATATTAAGACTAAAGTGCAGCGTAATGCAGACGAAGCGACATTGAAAGCTTTCGATAATGTCTATTCACTCGATACCTTACCACCTGCAGTAAATCACTATCCCATCTTTATTGTGCTAAACACTCATTCACAGAATTTAGGCGGTGAGCATTGGAAAGCGATCTTTATTGGAGAAGACCGACGTGGTGAACTATTTGACTCTCTTGCTCAACCTCCAAATATACCAACACAGCAGTGGTTGAGAAAACATACGCGTCAATATCAGCGAAATGAACGCATACTACAACATCCACTTTCATCAACGTGTGGTGCTTTTGTACTGTACTTCATCTTAAGACGTTTACATGTATCTCGATTTGCATCTATTATTCAAAACTTTTCATGTAATCCATCCTCTAATGAAAAGATGATTTGTAAGTTCTATCATGATTTGAAATAAAAACATCATGTTGGAAAAATTGTTTTTTATTTTACAATCCGCTGGGTACGTACATACTCAATGAGATAGTCTAGGATCATATTTGCTTGTACATGAGATTTTAGTCCAGTAATGATCACTTTACTATTATGAAAGATTGCCACATGCACAGGTAACCAACAACTAATGAGAGCTGCAGGAAAAAGTTCGGGTTCATAACACAAACTGTAACTGCTGGTACGAATCTTCAAAAATGATAGACTGTCACTCAATTGAGTAGAGATCACCATATTGCCCACAGTCAGATTCGACATCACACACCTCTCCCTCTTCCATATCCGACGTAGTAGTCTTTGTAGCTCTAAGCGCATTGACTGCGCCGATGAATGAGAAAGGGCGCCGAGAATCTGTACAGTCCCATTTGGGAAGAGTTGAAGATTCCGTGAATTGTTCATCTTCACCACTAACATTTGAGGACGGCCCGGGTAATACTTGCTGTTTGGAAGCTGTTGGTGTAATGTTGTGAGATCGATTTTGGTGTAGAGTCTGAAGCGACGGAGAATGTTGACGATGGTGTAGCGATGGCGCTTCATGATGAAAGAATGAGTAAATTGAGCGATGTACCTTCCTTTTATACTTTTCTCAACTACCTTGATGAAATGTGAAGTTAGTATGAAGTTGGGAATGATAGAGTTGAATTCGCCGATTGTTGACGCGCAGCCAGATGCGATTTCCAATACGTGAATGTCTTTTCATATAGAAGTATTTCAAGTCCTTCATGATATGATGTAGAGATTGAAAATGACGATAAGATAAAGCAAACTCTCTTCTCACATTTCCAGTTGAGTCTTAGAAATAGACGTTTCGATCATGATCCGTTTCAATACGTTGTAGGGAATCTAATTTCCAACTCATGATGTGTGGTAGTCATGTCTGATTAAGATTTGCATAGTAGGGCGATGAACTCACGACGAATAAATGTCATGATGGAGCGATGTATGTATCTTCTATACTTCTCCCAATTGTATTTGCGAAATGAGAAACAGTTTGCGGAATGAGAATGGTAGATTTGAATTTCATTTCTGTAATGTTGAAGCCAAACTTGATCACCCAAGGAGATGAATCTTAATGTTTCAAAATATTCCAAATCCCTCATGATATCATTGAGGTTGACAAATTGTCGCCATGTTAATGTAATTCCTCTTGATGTATGACCATGAGAATTTTTGAAATGTACGTTTCCATCACGATCAACTCTGATATATTGTAGAGAGTCCAAAATCCAAGTCTTCATGATGTTATGCAAAGTTGCAGATTAGCAATATAAAAATGTCGTTTTATCATATTTTGCTTAGCAATGCGGCTACAAAGAGATTTACTAGTAATCGAGCCGCACTCTTTTCTACTCCCATTGATCATGCACAACAGCTAAATGGAAATTGGGAAGTGGGTGTCACTCAACTTGTTTATAGCAACTGTGTCTATACTTTTGATCATGAGGTGATGACTATTAATATGAGGCGTACAGCTGCTTACCAATCTGAAAAGGGCTGCCGAGTATACATTCCACAGTGGCCAAAGAAAGATCTCTTATTATGTAAAAAGTTCATATATGATTTCCTGAATAAAGCGTGTAAACATATTGCCCAATTTACTCCACACAATGATGATTATACTTATATACATCATGTAGTTGAGAAAGATTGGATTGTTGGTTTAAGTCCAAGTTTAAGAAATGATTTAGGCTACCTCGCTAGCGCCTTGACAAGCTATGATAATTTTAACGTTAATTACCACATAAGTGGTCATAAGCAGTTAATATATCGAGAGGAAGCTTATTATGTAGATCTTATTCCAAAAAATGAGAAGACGTTGGTGAAGAAGATTGTGATTAAGCCAAGAAAGACAAACATGACTCCTGAAACATTATTGAAGAAATTTAATTATCTCCTTCGAGTTGATGGTAAACAAGTGGCAACATTGACTTATATCAAATCATCTAATCATATTGCAATAAGCAAATTAAATGATGATGATCTAGTATTAGTTTGTTCAAAAGATTTTCATCAGTTCTTACGACATCGTTCTGCAGCTGTCCATGGAAAATCTGATATGCAACATTTACCATGTGAAAGGCCAAATCAATTTGATACAGAATGGGCCGTATCTTTATACAGAAAGTGTGTAGAGCCTTTAGGTGGTATCTTACATGAAACAAGAGTGTTGATGCCTCGCATTATTACTTCAGTTAAATTGGTTGTAGATTATTTAAATGAAGTGATTAATGACCAACATATTTCATTTTCTGAAAAAGAAGGTACTTTGTCTCTCACTATAAATGGAAAAGGTATTGAACTAATTATGGATAAAACTCTAATGGACATTTTGGGTTTTGACCAAAATATCTTTAAAAGTGGTACTGTAACCAAAGCTAGCGCAGACATGTCGCTATCGCGTCGTATTAACTATTTTCAGATATATTCCAATATTGGTGAAGATATACGTGTGGGAGATGTTGAAGCTCCATTGCTAGCAATGATACCATACCAGCCAAAAAGCTGCAGTATTTTATCTGAGCATACTTTCAAGAAAGTGCATTATACAAAGTTGAAATCAAACTACATCCCACAAATTGATATTGCCATTTATGACGATGCTGGTGCGTTGATTCCTTTTCATAAAGATGCTGTGACAAGTATCACACTCCATTTCCGAATGAAGAGTTAATGCAAAAGTATGCTAATATATTTTTCCAATGTGAATAATATGGAAAGTGAAAATAAGGACTCGTTTCTAATCTACTTGCCCAGTAATGCTTCTATGAATAAATTTCCCAAAAATAAACCATCAGACTATCGAGTAGAATTAAATCGCCCACTGCATTTAGAAGGTGAATGGGAGGTTGGCGTTTCTAGTATTTGCTATGATAGCGATATTCAGAATGTGAATGATTTGGAAGAAATGATATTGACTCCTCGCACCCATGATGGAATAACGATGAATAATGCATTTCAGTTCCCATACAATTTAACATCAGATGGAAAGTGGAACTATGAATGGATTCAGATAAAATCAGATTCTTATGAGCCATTTGGGAATGAGAAAATTATTAAGGCATTCAACAGTGGTAATACTTCCATCATGAAGAATAAAAATCAGAAAGCTTATGAGTTTACTATCTATCATTGGAGTGGGAGACAGTTCCTCCGCTTACATTCTTTTACTAAAGGTCTTACACTGAGGTTGGATAATGAATTCTATCCACATCTTGGTTTTGGTCATGGACTACATCTAACGTCAATTGCTACTGCAAATGTTAAAAAAGTTTATTCAAATCGAATCAACAAATTTCATTATAGATTTAAAATATTTGATGAAGATGTTGTAGAATGCGAAGAACGCATCATTTTGAAAAAGCGTGGTGTTCAACCTTTATCACTTATTGAGTTAGTAAAACGATGGAATGAGACTGTGGGTAAGAAGTATGGAGAGAAAATTATGGCGAACAAAAATAAGTTGGTTATTCAGAAATATAATGACAAACTTACAGTTTATTTCTCTCCAACCTTGCGTCATTTTGTAAGACATTATACACCTATTATTGGAAGCGGTGTGGTGTATGCTTCTCATGAATATCACACTAAAGCTGATTCAGTTAATGATGAATGGTGGGTGGACATCTATGGCGATCGCATCAAGAAAATTTACCAGTCTTATGAAGAATCTAAAGTTGCTATCAATATAATGCCGCGTCTATATCATACAGTTGAAAGCTTCATTCATGTAGTAAATCCTTATATACAACAGAAGTTGAAGCATGTGATGAAAAGTAAATATGATGTAAAGACACACCACATTTCGTTTTCAATTGAAAATCAACGCGTTGTTCTGAGACTGGGTGATGACATTCAATGTCAATTGAGTAAAAATTTGAAAAAACTCTTTGGTTTTTCAATGCTACAAACAGTGTTTGCTGCTGCGCATACGATTGGTATAGAAACACCAATGACACTTGATAAACATGAACAGCACCTTTACATTCAAAGTGATTTGATTCTACCTATTTCTGTTGGTGAGAAAAAAGAATACATTTTACGTGATTTCATTCATGATAAAGACGCTTCATATGGAATAGTCGAGAAGATGTTTGAATCTATTTTCTATCATCCCGTCGTCAAACAAACTATACCCTCTATTGCTATCAAAATCACCAATGGTTTACAAGAGTGCATCCATGTGAAAGATACTAAATCCCTCATAACGTTAGTGTTTCGGAAAACAAAGTGAAGTCATTGTGATATGTTTATTGAAATATGTACATGAATGTGAAGCAATAGACTTTATACAACATCCACTGAAAATATATACATGAGCGCACTTCAATAAACATTGCTACATACAAAAAGTCTTTTTACTTCGTGAAGGGTGGAAATATACAGGGATAGGAAAAATGTCTTTCAGTGGAAAAGTCATCACATGGGGAATGTACAGATGTGGACACATATTCACAAGGAAGAAGCGATCTCATGCGATACATAAAACAACAATGTTTATCTACAGAAATCAACATCAAAATACTAAGTTAAGAATGATTATGCTAAGACGTCTCCTGAATGTGGTAGTGTGAGTTTAATTCTTTGGGTGGTGGTATGTTTGTGTCAGGATGTCCATGTGGAAGAGATATGTTGTGTTCTAGCCAGCACCTCTTATCCTCCCATGCTGAAAGCGCCCGTTTCCTAAAAGTATGAGTTTTGATCTCATGCGACTTAGATTTTAAGATTGTCATATTGACAAACGTTATATTTTTATTTCTATAGGCTTTCCTGAAATTCTTATGTTTCATGTTAGAGACCAATGATCTTGATATGCCTTTAGCACGCTTAATACTATCATCACTATCCTTTAATTTCATACTGTACATTTTTGGATGGAGGAGAATCATTTCATCTATTTCCTTCCCTGCTGTCTCATCCTTAAAGCAGCCAAGTTTTGCCTTATTTTTGATGGAGTATAGTGGGTGATCAGTAGGATAATTTGATGTATCAAAATATCTTTCTAAAGATTTTCCTACTTCATTGAAATTTAAATCTTTTTGAGTGGTAATACCTAAGAAGAAACTATCTGTATCACCACCCAACAAACGAACCTCTTTTACGAGAGGACATGGTTTTAGTATTTTATAAAAGAGTTGGTACATTTCAAGCTTAGAGTAATCTAGTACAGCTTGGCCAATATAGATGGGCTTGCACAACTCAACTTCAGATTTTATCATTTTAACACCTACAAGGTCCTCATCGATAATGTCTCTATCGATGAATAGAGGTGATGAGACCAATTTGTGATACTTTTGATCATCATTAACTAGTTTATAGTTTACACGTTTTCTAACATCCTCCATCGTCTTACCAAATAGACTATTATTCTTATATTTATAAAAATCTTTTTCAAAATTATTTTGGGCTAGTGCACGTTTCTGGCTGTTGCTATCAATATATGGTTTGAGGAAGGCTTTCTGTCTAAATTTAAGAATGCGGTGAACTCTTTTTAAAATCATACCCATTTCTAAATAAAATTTTAAGATGCTAAAGTGGACTAGATAGTTTTCTTTATCATACTGGGTGAGTAAAAGTTTGCGGCAAGGCTTATAGTCGGGTTGACCGCATGATTCTAAATCTTTATGAAATTGTTTCATAAAGTCGGAAAACATATCTTTACTCACTTCACCTGATTCGGGTGCGAGTGGAAAATCTACGGTTTTATGTTTAATATTATTGGGATAGATTAGATCTATCTCAAAATAATATCCCCAATCACCTTCATCTGGAATTGCTAGTATGTTGGAAGGGTTGGAGAAATGTTGAATTTCACTATCATCTAACCAGCTAAACTCAGAGTGAGGTAGCGGTTTGGATAATGAACTACCATACAAATTATTTTGGTCATAATACTTCAGATGAGTCTGGTTATTGCCTACTATTTTTGATTTTAACCTATGTTTATTTACAAATGTGAGACCACCGCGAATTCCTCGCTCAAATAAATTATACATCTCTGGATCTTGTAAGAGATGAATGGTCTCACCAGTCATTTTAAAAGCAGACTTAACCCTTAAAGGGATATGGGACATATGTGTCCCATGACCTAAATCATACGCTACTACCCTGCACGAATTTTTTTATGTTATCTAATTGTGACACATTAGAAATTCATAAATAGTGATTCAATTTTGTAACAATTTGAGGTAAGTAGCAACCGTCCTACGTATTATTAATTTGATTTGAATTTTTAAGAAAATGAAATTTAAATTCAAATATTCAATTCAAAATTTTATCGAGAGATATGTTTTTTTGAAAACCAAATATTCAACCAAACTCATGATACTGTCTTTACATATCGGTAGAGTTTCGCCTATCTATAAGAGATACGATTTTACCGGACTTTGAGTGCTATTTCCTCGTGGGACACATATGTCCCATTATCCCATTAGGTTAATTCTAGTGAAATTTCATTATTTCATTTTTTTCAAATTATATCAAGCGAAGTTTTGTATTGTTTGAAGTGTTATTATTACTAAGTTGTTGACTGGTGTAAAAGACACTTGCTTTACATTATATAACTTGTTTTAACCACATTTTTCAATACAACTAGGATACAATTGGACAAAATGTCTTATAAAATATAGAAGTAACGCTAGAAAATTAGTTGCCGCCATGGAATTCAGCAAAACAGTTGCGGTCCTTTTGCAAGCACAAAAACGCTTCGCATGTAGAGCACGAAATGCTTGTACGATTTTCTTGTTTATTTTTCCTTTGACACAGCTTGCAACGCTTTCGTCCATCATTTAATTTTGGAATATGTTGAGATACAGCAATCGCACTTGATTTTCTGTTGATAGCAGAGAGAGGGAACGAATTCTTTCGTGAGCAATATGAGCCAATAAGTCCATTCACAATATGTTGTCGAAATTCAAGATGCGTTACATTGATGTTGGAATTCAATTTCTTGTAATTCAGATAGCCATTGACAACTGCTGTGTCAAGACAATCAAAGAATATTCTGAGATAATATTTGTACTTGCTACGCAAATCAATAGTGTAGTTAGATTTCAGTTCATCAGCAAGATCGACGCCTCCCATGAAGCGATTATATATTTTAACTATGCTTGGCACTTCAAGGCAGATTTTATTAGCGCTGCCTTTTACCTTCCTTTCAGTAATTTGTTTCGCACAGGAGTCCTCTGCGTTTGATAATAAATGAACACTTCTCGTATCGATCCACTTCACAAAATTTAATTTCCTGTCCGTTGTTTGAAATGACTGCACTTCCCCTTTCATCATTTCTTTATCTGGCTTTGGTTTCGGCAGTCCTCTCCTGTTACGAACTGTTCCCGTCGCCTCCAGTCCATGTCGGTGTAAAAGATAGAAAAGGTATGGAGAGGAGAAAAAGTTATCCATAAATACTCGGCAACCAGAGCCAATGAGACTTTCAGTCATACGAAGAACAACATTTTCTCCAAGCCCAAGTTCCACAGTTCCTTTTCTTCCAGTGTAAACTTCCATTTGATAAGTATATCCTGAACGTGAACCGCACCTCATCCACATCTTGAATCCCCATTTTATTGGCTTTGTTTTCACGTACTGTCGCATAGCATTGTGACCTTTGTATTTTATCATACGTTCATCTATACTTTGACATTGTTCGGCGGTACGAGCATTTTGGAATGCACTATTAAGGTGGTTCAAAATGCATCGTACTTTTGAAGCTCTGTCGAAGTTTGGATCATTCTTTGGAAGAGCAGATGTGTTGTCATTGAAGTGAAGCATGCGCTTGATAAGTTCAAATCTTTTGAGAGTCATCACACTAGAAATAAATGTCACGCGTAAATCACTGTCTGTTGACCAGTAGAAGCGAGTGCAAGGCAATTTGTGGTACCCCATGACAAGAAGAATTCCTATAAACGCTTTCATTTCGTCAGCAGAAGTTTCGAAAGTCTCACCCTTCTGTATTGCATATCTGTTCGATTCATCTACGATAAGGTCCACCAAGGCATCAAAATTAGATGTGCGACAGAAGACATCATATGGGGCTCCATTAGTAATATTTATACAATCATAGTCAATTGGACGATCGAATTCTGGTTTGCAAACTGGCTCACACTTGGTATCCCAAACAAATGTAGGTCTTTCAGTCATTGTATAAGAGCTGCTTTCTGATGGTTGAACATCCATTTCTGTTCGGCTCTCTTCACCTGTTTGTATCAAAACATTAGTTTCTTCACTGTTATCGGCGTTTGCTAGAACTTCAATATCATCTCTATCTAATTCATCAACCTCGTCATCCGAGTCATCCGCAAACAATAGTTCCAAAACTTCCTCAGGTTTAAGATTAAAATGTCTGCCTTTCATATATGTGCATTTTCGTTTAGTCGCCATCACATCCAAGATACGAGGAAGAAGAATGCTGTGAAATTCATTCGCTTTCATTGAAATTCATTGTATTGGGGTGAGATGACGGTACGTATTGCGTGACGTCATTTTGATTTGATTCGACAATAAAAAGATACATTCGATTTCATGATTTCAGCTTGCTTCCGTTATAGAGATGAACAAAAGCAAATAATTGGCAGAAGCAAGTCAATCCACACTCTACTCCAGTTCACTTACTGTTTGCAGCTGTTGATAGTTGAGGCCATTGATATCAATGCGGTAGTTAATACGATGATTGATCAATGATTGTGCACCTTACGGTCCTTACCTATTGCAAGAACATTTTGTCTTAGCTGTGCAACAGATACTGGTTACAATAAACCCGATGTTAATAACTAACTAATGGGATAATGGGACACATATGTCCCATCCCTTAAAACTGCCTAATGGGATAATGGGACATATATGTCCCAAGAATAAAAGTGGTCCTAGATCACAGTGTAAGTTTGAAATTGATAATTTAACGTGATTCTGAGCTAAACTACATCGCAATTAACAAAAAAATAATAATATCGCAGAAAAAAATGGAAATTGAAAATTTTGTCCCTTTAAGGGTTAAATGACATGGCTGGTAGACTGACAAAGTGGACGGGATCTAACTTATCTTCTTCTAATGCCACTCGTCGAAACTCCTGAAATACATCAGCCAGCAAAAATACATCTAACTTAAGGTAGGCAATCATATATTCACCAAATGTATGGCAGTCAAATTTTATCCATGCATCTTGTGCATGATCATAATCTTCGGTCTTACATTCTGCGCCGGTCAAATCATTTCTAAATTTATCTATGGGCGGAAGAGAAGTCTCGCCGAGTTTACTAATTGCATCAAAATATGCATATGGAAAGACTCCTTTCCGTGTGATGACTTCATCGGTTAGATTTGGGTATTGTTTCTTAAGATTTTGTGTTAGTGGAAGAGACTTTAGATTTTGCACGAGAGAGGCCAGTGATGCAGTCATAAATTGGTAGGAATCTAAAAATTTTATATCAAAATAGACCGTCTTATTTTCTTTAGTTTTATCGACAGGCACTTTTGCTGTCATGGCCATAAACTTCTCTCTCGTTTGCGCTATTACATCAAGCTTCCACTCTTTCATTTGACCTAAACCTCCTTTTATTATCATATGGCTGTCGTAGCCCTTGAAATTATAAATTTTGGAAAATGACGGGTAATGTACGCCGTTTCATCCTAAGTGAAAAATTGCATTTTGAACAGAGTGCGTTTCTAAATTTACCAGTGATGTGATCATGGTCGCGCACTTTCTTAATCTTATCATCGTCAAATGTTTTCCTACATTTGGGGCAAACGTTGCAACTATCAAATTTTGCTTGATCATCTGCTGTCATATGCAATGATCTGCGATAGAGTTCACCATCATGTTTTTGTTGAAATTTTACAGCCTGTTCGAGGAAATGTAGGAATTGGTAAATACAATCCTCACCTTGCCAGACGCGCATTTTATTTTGCCTACTCCTAAAGTGATCATGCCATACTTCATAGCAGGAAATGGCTGCTGGTCGATGGATGTTATCATCGATATAACATTCGATGTCAGCATAGATGACACGAAGAGGACTTAGTTCATCACCATTCTCTCTATATGAAAACTCCTTATCTTTGGGCATGCGCTCCATTTGCAGTTTACCTCGCTTACACCATTCGTAATGAGTTTCAAATTTAGTTTTCCTCCTAAAGTGGCGAATACATCTGTCGCAGTAATATAACTCTCTACTAGAGTTTTCTAAGTGGTGGTATAGGCGAGAGATTTTGGGAATACCGCAGTAGTGCCATTCCTCACTATCATCCTGTTTTACTAATAACAGGTTTACTGTACGTTCATAACAACTCGAACGCGAGTCGTAGCGCACACCCTTCAATCCCTTTTCCCAAACATGGAGAACTATTTTGATGTTGTTCAATTTTTCAAATTTTTCTATATCTTTAATTTTCATATCGTCACTATTACAGTCATCGAAGTTTAATTCATTCTCCCACTGTTGATACTTACTCTTGCGGTATCGACTATTCTGCACATCATTATAGTGGAGAATGGAGAGGACGGCATACTTAAAACATTGCGATTCGCAATCTACAGAAATGACTGCTGCTTTATTTCTTAAATTTTTCGGAAGTTTAAAGGAGCCTCGACCACTATGATTTCCTAATAAACTGATTTTAATCATGGCGGTCTCAATACCATCAAAAACGAGTACACTATCACGCTCGTTAAATTTATCTATATTTAATTTTAACCCTTGGATATGAAAATTTATCCAAGACTCACAGTCTACAACTTCGGTTGCAGGAGAGGAGGGTATGTGAAACTCCAACCTCTCTATTATTTGTCCAGTATGGTGGTCGATTTTTACATATTTTATTTTAAGATAGATGAGCGCCTTCATTCTAAAATTGTCTAAATTGTTGAAGAGCGCTTCTATCAATGATGAATTTTGATGAAACCATTCCTCAAAGTTAGCAATGGTTTCTGAGGAGTCCATCTGGTAGTTCCTCACTAAATTATTTATGGACACCTCAGTGAGTCGGATAGAGGAGGTACCGTTGGTGTAGGTATCGTTCGTGTGTGTATGTTGAAGTCTGTGCGAAGATAGTTCAAAACGTGTCTCGAAAGACTGAATGCATAAATCGCAAGAAAAGGAGACATCGTTAACAGAATCATCCCTACCTTCGGAGATTGATGCCGGCTTAGGTCTACAAACACCTCGCTTGATGTGTCGGATGAGATCACGCTTCCTCGCGAAGATGTGTCCACAGTCAGCACATTGCCGATCGTCGCATTCCCGCGACAATGTTGACATGGACTCGCACGAGATGGAACTGGTATCACCTGAAAGAGAAATCATTCTTTCATCTCTGTTCAAGTCTCAGTGTATTGTTACAACCTACCTTGACTCAACAACTCTAAACTTTCCTCGAGAAGGGAGGGTGTTGGTGATGAAGTTGATGCCTGAAATTGAGGAAGATGCTATTAGCCACACGTTTGAGGAAGATGAGAGAGGAAATTTTCAACTTACCATTTGAACGAAATTATGTTTAAGCTTGATACTTCAACAAGATAGAGACTTCACTTAAATTTGGAATTCACTAAAGAGCAGTTTACTTGTACGCCTCAAATACAGAATTCGTCAGAGAACAGTTCACTTATGCGTCTCAAAGACAGAGTGAAATGATACGGATGTCACTTTGCTTATATACTTTCATTCTCTTCATTCATTGGATGTTCATTCTGATTGGCTGCTTGAGTATACTTAAGAATTAGAAAACATTTCAAAGTCATTATTCACAGTCAACATGACAAGCCCTCCAACAACATCAAACACAAAATTCTCTTCTCCATGCTCAACACCAAAGGCGCTCGTTACACCAAATGCACCAAGAAAGGCGAAGGTGGAGAAGGTGTACCGACTGGACAATATACGAAAGTTATCATTACCAGCGGACGAGGAAGAGGAGAGTGTATGTGAGAAGGAGTGTCCCGACTTAACAGGCGTGAGGTGGAAGTATCTCCAGTACGATACTGACGATGTGATGGAGATCACCAGCACGAAATTCCTCCACCAATTATGGGAGTGGTACACCCCTAACTCCCAGCCACGAACTATGGCAGAGTGGGAGTATATTGATAAAGTGAGGCTCGCAGTGGAAGAACGATTAAAGCAACTGAACTGTTTTTGTTATCTATGTGAAGCCAGACTCTGGGACGATATTGACGATGAAGACCTTTTGAAATACATGCCATAATAAATTTTTATTTCATATTATCTTTGCTTTCATACTGACTTACTTGAATGGGGCTTCAGTGGATGATTTAACCATGTATACTTTTTCATTTGGAAATAGTAGCACACTTAGTTTAACTTGCAATTCTTATAACATTTCATATGGATGATAATGGTAGATGAAATAGTGTTAGATAAAATTAAGATAGCTTACACTTCTGATACAGGGATAGCAATCGACTGCGATCCATGTGTAAAGAGCTTGTTAGACTACGGAAGAGAGAAGTGTGTTATGTTGCGTGTGGCGCGTGAGTGTCCTCCCATTTCATTCCATTCATCAATTCGTCCCATTGATAGAGACAGGTAGAACTCATGGTTCTCATAACGTATGCAATGGAAAGTTTTAGGCAACCTTCGACAGTTGGCTAAATGTCGCCCTGGCGCGAATGCATACTACGTTGAGACAGAGGCAATCACTTGCAAACATGACGCAGAGAGGTTTAACAAGATTGACCATTGCCGAATGTCCCTTGCGGTATACATACGTGTAGCTACGGGTTTCACCGCCGCCCTTTACAGGAACGCCCGTCGAAAGGAAGTATTACACCGAACTTCATTTGCAACGTTCAAGTTGACTGATAGCAGATTCAACTTAATGATAGTATTCGCCAGTCCGAAGACTGCCCAGGGCAAACCGCGAGGAGGTTCTATCATGTCTTGCCCCATGGTGGCCCTTAAGAGAGCCGATGGTTCGTTCTCGGGGTGTGTGGTAGGGACTCAGGCTTGCTGTTTCGACTGCGGCTCCGGCAACGGGGCGGGTGGTCGCTTCTCTTGGATGTCTGTAAAGAAAGAAGTAGTGAGTTATCATCTTACATTTTAATTTAGTCATTTTTACTTACAGATCTTCTCGGACGCTTCCTCATAAAGGAAATTCGAGATCGGATCACGATGATCGAAGGTGAAGTTTAGACACTCCACCCCTTTCTTCACCCGAGAGTAGCATTTCTCCCCTCTTCCACGCTCGTACAAGAGAGGAGTTTCTGCTACTCTCCCCTTTCTAATAGGGATGTGCAGACGACTGGAACGCAACCTTCGATCGCGATCCACCAGCTGCGCCGAACGGTGCAGCTCGTGGTTCGTCTCGACCACCTTAGCCATCTGCACACGGAGTCTCTCCACTTCCTCCTTCAACCTTCGTATCTCCTTCTCCCTACTTTCCCTCTCTGCTAGTAAAGCCTCTTCTCTGGCTTTCCCCTCGAGAGTCTTGAGCCTCTCCTGCTCCAACTCGCCATCCCGCTCGCTTAATCTCTCCTTCACCTTCTTCATCTCTCCGGCCACGTTCTTTAGGTCCTCATACTTTGCCTTGTATGAGAAGGCCTCCTCCTTCAACTTCTCCGCCTCTTTCTTTAGTCTATCCCGTTCGGCGATCACCGGCGGGCGCTTGACAAAATTGCGACATTGTGTTGCAATTCCACTCGCAGTTACGGCTGTAGGGGTCTCGCGATCGAGGTCGACGTCCTCCATAAGTTGCGACTGTAGCTCTCCCTCCTCCTCCTCACTATCGCTGCTGGTCAGCGAGCTCTCGCTACTAAGTGACGATACAGCGGCAATCGCTTCAATGGCGGATTGTAGCTCAGTGGCCTCAGTGGTGAAAAGTGAACTCCGTTCTTGCTCGTTGGCAGATTGTAGCTCCAAAGAACGGAGCTCAGTGGCGAAGAGTGAACTCCGTTCTTCTTCGCCTACTTCGCCTGTTTGACACTCGCTGTGTTGTGAGTGCCAATCCTCCAGCCGCTCACTTAAGCGACTGACTTTGTGGACTCCGCAATAGTAGCGAGCGACCCCTATCTGTTTCTTGTTAGTACAAGCGTGCTTCTTGAAGGCGTCAGCTCGGAATACCTTCCGGCATTGACACAGTTTGAAACTGGTCTTCATATTATTGTATTTCGGCATTTCTGAAGCGAAAAACGGAAAACAATGATTTTTACACTTAGTGAGGAATGATAGATTTGAGTGTAGTGAGTGGCACTCGATCCCGTCGACAGCCCGAAGGCCTTGTACTGATCACTAGGGAAGTGAGAGATCTTCCCCGATACCCGCTCTTTACAGCTGAAGACATCATTGTCACTGCCCCGAAGTGGTAACAGGAACGCCGAGTCAAAGGTAGTGATCAGTAGCTGGGATCTAACCCCTCAAAGCTGCCTTAGACTTAGTTAAATTTGAAATCTGATAGCAGATTTGAACTTAGCATACTTGAAAACCTTGAGGAAACATCCCAAGTTATTGCTTTGATCAGCTTGATAGCAAGCCGTAGAGTGCTTGATTCACCAGCGTTTTGCAATGGAGATGTTTAGAGGCCACCCATGACAAGATAGCTAAGACTCAACCGATTGGCGTTCAAAGTGCTACGTTGAGAGCTGTGTCAAATGCCCAACATGAGACATGAGTTGTCCCAGCGGTTACGGTCTCAAATATGACACATTCCCTTGCCACACTTATCACTACGGCATCGTCCGCCGTCCCGAAGGAACACCCTGTCAGTGGAATATTACAGCAAAACTCTCCGTGTCTTGCTCGCTTTCAGTGAAAAGCCGCTTATAGCATGAGAAGACTGGCTCAGACATCATTAAAAATGCTTTCATTGACTTCAGCAGGGTCGAAAACCCCACAAAACCTCCAAAACTAGTGAATTTAAATTTTTCAACTTTTTAGCACTACTTATGAAATTTTATAAGTAGTCCATCACTTAGGGCAGGTCAATAGCGACCGAACCTTTTTTGAATCAAGTCAAACGGACTTGTAGAAGCAAAGTTACAAGCCTTTAAAGTTTTGGAGTCTTTTATGGCCTGGAGACGAAGGCCATCTCCTGGCGAACCTCTAAGTCTGACGGCTTAGCAATGAAATTAGCAATGACGGATCAGCAATGAAATTTTCTAAGTCGGTTTCTTACAGAAACTTGGAATTTGGAATGTCCGAAGCTATCATCGGAGCTCAGAGAGACGACTTACCGTTGGCAATCTCTCGTCTGAATGACAAGTCTCTGTCGGTTCCCAGCTTATATAGTGTGTGGCGATCAGCTGATGACGTAATACCCATCATCCAAACACTAAAAATCCCGTCTATCTCCGGTTCTAGTGCTCCGATTGAGCTGGAAATACACCATTTCCATGTAGAATTTGACGCTGAATCCGAATCTGGCCTCCGTTTTCCCATCCGATGCTTCGTTTTGGCTCTACAGTAGGCAGCCATCGCAAAAATTCTAACTGTCGTTTTTCCGAAAAATGTTGAAAATTTTTCTCTCCGATTGACTTGAAACTCTCCGATTGACATGAAACTCACCATACAGATAAAGAATTTCACGCTGATTCCAAATCTGAAATCCGTTTTCCCATCCGATGCTTCGTTTTGAAGCTAGAGCCCAAAACGTCCCAAATTCTAACTCTGTCGTTTTTCGCCAATGTCCCAAAATCGTAAATGGCGTCTCACATCTAAACGAAGACAGATAGGAACAAGCCGATTCTTTCACTGAATTTGTCTCACTCTTAGCTTTCAAACGAGCTATCGCACGACAAAATCCGTCCACTGGAAGCCAAAATCGAAGCAAGCTGTCCAGAGGGGGGGGACGTCAGTGAAATTTCAAAATTTGATGAAAAATGTTTTGGTGGCGGTCCCAGGTCGAAATTCTACACTTTGGAAAATTTTCAAAATTTTACCCATACAAAGTCACTCTGACACTTAGGATTTTTTCAGGTGAGCGAGCTCCGACCTAAAATCTTGTAACCGCTCTAACTTTTGAACGAAGACAGATAGGAACAAGCCGATTCTTTCAGTGAATTTGTCTCACTCTTAGCTTTCAAACGAGCTATCGCACGACAAAATTCGTCCACTGGAAGCCAAAATCGAAGCGAGCTGTCCAGAGGGGGGGGGAGGGACGTCAGCGAAAAATTTTTTTTTCTCTCCGATTGACTTGAAACTCACCATACCGATGCAAAATTTCACGCTGAATCCGAATCTGGCCTCCGTTTTCCCATCCGATGCTTCGTTTGGGCGCTACACACCAAAACGTCCCAAATTTTAACTCTGTTAAAATTTTGAAGAAAAATTTTTTCTCGCCGATTGAGCTGGAAATCACACCACAGATGCAGAATTTTAAGCTGAATCCGAATCTGGCAGCCATTTCACCATCCACGACAACCTAGACGGTCGCCCACGTCAACCTAGACGGTCACCCACGTCAACCTGGACGGTCGCCCACGTCAACCAGGCGGTCGGACCAACTCACCCGAGTCTCACACTCTGTCGTTGCAGAGGGGGGGGGAGTCAGCGAACATGTTGTGAACGTGAACCAACCTGGCCGGCACACCACGACAGACCACAACCTCTGTCGTTCCAGAGGGGGGGGGGACTCAGACCCGAAGCACCACGGCGGCCGACCACGACACTCTGCCGTTCCGGAGGGGGGGGCCCGCCGGTCGAGTGTTTGTCACTTGCTTACTACTGACCAGCTGTCCTAATTCCATTGAGTTTTGAGCACCGCAGAAGACGATTTGCCTGGTGTGATGCCCATCGCTCATGGAATGACCATCACTGGCAGAAAGTCTTGTGGACCGATGAATCGAGATTCACTCTGGATTTCAATGACGGTCATGTCAGAGTGCATCGTCTTCCAGGCAAGCGCTTTGCCCCATACTATATTAAAGAACACGACAGATATGGTGGTTGAAGTGTTATGCTGTGGAATGGCATTTGGTATGCCGGACGAACGACAGCAGTCATCATCAAAGGCACGTTGACTGGAGAGAGGTATCTCAATGAAATTGTGCTTCCTGTTGTTGCCCCAGTGGTCAGGGTGGAGGATCTCGTCTTCCAAGACGACAACGCAAGACCACATCGCTCCTCGGCTGTCATTGCCACTGTTAAGAGATTGAACATTCAAACCCTTGACTGGCCTGCACGCTCACTTGACTTGTCACCCATTGAACAAGTCTTGGACGAGCTTGGGCGGCGAGTGAGCGACCGCTATTCACTTCCACCAATGTCCCTGAAGATTCTCTCTGAAAGACTGACAGAGCAGTGGCTTCTCCTTGAAACATCCTTCATTCAGAAACTTTGTGAATCCATGCCATCTCGGATTGCTAAATGTATTGGAGCTAGAGGGGGGCACACGCGCTATTAAAGTTAAATCTGCTACATGCGTTGTTTTTCTGTGCTAGCGACTTGGTGGAGATTGTGACTAAATTATCAAGGTATCATACATACATGTATATATGCCAGTCAAAAAGAAAGAAGTTAAAGAAGTATATGTTTCAAAAATTTTGTCAATGAGTATATATCGCAAGATAAAAGATATAAGTTATTTCAGACCTCCCACCAGAAACTCGGCTTTCCCGAAAATTTTTAAATATCTTATGCTTTTCTCATGACTTCCGAATCATGACGCCTTGTCAAAGGCATCTATCAAGTCAGTTTTGCTGATTTGTCCACATGATTTGTCAATCCTGTTTAGTACTTTTTGCATCTATTCTGATCAATATTCCAAGATATCACAATAACAATATTATGTCTGATTTCCGTGCAAAATCTTCGTGCACGAACTAGACATGATATTGTTACATTGCTGGACGCTAAAGTCTACAACAATGTAACCATTGTAACCCCCTCTGACGATGAATTGTCCTGATATCTACTTAAAATTCTCACTATATATTTCTCCAACGAAAAGACAACAGATATGTCAAATTATGATATTTTACAACATTGGAGCATACAGAGCACCCAGAAATTGTCATATAACTTGTGTCACTAATAAAAGTTGTTAATTTTCATTATTAATTAATATTTTTTATAATAACTTAAATAATAATTTTAATTATTATTTATTATCTTCATTATTAATTATTAGTTATTCATTTATTCGTATCACGTCTCTTGGATATCACTGCTTAGAAAATTAATATAGGAATTATAGCTATCTGTCGAGGGCATAAATTGGAAGATATCCGAGGGCGCGCAATTCATGGATTAAGAAGACAATTATGACGTTGTTCATAGATCATTAGCATTGAAATGATCATGCTTAAGATAGATATATGAAAATGGAGTGCATAAATGGGAAGGTGTGCCTCCATTGAAAATACATGGAAATTGGCGGGCACAGATTGGAAATTAAGTCCGGCAACCTTAAAAGAATGCTGTAATGGGATGGCATAAATAGTTAATTACACAATGCTCACAGAATTGAAACATGATAGCAGATGCGTTGTACAACCACAGTTGATCCGTCATGCGAAAAACAACTGGAATCCAAACAGCATGTATCAGAATTGCTAAGCAATTTTGTAGGTATATTTTGCAAAAGGTTCAATAAATCTATTATCATAATTAATCATAGTCGGCTGCAATAAAGTGTCTTATGAAATACAAATTACAATTCGTCTAATGAAATGTAATGGTGTGATGTAATAAATTATATGATTAATTATTAGCTAAAAAATAGAAGATAGAATATGTTCAGTTATCAGTTAAATTACCTAAATGTTCTGCGTCATATACTCAAAACTCACATTTTAGTGGCATTCATCAATGATTCCCTGCTTAAAAAATGTCCTACATTATACGTGTATACCCCTTTGAAAGTGAGGTGACATGAATGATCATCTGTGACAATGAAGATAAATAAAGAATAAATAATAAAGAAAAACATATGAATAGTGATTTATAAATACCAAAAAGAAAATTTTTGCTCTTTTGTATACTGGTATATGTACAGGTAACATTTTCTTTATTTACATGCTTTCTTTCTTGTTCATTACTTATACACTATACTTACATTTTTTTCTCGTCAGCCAATTTTTCATTGAGTCATTCATGCACTCAATCATTATGCGATTTTTAGCTGCATTTTGTTGTATAGATATACATGTGTATTTTTAAATGTCGCCAGAAATATATTATTTACAGGCTAAAAATGATATATTCTAGTATTTTCGGGTGAATAAATGCAAATTTATATTCCAGTTCATTTTCACACATTTTATAAGAGTTTATAATTGTACTCGTATTATAATACATGTACGAGAGAAAATGACGAGAACTTACTATGTATTGTTTATATAGCAGACAAACAAAGGTGAAGCGCCTCGGTCATCGTCCTATCGTTGAGAAAGCACAATAAATTTCAATGTGGCTAGTAGATACAGATCGTCATTTTGTTTCTTGATTTCCTTGAAGAAACACTCCATCGGATAGAAAGATTATTTCCACCATTTGATCATTAAATCATTATTCAATTCTTTTAATGCCTTATTCTGACAGTCAAGAACAACTTTCCATTATCCATACCAACATTTGAATTTATTGAAGCAAAGTGTGACTTTCTATCGTGGCGGTGTTGAGTCCGGAATTCATTGAATTTCTTTCTTCTTTGATGGCATTCTTCCTCTCGCATAGGCCTACTTTGTCAATGTCAAAGTAAAGCAGCAAAAAGTAAAGAATCAAATTCCAATACTGCCTAGTTGATGACTGTGCTTTTCCTCTCCAATTTCATAAAAGAATAGGCTATGTTTGACCTAGTTAGTGGAATTCTTAGATTTCCATGATCATGTGTTAGTACTCGTAGTATTACTTCTTGTATTTCTCCGCTGAATTCAAATTCAAGTATTTCTCCGCCGAAATCACTGAGATTTTATTGAGTTTATGTTTCATTGAAATATCTAAGTTTTTCATAAAAAGAGCAACATAGATCTAGAATTATGGAAGTGATTCTGGGATTTAATGTCTTACTGTGGTCTCATCAGTAACCTAGCTGTCTACTCAGAGTTATACAGAAATCTCCTCGCCTTCGGCTCGGAGATTCTTACCGTGTAACTCGTCGTAGACAATAAGTTATTGCACATGCATCTCGTAATGATGATATCTGCATCTATGCATGTGAAAGATATTTTAGAAGTCTCAGTTAGCATATAATACATTATCACAGCATTGCTGCCCACTTTTTTCCTACATTGCTGTCCAATACATTTCAATTTCGCACAATACTATTGACATAGATTTTTCGGGCAACGACAAAGGACATTTTCATGCGCTTACGCCCATTCAAATGTCCTATAGGTTGTTGCTCTGAAAAATCAAACGCCTGTGCACTCATCTCCAGACTGAGAATCAGGCGTACCTTGCTGTGAATTTCATGCAACGCCTTTTTAAAGATTTCGCTATTTTTTGAGTAATCGCATGTACTGTTGAATGTAAGCCGATAGCATACATTATGCTCCATGGATGTAATAATTTTTATATTTCTGATCAAATTCGTGACAGGGAGTTCTTCACAAATAAGCAGGATATCCATGAAAAGCATGAATTAAGAAACACTATTCCTATTCTTAAATTTTTAAATAGGAAAACCAAGTTGTATGATGTCATCAGAATTGTTAGGTTTGTGAATGTACTTCGACTGCATTTTTATCCATTAACTATTCTTTATCCCTAGATTTTGATGAAGAGAGAACACAGTAATTTTTCTTCTCCACTTTTCTTCTCGTTTGGGATTAGCCATTCGCTATCTTCTTATTCTTTTGACATCATCTAGTTTTACTGTAGTGCTTACCATCGCAAATCTTGATGTATTTCTTGTATGAATCACTTGTAGGACTTCAACCAGTGAACCGATTAAATTTCATTCATGAAGAAAGAGACGGATCAAATCCCCATGTCCCTTTACGAGTGACATTAGTAGCATCGGACCATTTTGCTCGGTATTCGGACATTTCTCTATGTGCATCGTGCAGATTAGTAAATACAATTTTCATTTCTGACCGGAGTGAAGACTTTCATTGTTCTGTTTAGTGGCAACACTGATTATTCCGTGGACTATAAAACAGACCGATGACCTTACTCAAACCAATTCTCTCATTCAAATTTCTCCATTAACTAATTTGCTGAATTTTGATGGTATTCTCCGTCCATTCATGAAAAATGGACTGTCAGAATGACTACAACGTCGCCATTAACTCAAGTTCGTGAAACATCACGATCAGGCGTGTCGGAGATAATAAAATGACATTTTATTATAAGAACAAAAGCGTTTTCGATCTCTAAATTACGCCACTTATAATCAAAGAAAGGTTTCCATTGCAGATTTTAAGGTGAAATGACTTTGAGAAATGTCTTAATAATGACGGGTTCATGCAGGATTTCCAATGATTTGGTATATAATCAGGTCAATGTTCTTGTGAGAAATAGGCTAGCAATGAAGGCTTCTTACATCGTAGGAGCCTTATTCCTCTGCCTGTGTATTGCGCAGAGTTTGGCTGCGGATGAGAGCAAATCCGACCAAACCGCCGCTGCAAGTGAGTTAATTGGTTTGTAGAGGTATTCCTGTCGAACACTGGTATGACCTTAGAAGTTAGACACTCCATTATAATAAAGAACCGTATCGGACGTACATATTGAAGATAACATTGCTTCGTGCATGGATATGAATTCTCATCATGCACGTGATTCTTTGCGTGATATTATCCTTTCATGATTCATATTTCAAGCTTTGATCGAACAGTAAAATAATTAATTATCAATCGCTACAGTTTTCTTATCTTATCTATGATGAACTAAATTGTATTCATGTATTTTCATTTATGCTCGGTAATTTTTTTTCAGAAATGTTGCTGTTAGTTTCCTTACGCATGCGTGCACATGCATTTTCAGCACTGACTCCGAGCATGTTTTTGTGATGAATTGAATCTTTAAAAAATACACTAACAAGATATTGACCCTGCAAAATTTCATCAGATGAAGTACAATTCAAAGTACGTTTTATGATGCTGAATCAGACATAATGAGAACGGTCATTTTCTAAGTTTTCTTTTGATTATGTTGTTCATCGATATCGGTGAAATAGGAAAGAAATAATGATGCCGCAAATTCATCACAAAAGACTCCATTGGCACATTCCTTAATTTCATAGAGATGGCAGTGCTTTTCATCCTCTGAATCTTTGCGATGTAAGGAGTAAAAATCATTCAAATCATGTAAGTTTCATTCAAAAAATTATATTTTCAAACTTTTTCAACTCTGCGCAACTGCTATATTTATTCAGTGAATGGCTGAACTCACAGAATTAGATTCAGTTGCGCGTGCGGCGTCGGTTTCTAGAATGGAAGCATCGCATCCGTCCTTAACATCGAAATGGTACATCACAGAGTTAGACAACTTGCTCCTTCTCGAATGGATAATTTCCATATCGCCTACTATTGGAAGTAGCAAACAATAAGCTGTCAGACGGATTTGGAGACAGCCAGCGAGTGCGTGATGTGATATTACTTCGAACACACCAATATACATCGCTGTCTGGCTACATTCAGTGTGCATTCAGTATGTATGCCATGCAATGAGGAATGCTGAGAAGAGGATGGTAAAATAACCAGGAGAACTAATATTCGTGTGTCTGCTATTTTCTATAATAAAGATTGGAAGGACCGACATTATGGAGAAAACTTGTACGCAATGATCTGAATTCTTCGAATCTGAAGGAATTGTGGCAATCGAAACACTTTGATGAAATTCACAGCAATCCGCAAGCGACACATGATTTTTGTCCTATCTCTGTAAGGTATTAGAAATTTCTTTTTGCCCACTTGCTAAGTTCCAGCATGTGCCATAGTTTTGAATTAGTCATCACTTCTAGTAAACTGAAAGAGGCGAACATGCATAATGAAAATCTGCAGTCAGTGCGTAGAGAGAGAGAGAGAGAGCAGAGACACGCCTCCGCTAATAGTTTCAGCGTCCTCGTGCAGATTCAACTCGACTCTAGTTGAAACCTTCGTTCAGATTGTGGAGTGTTTGAGCACTTTAGCGGTCATGAGAAAGATATCGATAGAAAACTGACTTGAAGAAAATTTTATAGTTATGCTCCCCACATTGTAAGGATTCTGAAGATGCCAAGCACTAACATCGCTGATGAAAAAGTGATAAAGATATTTTCAGCCAAAGGAGTTACGTGATGAAACTGTGACATCACTATTTCACTCCTAGTCCATTGATTTCGATGAACGATATATCAAAAGAAATGTTCAGAAAATGCCTTTTCGCCCTTTGCCTGACTTGTACTCACATGTTTTCTGATTGAAAACTCACTGTTTACAGATTGAGCGATCATCATATTTTAACTAAGGCTCAACAACTACAATGCACATTCATACATAGGACATAACTTATTCTTACGTTGAGCATGCAAGCTTTCGAACGATTTACATTGTATGACTGTGATGCGCGACACGATAGGAGGGCATGAGAATCGATTGAATTTCGACATAATTCAGGCTGTCCATCCTTAATGATCAGCAATGAATGAAATGTGAAGCATCGCAGAAATGATGCTCTAATGGCTTACATGAGCATTTTCAAATCACCATGGCACCAGGAAAAAGCAATGGTTTGCTTGGGACTGCTCTATAGATTTCTAATTTCAAACTGAAGCTTGTAGTTTCCGAGATTAACATATATTAAGATCGTATAGGTTTACAATTTGTCTGAAGAACAAAACGATAAAGCAACTGAAATTGGATGAGTGTTTTATTAAAATTTCTTCGATCCATTACTTCTGAAATGCAATTTAAACAGTAAAAATGATTATGCTCGGTACTGGTATTCAATTTGTCCTTCAAAAGTTTCTGTCTCAAAACAAATTTCCTTCTGAATTTCATGGAGTTTTCTTTATTCTCAATGCATGGTATTCTGAAGATTGCTCCTCATACGTACTGCTCACTCCTCCTCTGAATGTACATGGCTTCCTCGACACTTGTTTAGCTTTTAACTTCGCCGATGGTGTCGAAACGTTGTCATTCTGGCCAGTCAATAGACCTACAAAATACATATTTTGAATGTCGCCCTGAAGATGCGATGTGATCAAGGTCAGCTGATAAATCTGGAACCACCGATCCACCACCAGTTCAAACGTTTCCCGACGATGTTTGGCGCATTCGGTCTTGGTAGTTCCTTTCATGCTGCTCCACAAAAGCTTGACTTGTTCCACTTTCCGGTTCTTCAAGGGGAACCCATTATTAATTTGCTGAGCAATCTCCAACCAAGCGTTATTCTTCTCTTGAAGTGTGACCTTATCGGATTTCTCATTTTCGACAAGCGACTTATATTTGGTCACCAATTCTATCATAGCAGTCTTCTCCTCAGCACTGAGGTTCCCAGCACGTTCTCTCTTCTCCTTCTTCGTCTTATCCATCTTGCATTATGCTAACACCGAGTTCGTCTACCTGCAGACAGGAATATACTGAGATGTGTTTGGATATCTATGGATTGCTATGGTTACACTATAACCGACTGTTAATATCGTTTGTTAACTGAAAATGGGGCAAAGCATAAGAAACGATCTTAATCAATTCACGGCTTTAACAAGTTGTTTGGTAACATCTTGTTAACTTTGACCCTCAGCTGATGTTTAACATTCCCCCCTAACTTCTTATCAGTCATTCCGTCATTAACAAAAACGAAAAACTTAAATTCAAATACAGGTAGATTACATGCATAAGGCGTCATGGCATGCATTACGATCTATTTACGATGTAAACGATACAAAGATAAAGTACAGCATAAATAACAGGTTATCTTCATGAAAACACCCGTCAATATCCAATATCTTTGATGACGTCACCTCAACTGAATTGATGACGTCACAGTCATTAAAGGTTGAAAACAAAAAATCAGTTTAAGTTTTTGGCGATTCTTCTGTTCGGACAGCAAAAAGCATTGACAGATATCTAATTTTTCACTTTCTTGTCATGCCAATTTGACCAACTTTAAGAGAAAATATCCACACCAGACATCTGATGATAAATGATCGAATGAATGTTAGATAAATTAGACATTACTTAAGAATGTTGTCTTCACTGATGATGGGTGACAGTCTCGAGTGAGAAGAAGCTATGAGCGAATTTTATGAAGAAACGTGCGGCAGTCAGAACGAGTTTCTGCAAAGAACGACACCAAAAATGAAAACTTGACGGAATCATGTACACCTTGTGTAGGGACACGCAAAGGTTTGAGATTCGATTGGCGAGTCATGAACCGA
The DNA here is from genome assembly GCA_907163375.1 of Prostheceraeus crozeri. Taxonomy (NCBI): domain Eukaryota; kingdom Metazoa; phylum Platyhelminthes; order Polycladida; family Euryleptidae; genus Prostheceraeus; species Prostheceraeus crozeri. The sequence goes on along the minus strand of CAJQUW010013269.1, from coordinate 1,138,585 downwards.
TTCGATTCGAGATTCGAATCAACTCAAATTTGCCGATTCGCATGTCCTTTACTACGAATCTGAGCGTCTGTCGAGTTCTACCTGGCTCCTCTGATTCCCGGACGGAATCAATGCAAACACATGTCAATCCAATGAAAATAAGATTGAAGTTTCTGGCTAAAATGAATTTTCTTTGTCATCTCTGATTAAATGAAAAATACTAGGTCTAGAGCAATGTTTTTTTGCTTGGAATGGCATCATGTCATTTCCAATTATGTGCATGTGTTCTATCATGTTCTATCATCTGCGATGTATGCAAGAATGTGGTTAAATGCAGATGAGATTGGTATTTACTAACATCTGGAAGCTTGAAAAATCTGGATATGTTTAGCTTCATAGACACAGACACATGAACATATAAGTTGATAATTTGAAGCCATTCCATGCAAAAAGCATTATGGCTCTAGACTTAGTACTTTTCACTCAAGAAGAGAATACACAGAAAAATTCATTTTAATTAGAAGTTTCAATCTGCTTTCCATTGGATTAGCGTGTGTTTTTTTATCCAGTTTGACAAGAAGAGGAACCATTGAAACTCTGCTGACGCGCAGATTCGCAGTGCGCTGTAAACTGTAGAGTACGAAAGTTGGCTGATTTTGATTACGAAACCGATGTACAAAACGAGAATAACAAAATGTACGAAAGCACTATTGTTCGTGTTCATACACTACGAAAATGATTGGGTTTCCTATTGGATGGTAAAGATAAACCAATAGGAAAGCTAATCGCTTTCGTGGTGTATGAGCACGAGCAATAGTGCTTTCGTATATTTTGTTATTCTCTTTTTGTACATCGGTTTCGTAAGTAGCTTTGTTATCGTACAGTTTACAGTGTAGGAATAGGATGTACATCTATCTGTGAAAGTTTCATGTTCGGCCGCGTTCCCTACAGAAACCCGCTCTGGCTGCCGCACTATCACTTAGCACATGCATAGTACTACTTCATCACGATCCTATTACATGCACACATTGCATGTTGCTCTTCAGCAAAACGTTCAACATCTCATGCAGTAGAGTGCTGTGCTAGCTTCTATCCCGGATAATTCTATTTAGTATCAGGATCATGTGTCTCCCGAGCAACTACGAAAAATTTCATCTTCAGAAACAGAGAAGAAGGACGTAGATGAAGCTGATGAAGGCGACTTTCAGAAACAACTGGACGATGCCCTTGGAGATGATGAAAATGATGGAATGAATGAAAGTAAGCAAAAAATGATGACTTCCTATCTTCTAATACTGTGTTGATAAGGTTGAAAATCAACAGCTTATTTCTTGTTTTACTAAATCCGTGAAACTTCATAAGTTACATATCACATTTGTATAGGCTATTGGTTGCAGCCAACACTCGTGGTCGCCTTTGCGCCCAGCATTGACCCTCAGAGACCTGAGGGGGGGTCCAATGGACACCGGAGCCACATTTTTCTATTTCATTTTTTACGCTGACGATATATCAACCACTCAAGCCCATACAAAATCATCATTTCTGACAGTTAATCTGCAGGTGTTATTTCATTTCAATTGAATCAGTAGAAGTATGCCAGATAGACCAAGGGGGTCCACTGGACCCCCCTCAGGTCTCAGAGGGTGTAGAAATTCCATCACAAAATTTTTGTAATTAGATGAAAAATGATTTCGAACATGTCCACGATGGTGTATAAAGAGTGAAAGTCATTTATTCATTGTTTGCATCATGCTCGTAGATGTGCAATGTGTTGGAAGATCGCAAAATCTGAATATTTTGCTTTCGCACATGATCTCGCGTGACTGGTTGGCCTATATGAACAACTCGACATAAATCGATGTCCGAAATGAAAGCTATCATTATATTCATAGTTAAGCACCAAAAATTGATTGATGACAAACTTCTCACAGCAGTAATGATAAGTTTGAGATCTTCACAGCTGTTTTTGGTTCTAGAAGTACAGCAATTTTGACTCATTTTAGGTCTACTTCTGATAGCTTTGGATAAATTTGAAGGAATGTACCAATGGAAAAGATTAGCTGCATGAATCAAATCAGTAGTAGATTTTGTAGTAACTGACTAGCAGTAAGTAGTAGTGTTTGCATGTTACCTTCATATGATAATACACTGCATGCTTAATCTGATCAGTTATAAAGGATAATGTTATAAATTCACGAAAGCTTAAACTAAAAAGTGTAAATTTTCCATGAAATTTTGTAGTAAAAACTATGAAATAATTAAAATATTTTTTATTTCTGTAAATTCCTGAATGTCAGGATACGTTATGCAAATCTATATAATCATATTCTCCACTTATTCATTCCCTTATTTATCAGGCCCTTATTTATTCGCGGCTTTTATGGGATCTCTGGCTCAGAAGGCTGATACGAATTGTATTATCAAGTATGCGGATGACGTTGCATTGTTGGTACCTGTGCACAAAAATGATCTTGACCCGATGAAGTCACTGAACAGTGAAATAGAAAATGTGAGTCGGTGGACTACTGAAAATGATCTACTTCTCAATATGAACAAAACGAAATATTTGTTTTTTCGAAAGTCAAATGTCACCACTACGATAAGTCTACCCATTACTAGATGCACGGAAGTCGATTTCCTTGGTGTGTCGTACAATCAAGATATGAAGTGGACGCCTCACATCAGACGCATATGCAAGAAAGCTAGTCAACGCATACACCTTCTTAGAATTCTAAAGAACATGGTCCCTAAAGAAGATCTGATTCAAATCTATAACAACTGTATCAGATCTATTCTTGAATATAATGCTCCAGTTTTCGTTGGTTTGAATGAGACAAACTCATTGTGCCTGGACAGAATACAGAAACGCTGTCATAAGGTTATCTGTGGCAAAGACTGTCGCTGCACATTGTTACCATCGCTGAGTCTTCGCCGTTCAAGTCAAGCAGAAAAGCTGTTTCTCAGCATCAAGCAACCTCAAAGCTTGCTGCATGACCAATTTCCAGACTTTTTTCTGCATCACGCTTCCCACTTGAAGTTGCCTGCTATTCAGACAAATCGTCGAGCTAACTCTTTCTTTCCTTTCTGCGCAAAAATGTACAATACAAAGTTTTGAATTTCTCTGTGATTCTTCTGATGCTGCAATGTCATTGATCAACTACTATCATTTGTCTTGTTGCCTGTAGTGATGATTTCCATTTACTTCAATAAACATATACTTACTTACTTACTTATTCATTATTATTAAAGACAGCCAGCAACTTCTGTTTAGTATATAGGTTGGCCATGTGTGGGAATGTGTAAGGAAGCTCGGGAGAAATGGAGTCTCGGCAATAGAGGCGAAAAACAAGGATTACTAGAGAAAAATAAGAGGGAATATCAAACTTCGACGTAGAGCGTTAAGTCGCCAACTATCACCGGCAAACTCCGCAAGCGAACATGCTAAAAAACATTACTAAACTGTAGCATGACATCCTGTACATGTAGTTGATAATGTGCCAGATTTTCGCAAGATTTTGTGTACACTGTGCGTATCCATAGTGAAAAGTACCGACGGTGGAAATTCCAGCTCCTCTGCAAATTCCACATTGAACTTCTGAAGAAACAGGAGCCATTCCAACAATCCCTGTGCAACTACATGCATATGCAACTGATCCATGTCTCACAACCTCTCTCTCCAGCGGAGACCTACTTAAGTGAGAGGAGATAAAAGCCGCCTTCTTGGACACCTGCTAAGAAATTGTTGAAATCCATAAAAGAAAACACCAGATCAGATAAGAATATCAAAGCCTTTGTGGCGTGGTTGTAAAATCCAAGTAACATAGTCGCAACGCTAAACTGATTGAAGTCCAGAATGAAGCGCAAACTCGCATCCGAGAAATGAGCGATGGCTGGTGGGTAATAAAGTTTTGTGAGCTCCAAAAACTAGCTACAGTAACTCGAATAATGCAAGAGTATTCTTCACGGCTACAAAAATGGTCCATGGACCCTCAATGCGCGGACTCCTGACATCTATTGAAGGTACTATCCTGAGAGACAGTCAAGCGATACAAGATAGATTGCAAGAGCTTCTTCTGTCTCTGGTATATCCCACATCAAGTAGGGTCGTCGTTTCTGGTCCGTGTTCGCCATATGATTCGACCCGCTGCATCCCGCTCCTTCAACTTCTTCTCCTTTAAATCTTCACTTACACAATGCAATCATCTTCTCTTCGGTCTCCCAGGCTTCCTCTTATCATACACTCTCCAGTCGAGCATTTGCTTTGTTATGTATGTTTGCTCTCTTCGAAGGATATGGCCGCACCACCTCAGTCGCTTTTCCTGTACTTTCTTATGGATCTCTGACCTGCAGCTTTCGTCTGATGGTATCGTTCCGGATTGCAGGAGCACTTTCAAAAAATACTAAACCGACATGCCACCTATCACAACCTTGACATCCCGGATGAAATTGAAGAGCATGCAGTGAGATTGGACCTCGCTCTGCCCCCACAGTAGATGAAGTAAACCAGGTTCTGAATTATCTAAAGAACAACAAAGTTGCTGGCCCAGTTGACATTCCTGGATAGCTCTTGAAGCAGAGTGGGATGGCTCTCAGAGATAGTCTGCACAAATTGCTTGTTGGTATGTGGATACAGGAACACGTGTCCGGTGACACGAAGAACGCCATGATTGTTCCCTTTGAAAGGATGCAAAGCAAAGTGCGGACCCTCTCGAGGCATCTCTCTATTTCTTTCCTTACACTTGCATTTAATGGTGACCAGAAGCTAAATACCAAAATGCGTCAATTACTTTGAAATTCTCAATTACTCAATCTCTTAGAATACCTGAAATTAGTCATGGGTATTAAATAAATTCACTCAAATTATCGAGACAGTTGCTTTATCTCAGCCACTCGCGAGTTGCTGCTCGCAAACTCTTCGTGAACAAAATGACTAGATCGATCATGTGAAGTTTGTTTAATGTATAATGCCCTCTTTCCTATTTCATTTAGATGAAGAATTGGAAAAAGAACCAGAAGAAAAGGAAACTGAAGATGACAACGAATTGGATCTTTCAGCTAAAGGTTTGTTCTCTATATCAATTGGGTCTTATTCCACGAATCTCTCACCTTAGAGCTACATGTTCATTTTTGGTGAGGTGTCTACAAGTTAATGCTCAGATTTAATTATGGTCGTCAAGTTCCTCACATCCAATCATTCTCACACTCGCGTATCATTTCAATTCTGTCTCATTGAGGAAGATGCATAATGATATGGCAATAAATCTCTTTCCGAGTCACCTGCCCACAAATGTAGCCTTCACTGTAAGCTGCACACACAGGCAAATGACAGCCACATTGAACAAACGATTACCATAGACAAAATTAGACAATGGATAACCAAAAGAGGCAGATCAAAGGTAACAACTAACAGCCAAAACAGGAAAAAGCTGCCTACTCTTCTAATTTTGTTACAAAATAGGATGTTTCCAATATATCACTACAATATCAATAGTAGTAAAAAAATTCCAGAGTTCAATATCGCTTCTGATGCGCTTCAACGCCAAAACGCTTCATTAAGACACCCCTAGCCACATCCTCTCCTCTATCTCTCTATCACACACACACACACACATTTTTCTCCTCTCTCTCTCTCTCAAATAAAATTTTCGAGGACCGAGGAAGTCTTTTGAAACTCCGGAATGTCCTCGAATCGTGAGTTTTTTATCGGGGCCACAGCGCGCGAAGCACAGGGGAACAAGCTTCCTCTTCTTTCTCTCACTCTTTAACATTCACATAATAAGTAATACCAGCTCTGTTGGCATGATCGACTTTAGAGAAATAAATATACATTAAAATCTTTACTGAACATTTTAAAAGCTGAATTATCACATGATATCAGGATGTCAAATACTCAGAGATGCCAACACCATGACTCGACGTCTGCAAGCAGAATTCTGTTTGTTCTATATATTTCATTTACACATAACTTATAATTATCAAGAGAACCATCCAACTTTTATAAAAAATTGTTTAGTAAACCTACTGGCAAAACATCTGTGACATAATGAAAAGAAAAACAGTTTTCTTCGATCGATTTGTATTACAATAAAATCGAAATTAAATGCTCAATATTTCGCCGTAAACTTTCTCAAGAGTCAGGAGTCATGAGTCTGCGGCGAAATATTCATCATTTAACTTCGATTTCTTTGTTATACAAATCAGTCGAAGAAAGCCATTTTTCTTTCATTACGATATTACCGACTGATGAATTTCGATTGTTGCTTGAAAGGTGCTGACAAGTGGCATAGTAAGCATTTAGCATAATTACTCATGTAAGTCCGTGCGATCGGATAAAAATTGTCTGATAAACATGAAATATGTCTGCTAATGCGTATTATTAACTAATTCGGCTGTCAAATTGTCTGTCAATTAGCTGTGTACAGTCCACAGTGTTGCAATTAGAATCAAGAGAATTTTGAAATTTGATTGAAATATGCTGACAAGAAGTCACGAAACAGTATGTCAAGTCAAGGGAGCCTAGTGTCAATTGAGCCACAGAAACAATGCGAAGTGACCAAATATTCCCCCTCCCCGTAAGTGTGGATGGGACTTCCATACTGAACCTTTCCTTTCTGGGGGAAACCCTTTCAGGGGAGAGATTCTTCCACCCTCCCCGTCGCATTGTTGTAAAACCAAGCCACCCCACCTGCATTTCTTTTACTTTTTGTTTTAGCGCAGTGTCCAACTTTCACCAAATAATCGCTAGGATTGGCCCACTGGATGGTCTAGGATTTTGGAGATTACTTTTTCAGGAGACCTGATTTTTGCCATTTCTGTAAACAGTTTTGTACATAAAAATTTTGTGTTATCTGCTGTATTAGGCTGGAGTTACATAGAACTTCACGTTTCACGTTTGACGTGTCACGCTTCACGTTTCACGACTCATCGCTTCACGCTTTGCGACTCACGATTCACATAGGCATCACGTCATTTCCTTTTCACGCCGGTCGTCATTTTATCACTGTTGTGTATGCGAAATGGACGTCTCTCCTGATGAAGCTTTTGTCATCTATTTAGGCGAATATATCGAAATCAGAGCAAACCATCACTTACCGTCAGGAGCGGGGAGGCGCTGATCAATTGCCTCCCACACTTGCTTCCGCTGGTCCTTGTTCTTATAATCGGGATGTGTAGGATCCCACAGCAGCTCATTTTCCTGCACTTGGGCACACAACTCTTCCTTGTAAGCGTCCATTTTTTCACGATCAGCAAATACAGATGAAAGCCCGTACTGCTTCTAATTGTCCCCATTATAAAACATCATCCAATCACATTTCAGTCTGTGATGCTGACATACAATCTTTTCTTTTTCACGTCACTTTTAATGGTCGGAATCATTCTTCCTTTCACGCGTGAAACAGGAATGGCAGAGTGAAGACACGTGAAAAGTGACACATGAAACTCTATGTAAACGATTTCTATTCTGGCAATGCATCCATTTTTCCCTTCACGCGTGACCAGTGAAAAATGAAAAGTGAAACGTGAAACGTGAAGTTCTATGTAACTCCAGCCTTATAGACATCGAACAGAGTAATTACATTAATATTAAGTAAATACTATCTCTAATAATGGGAATGCTCGGAAATGCACTTTTACTTCAAGAGGTCATATGCATTGATTTGTAAGTCACCAATTTCAAAAATTCAAATTGCTCATTAGCAATGGAACGCTGGGAATAAAATGTGTGAACAAAATTATGCTAGGATTCATAGCATCATTCTTTAAAGAGAACCAAATGAAACTTTGACATTGATTCTGCACTGCAAATCGCTTTATATGAAAATCATATACAAATACGGAAAATTCCAAAGTCACGTACAAATTAAGACCAAAAATTGATACGAGATTCTCGTATATTCACAGAGACTTGATGTGTTTTTCATACGAATATTGACTTCCTTTTGTACATGTTCGCATGTTTTTTGTATGTAGCGATGATTAGATGATTTAAAACAATATACCAAAGGTTTTTGTATTCACCCTTCGCAAGTGTTTGTTAGTGAGCGGTTCATAGAGCATAATAACGTAAAATGATAGTCATGTTGCAGTTAAGAAACCATTTCTATGTTTTTCCTTTTCCTTAAAACTCTTTGAGTATCTGCAAGTTGCTATCTTCTACATTTGAAGTAGTCTAAAACAGTAGAGTACAATTTTACAGATACATTCGAATGGTTCCCTTTGTAGGAAAATCTTCGGCATTTTGTAGCTTGCGTTTGAGTTGTATTCCGGCACAAATCAATGCCATCAACATCCTTTTGTAGTATAAATTCTCAGTGCATTCAACCAGCTTGACATTGTGAAAAGGAATCATTCAAGAGATATGCATATAAACAAAGATCATTTAAATTCCAGACATTTTAGAAAAGTCTCAAAATTTGTGATTTTACATTTTGAATTGCTACCAGAATGGAATTAAATCAAATGAATGTGACCATTAAAACGTTTATACCCAAAATAGCTATCTTTTCTTAGCAAAATTTCGTTTAACTAACATGATTCCTCAAATAATTGTGAAACTAAAAGTCTTGCCGCACACTCTTTAAATTATTTACAGAACTTTTAATCATTTCCTACTTACAAATTTCCTGAACCAAACTTCCGGCTGCTGTCTCTAGCAAAAGCTGAGTAGGCGAAAAATTAGTTTACGATGTTTTAGGCAGCATGGCTAAATAATTCTGTGGAGAAGTCTCTAGTTTCACTAATTGTGTTGCCCTGAGAAATTCATGAAAGTCGGACCAATGTTAAAACCATTTTAGGACGACTCGTTTTAGAGCCCGGAACATAGACAGGGCAGGGCGTATAACTTAACAAATTGATCCGTGAAAAAAGCTCTACTATGAAAACTATCGAAAAATCCATATCATGCTCTAGAGAAAATCAACTTTCTTACACATGTTTTTCATGGCTTTGTTTTATTGAACATCATCATTAGATGAGGTAATTTGTTGCTTTACAGATATGCAGAATCTGGCTGAAAAAAGTCCTGAGAATGAAATGGAATCAGAAAAATTCCTTTTTGGTCGCCGCAGGTAACAAGCTTCAAATGATTTCAGTTCAATCAATTTAGTTAGATTATGTCCCATGGAGCTTGCATAGAAATACAAACAACCATCTTCCAAGTTCCAATTAAAATTCAGACTAACGATGAATGTACACTGTACAGTATTCAGCGATTATTCAATGGTGAATAGGGAATATTGACATAAATGACCGATTTGGGGAAAACGAACGCTACAATTGGAACGAGTAGCCTGTTTTATAATTCTTCCGCTTTTTGTGCGGAGACGTCTCCAGAAATAATTTAACAAAATACAGACATGTCTCCGGGAGATTTTGTGCGAAAAGGGAGGCGTTTCAGTATTTAGAACGGAGGCTTAACATAGACATTAGTTTGATTGAATGTCATCAAATTTCAGTCGACTGAAGTTTGATTGTGAACCAATAAGATTGTAGCTGAAGCGATGACATCACGTGACTTGTACAACTCAAGGCATGCTTTGGTTGAAATCGAACTACCGTTTCACACAATTGATTAAATGAATTATAAACATGCATCCGTATTTTAGAGTCTCCGCATCCTTCAAGAATTTACGTAAGCTTCTGAGGTTCCCGTAAAACAGATGTCTGCACAGTCTGTACAGTGTCAAGGAGAGCATGGTTTCATTTTTGAAATTTCCAAAAAGATTTTTCTTCACATTCTGATGTAATTTGACCTCTAGATTCCGAATATAATGGTTAAAAGATCATCCATCGAGGTCTTTCAGCACACTAGAAAGTGTTTCTCCAGAAGTTCCGTATAAATGGCTGAAAGAATGCGACATAATAAAGGAACAACATAACGGAGGAACGTTTTATGGCAATAATGCGCGCAACCTCCCTAACAATGTTGACAAATTGCGCGCGATTGCAACAATCGAAATTTTGCCTTTCGTGTTGGCTTTCTAAAGTTCTGAATCATGTAGTTACCGAATGTTTTGGTGAGGATTTGAACGAGAAGTTGTGCGAATATATTGACAAGTTTCGCAAACATTTTAGTTTTAAATTTTTCAATTACACCAAAACTCCATTGCACCAAGAACTGGGGATTCACAGTGAACAGGTGAGCGAAGCTTTGCATTCAAAGTTCGATTCCATTTGGCAACATTTTAGGAATTTTTTATGGAAGTAGGCACAGTGCAGCTTCGGCTTCAGAGTCCACCAATTTAAATATTTGACTTTTTCTCGAAAGGCCCTCGATGGATGATCTTTTAACCATCATATTCGGAATCTAGAGGTCAAATTACATAAGAATGTGAGGAGAAATCTTTTATGAATATCTTGTGGAAGTAGGCACAGTGTAGTTTCGGTTTCAGAGTCCACCAATTTAAATATTTGACTTTTTCTCGAAAGGCCCTCGATGGATGATCTTTTAACCATCATATTCGGAATCTAGAGGTCAAATTACATAAGAATGTGAGGAGAAATCTTTTATGAATATCTTGTGGAAGTAGGCACAGTGTAGTTTCGGTTTCAAAGTCCGTCATTTTAAATATTTGACTTTTTCTTGAAAGGCCCTCGATGTATGATTTTTTTACCATAATATTCGGAATCTGGAGGTTAGATTACACAGGCATGTGAAGAAAATCTTATAGAAAATTTCGAAAGTAAAACCATACTCTCCGTGACACCATGTCTACGTTTCCTGGAGCTATTTCCGTTCTCAATACGGAGGAAGTATAAACCAGCCTTAAGTGCCACTTGTCTGAGCATGTAACTTTTTTAAGAACAATTGAATAATGGGAACATCAAGATCAAAGAAGGCTTCTGTAGCCCTCGCGGGTGTTCAGAGATCAAAACAGTCCATGTATACATGTAATAGGTACAACATTCCAGCGAGCGTGGTGTTGCTTGCAAGTAGCGGGGTCTGCTGTATTTTGAAATTAACCGACCAATTCAATCGCGCTTGTCGAAAATTAATCTGAATGCATTTTCAATTTTCACATTATATGTAAGTGATTGAGTAATTAATCCGCTTCACTCAGTTTGCATCTGTCAATTTGTGTACACATGCTATGGTTATATACCTAGTCACAGGCAGTTAGACCTTTCGAAATTTTGAATTTTTCGACTGATTGTTTTGCTTTTGACATCAAATTGCATGTCATCTCAAATTGCTAAAATGCATCGATGGGGTATACTTAAACACAGCTTCACGTGAGATCTGCTCAGAAATATTCGAAATCTACCACGATTTTGCAACATTTGGATATGGGCAATGTTGTTGGCACTCAGAACCAACATGATCATTGATTATTGACTTTCTTTGCTTTTAGACGGAGAAGACGACGTCTTTTTGGGAGGCGCAGGAGACGCCGATTCTTTTTCAGATGGCGTAGGAGACGCATGCATATCAGATGGCGTAGGAGACGGTTCTTTCACTGGAGACGTCGCCGATTCTTTAGAAGATATCGAGTGCACAGGCGTAGACGTCGATTCTTACTCCGCCGTCGATTCCATAAAAAATAAGCACAACATATGTGACGTTGACTAATTTGCTGTATAACTTGTTGCTCTCTCCTTGTTTAATAACGAACGTTGACATACTTGTACAATCCGTTAGCTCTATCTTTCCTGAATAGATTCTCTGCAAAATTACAACGTATTTCTTCATTTTCGTAGCAAAGACAATCATGGGACATAACATGAGCATATTGGCCCACACCATAGAAGCAAACAGCAATCTTGTATAAGCGCTGTCTGGAGCAGGATCTATTAATCTCATCTGCTATCGACTATGAAAAAGCATTTGAACTAGTAGAGTAGGCAAACCCTTGAATATACTGAGTGTTGGAGGTGACAAGATAGACAAGCGGTTTATCGCTAATCTTCACTTGTGGGGCTAGCAGCCGTCTTTCAGATATCCCTGTGATTTGCGAGACGAGAAGCAAACCAACGGTATTTACTTTCTCCGTGAGTTATTCACCAAGTCGAAACAATAATTTGAATTGTTTCAAAGGAGATGGAGGAATTTGTGACAGTGATTGAGCAATAAATTCGCTCAATACAATCCGCAAATGATGAGATTATGGCACAGATAGAACTACGACCATCTGAAAATACCAAAATGAGAAATAAAGTTGTAATAGCTGAGTGCTGCGCCTTATTACAGGTGATATGCCGCGAAAACGCCGAGTGGCTAAAATATTTTGTCATCTTTACAAATCACGAAATGAAAGCTAAAATGCAATCGGCATTTTTTAATGCAAATAGGTTTCGCATCTTTGACTCCGAAAAGCAGACATCGTTTTAAATCTCTTTGAAATTCGTGGATCTATTTCGAGTAACCAATTATTGTACTTTTAGTCAAGGAGCTTCTTGTGGGAAGGCTCTTCAAAATTGTAAATGCCATAGAAATCCAACACGGTAATATTAAAAGACTGAGGCGGATATGCACAATGAAAACAATATTATGTCGTGGACAACCATTGTCATGACAATTCGTTTATTGTGATCAAGCGCGGATTATGGCATGAATCGCACTCGAACAAACACGTATTAGTAAGATTCGAATAAACATTCATATAAAAAGGCCAAATTCCACAGTTAATCGCATTCATATTTGTAAACAAACTCGTGCGAATGAGCGAGCACCGCTCAACTTGATTATTGCGCTCAATTTCGCGCGCGATCCACAACAAATAGCCGCGTTCGCTTGCGATCGCACTTAATTAGTTGTGGATCGAGCGCGTAATTGAGCGATTAAACGCGAATTGGGTGACTGTACGGTAGCGGCTTCCAGTGGCTGATATTTGCTAGGTACCAGTGTTTTGTCTGTGCTAGTATTCTGGCTTGCAAGTTTCTCCAAATGACACTTACTGAGGTCCTTTTGAATGAATATTTTTGTAAACACATGCGCGCGAAGCTCATTTCTTTGGAGCGGATAGCCAATGAAATCTCCCGGAACGCGAAGCGCCAGGAAAAATTGCGCCTTGACTTCGTAACATCAAGACTTTTAGAAGAATTTACAAGGCATTCATGATTTGATGTGAGTTTAATGAGAAGCTACGATTTCCTTGATCTGTGACATAGATATTGATGCAATTAATGACTAAAAAGTTATTTCAAGCGTAAACCATTCGAACAAATTCACTACAGTAGTAATATGAGAAAATTCAAAACGTGATTCCGCAAGGATGCTGTCCATGGTTTATAGGTTGGTAAGAAAGCCGAACCAATCGACGCATGCACAAGCACACAATTCATGTGATGCAATCTGTTTGACTGTTGTCTCGAAATCTCGTTCTTCCGTCGCACCTTCCGCATCCAGCAGTGGTCGTCAATGATTCGCTCCATCGTAGCGGAGAAGTTCTGCGGAAGTCGCAGATTTTCAAACTGCCTATTACAATTCAAGTTCCCTAACTTTAAGGTTAGGTACCTAATGTCATGCTCCCTTAAGGTGGATAAGCGTTTCAAGCACTTAATCGTCTCTAGCTTCATGTCAGAGGCATTTTATTGTCTTTGACTGTTACGTGGTGGAATAGATATCTTACTTATCAGAATGATTCTACATCATGAAAATAACGAAAAATCTTAGGGCACCTTAAGGGACGTTTGGTTAGTATCTCAGACTGCTAAAATTTCCGGATACGAGGCAAACCTTAAGGTGGAGAGTAGAGCTGCTCTACACCTACCTTACAAGCTACCTAACCTACTACAATCATTTACATAGACTCCGTGTATCTTACTCTTCGTGCATTGTCTCCTCTTCCCCAGGTTTGAGGGGTCGGACACAAGGGTTCTGTCGGCTATCGCTGGAATGGGTGCCTTGGGTCTTGAGAAAATTCGTGTACACAGCTGGAACCGAGCCGTGCTCGGGCCTGCAAATGGGAAACTCGTGTGGGCCTACACGGGCCTCGGGCCTAGAATTTTGATATATGTGTTGGCCTGAAATTCCATCAGAATATAAATGTGATCGTTTTCCAATTTCCATCTGATTTGGCCCTGTCAAATGGCGGTGACATCCTTAACCCCTTGACTGCAAAACAAGAAAATTGACAAGAGGCAGGTTGGTGCGAATGGCCAAGTATTTCAGTCATACGGATTCTCTCGTCATGTGCGGCAGGGATGTCACAAGAATCAGGGTGTCATAGATGGCATCCATTTAAAGGAATTTGCGGCCGCAAAGCAAATAAATGAGATGTGTATTAGCGCCGTTTGCTAAAGACTATCCAGAGTTTGCTGAGAGATCACATGCTGCGTAACGCAACTTGCCTCGAGGAAATAAGCGGCCGCTGATTGTTATCTTTTGATCAAACTGTCATAAAAATGAAAGCCAGAGGTGGAGCAAGCACATAAATAAAATCAGATCACTGTTTGAATGCGTGACGAATTGCATGTTTGAATTCGCGTGACGGTCCATTATTAAAAGCGCGATTTCCAGCAAAATGATTAAATGCTGAGGTGTGAAGTCTGCAAACATAGAATTTTCAATAGCGCCTTATTCAATGATCCTTCGTTTCTCATTCTTATTGTTCGCAGTGTTTTTAACTTTTTGATTGCTCCAGTCATAGATGAATTCATTATTTCAACAATTTCTTCACAATACATTATTTGGAACTGCTGGCCAAAGAATCAAACTAAACTTTTAGAAATAGAAAAGATGAGGTGACGTTCAAGTAAGTTTAAAACTCAGTTTGGACATAGATAGCACATGGATTGCAAAAATTTCATAGGTTTAAATTTGCGCTCTCAACTATTGCTTAACCATTATGGTGGATAGGTCACAATATCATCTATGAATATATGCTAATATAACAGATAAATTAAGCCTTAATAATTCCAAATTACAATTCAAATTTACAGTATATTGGAATGTAGCTTAGGGCAATGCTTTGTCTTCTTTATCAGTAATAGTATAGTCAGCGTATAGCGTTAGCTAACGAATAAGGGTTTAATTTGCAAATATCATAAGTTCATGAGATCGAAGCTCTCTAATTCCGAATATCCTGGTTTCGTCACTATTAACGATATCTATAGGACTATTATAGCAAGCGAGAAATGTTTTACAAATTTACATACTTCATTAATGATATAATTTCATTTTCATATCTTCTCCAAGTTATGGGAGTATAGGCGATTTGGACTTCTTGTCGCAAGGCTTTCAGCGAAAACTGCTTTAATTAGATGGCTACTCAGACGCTTGTCGTCATTTTCAATGACCGTCAAAATGGTCCTTAAAGGCCTTAATTTTGTTGCTGCTGCCGCTTCTCCTGATCATCACTTCCATGACAAACATGACGGAAGAATAACACATCCCATAGCAAATCCTGCTTCTAGTCGACATAAACTAGTCACATCGTTGTTGGTCTCGACATTGATGCTAAGATTGTTGCACAAACCTATTAATTTCGTCACCATTGATCCATGACGAAGAAGGCAATAATGTAGAAATGATGCTCATTTCATTGTATCGCACAGAATTAATGTCCTCATAAATATCTCGGGATTTCCTGTATATTATGTATTTTACTTTATAAAGGAGAATACTTAATATGAGCAGTAGTGTGAGAGTCATGTATTTCAAGATTTGGAATATGATTTCAGTTCGACATGCGATCAATATATCAAATATCAATTTCATTGATAAAGATAAGACAGAACTTAACTCTCATCAACGAGTGATTTTCCTTCCACAGGAATAATTGAAAAAAATTGCACAAATTTCTGTAATCTAAAATACATTTTAGCTACAAAAGCATCTAGCACTACCAATTTAATGAACAGCAGAAGCGAGCTTGCGTACAATTAGAGAGTTCGCTGTAATAAGACGAATTTGGTTTTGTTCGGAATATGCGTCATCAAACAGGCACAATCATCAAAGGACAATCAATCATGTATCTAAGGAACATGTCCTTGCCACGTTAGCGTTCGTTACAATTTGTGTTGTTTGACAAGTTTTAGATGCTCAGTTGGCCGTGTTTGTATCACAGCAAAATTCGAATCTCGCTACTTTATATACACCAATCTTTCAAAAAGGCGGTTGCTATAGCCTGAAATAGAAATTAACATTTGATAATAAATTGAACATTTTAGAACGATAGCGCTGGTTACATCGATTTCTCACTTTGCAGGGCATGTAACAGTGAGACATCATTATTATCCAAAATTATTACTTGAGTAAATTTCATTTTGTCACATTAGTATGTTGAGGGAACAAATACATCAGACTTGTTATGTTTTTGATGACATCAACGCTGGTCACAAGAAATTGGTAGCATTTGTTTCCTATCTCATATTGATAGCAGTTGCACAGGGAGAATTTATGAAGCCTTCGAAACAATAACTTTCGTCACTTCATATTTTTCATATTTATTTCGGATTGATTTTTATCAACGAATCTTCTAAAGTCATGACACAGACTGTTTAGCTGTGGTGCATCCATTAGGAACAGACGGACAAAGTAGCGAGAAAGATTTAAGAACATCGCGAACACATACAGAAGCAAAGCTGAAATATCTCCTGTACTTTGAAAAGCATACGACCTTGTAGTCTTTGTATGGTTGCAGAAAGCTCTATTCGGAAACGTTTTTTTCTGCCTCTTGTTCACTGTGATCTTGATAATCGGTTGACAACTTCCTCCTCCTAAGGAGGTGAGGCTTGTTTTGTCGTGAGTACATGTACATGTAGCATACGAAAATGTTTGATAATTGATTTAGAAGAAGAGCTCGACATGAGTGGTCGCAACCATTTTCCATTGCGTCAAATTATGATTTATGTCAGTCTCCAATGTCGTCGAGTGCTTTACATGCCCTCGTTAGATAGAAAAGAGGAGATTTTCCCAGATGAAGGGACCTGTGTTTACCACAACAGGTTAAACATATACTTCTATCAGTAGATGAATAGTGTACATAAGCTCATCATCGTGTCTATGTTAAAGACGGGCGAATCACGCCACCGTGCGCTTAATCAAAATTAAAAGTACATAAGACTAATAATGTTATGTATACTTGTAGGCATACAGCACTAGATGACATGCCACCCTCAATTGCGCGCAATTCACGCGTAAACTACGCGTAATTACACATGACCCTAAACATCCTGTGGCTATGCGTGACATTGCTGCAACATCTGTCGGCAGTCCTGTTATATAGACTTTGCGTCTCATGTGTCTGCATGTATCTGAGGCTAAACAATGTGATAGGACCTCAATTTCATGCTCAGGGAAGACAGAACATGCCAAGCGGTTCATCCGTGGTTCAAGCGGTAACGCAGACAACTGTAGACGACGCGCAAGCTATAAACGCTCGCCCGCGCGTATTCATAAACATTTCCCATGTTTTAACAGCATCAGATCAAGTGATTTCTGACTCTTAGTGCAGCGCGTATGTACGCGCGCAGAAGAATAGAATATCTTTAAACACGGATGTTTGGGGGTGCTCCGCAATTACGCGTTAATTACGCTTGGCATGTCACCTAGTGAATTAACAGAAAAATATCAAAACACATGCATCCCTGTGGGAACGTCACTCGCCAATATCAAGAGATCATCTGGCGAGTTGACGATTTGGTACTAAATCTAATTGTTGTTCAAATTTGTAACAAAATTCTCGCACGATGTGAAAGTCGCCTTTATTGTTTTAGGAATGCGTCTAAAATCCAAAAGCGGCAGGTGTCGAGTAAGTTCATATGGCTGATTGATAAATGTTTGTTTGATAATTTGTGCTGATTTTTTGCCAACCGACGAAATAGTGACTGTTGTGGCAACTAATTAGCAGTAAGTAGAAATGTTCGTATATTTCCTTCACATGAAAATACATTGTATTCTCAGTCTGATCTGCTAAAAAGGGATTTTTTCAAATTTATGAAAGCTTAAACTAAAAAAGTATTTATCTCCTCTAAATGTCGTAGTAAATACTATGAACATTTTCAAATATTTGTTATTGCTGCAAATTATTGAATGTCAAGAGATGTTATGCTTAAAAAATGTGATGCATTTTTTGTTGTCAGAATCTATGTTTATCTATTTGAAGATGATTGAAGATGTTTTGTCTAATCGCGAAACTTTGATTAATATATTTACTTTTCTCAATCGAAGACTCATTCCTCCTCCGTTCAGTGGGTGATTTTGTTGGTATATTTTCGAATGTCCGAAGATGGCCACAACAAAAATTTTCCATGGTAACTCATGACCAGAGCCGACCGTTTTCAGCGCTGATTTTTTAAAAATTCCGCGTTGTTTTTCCGCGTTGAAATATAAAAATTCCGCGCTGTTTTTCCGCGTTGAAATATAAAAATTCCGCACTGTTAATAAGCCCATATTTTCTTGGCCAAACAAAAAGAAATTCATGAAACTCGTCATCGAAACAATTTAACTCAACAAATTACATTTTCTTCAAAATGATGATTATGTGATGGTGAAAATCAATTCTTTGGATGAGAACAATTGCTCGAACCAACAACAAAAATGTAGAATAACTCAGTGGTTCACTGCAGCTTTCAAAAGCCCCTGCAAATTTTCACATGTAATCGAATGACGCTTTGATGTCAACACCAACTTGACCAAGTTGAAGCTTCGTTCTGGCAATTGAACGATACAAATCCCATTCAACTTTGGTGCAACCATCCATTTTTAGTTTATCCTTCACGCTTGAGAAGTCGCCATCAAATAGTGAAATTTGAGATGGATCGAGTAATCGTATTGATTTTAGCAAATTTATTCCAGGTTGTTTTGTTCCAAGATATTCATTCAGTTTCGAGGAGGCAGAAAGATGACCTTCTCGACAATCATCAGATTCAGATTCTGATGCAGAAGCATTAAGCTGTATGTCCAGTTCTTTCAGAATGTTGTAGGCAGAACATATTTTCGCATCGTTGGATTGACAAGCATCTAATACCCCAATGATTTTCTCACATTGTCCAGCAGTAAATAGCAACTGTTCCTCCATGATTTGTGATTCCAACAATCGAGCAAGTTCTGCAAGAGCTTTCGTATCACCTTCTTCCCTTCGTTCTTTTTCGATGAATTTCTGATACAAATGAATAAAGTTGGCATGATATCGAACTGCAGCAAACCAAGTATTCCATCTCGCAACGATTAGATTTGGAGGACATGTTGGATTTTCAACGTTACAAGACCTCAGAAAAGACAAAAAACGATTTCGAATCTGAAGCTCTTTGGAAAGTCGAATCAATCGTTCTCTGTCTCTTGGCTTCTGGTTCCAGCGACTGCAATAGATTTTCGTGTTTCTTGCTTTTGATGTGATCTTTTATAGTCTGAGAGCGAATATCATCAATCGCTTTGTTACATACTGAGCAAAATAAAATACCACCATCAGCGTAAAAATGTTTTCCAAACTCTCTACTAGCTGTCGTTATTCGCGTCGACACGTGAGACATTTTGTTTTGCAAATGACCATGTAGGACACGACGCAAGTTGTTTTTTCATTCTTTCCCGTACGCACGGATCACCAGTACTCCCCTTTAACATTCCCCTTCAATCACGATTGTTGATACGTGTATGACTCAAATACTATGAACTATGCAATTCGTTCATTTAAGTGCGATAGAGTCTGAAGGTATTTAATGGATTGACTGATATCTTATGTCTTCATTTGTTGAAATTTCTCATTTTTCTGAATTTCATGCAATTCCGCGCTTTTATCCGGAATATACAGTATTCCGCGGTTTTCTCCGTTTTTCCGAGCTCCGCGGAAAACAGTTGGCTCTGCTCATGACGGAGCGAATTGAATTTCGATGTCAGTGCAAGTGGCTCACAAAAATGAGTTTGCAAATCATATCATGACCGCCTATCATAGAAATCGTATAGAGTGCTAGAAATCAAAAGTTATGCAAGGGCATGCCAAAATTCATTAGTAACAATGGCTCATGTTAGTAGTAATTTCTATGTCTATTCCAAATTATTTGGACTCTGATCTGCAAATCGTATGTTTTCCTTATAATATCATTTTAAGTTACTCAGGATTGCAGATTGCAATTTCATAATTACATTGAAATGGTCACTTTTGAAGGATAATCTGCCATATTTTTTTGAATTACATTGCTGTATGCCAGGCGCAAATCAATCTAATCAATTTGTGTCGATACTGAAGAACCTGATAGTGCATGGAATCGCAGCTATTCAGGTATGTTCCCACTTTCAACTGAGGATGCAACTCAGTATTAAATTATTCTTCTTATATATATTGCTTTGCAGACAAATCGGGCTTTAGCAAACCTGCCCTAGAGACGGATGTATGGGCAATCTATGCCTTTATTGCTACCTTCTACTGTATACTGTATGTAGCGAAAATAGGCCTACATCAATGTACATGTAGATCCATTTCTATGGTTGTTTCATGTGTGAACTTTAAGCTGTTATTTATGAAAGAAATTCGTTATCCCTTTCCGAGTCTGACGATGGCTACAAGATAGCAGTTGAAATGCATCGCCATATACAAATATATAAAAATTGATCTACAACATCAAATAGCATTGGCTCTTTCTAAAAATCACTTAGATGTCTGATAATATTATCTCATGAAGACACACTTTAGATGGCATGCCACGTGAAGATATCGTACGATTCTACATAATATTTTACCGTCATTACAAGATCGCAAAATGAAAACTAAAATGCAATAAGACATAATTTTTTTGTACATTGCATTTCATAACGCAAGTATTTTCATATCTTAAATTCATCTTTAGTAAGCATCAATTATCTCATGTTTCTTTAAAAATCGTGGATATATTTCCAGTAACTATTAGTCACACCATGATTCAAGGAGCTACTATTAGTTGCTAGAAATGGATCCTCGATTTTCCAAGAGACGTAAAACGATCTCTAATTAGCAGGAACAACAGAAGATGTGAAAGTATTTAAGTTAGGAAATTCAAAGACGTTACAAAGTTCTATGTGCTTCTCAGTGGCGTATTCTTGAGTATCTGTCTATCAAATGTGCTCAAAAGGAATTTGTGATTGATTTGGTTTTACTTTAGTGCTGTCCATAATGCTATGTTCATTTTTATCTTTGTTTGCTTTTGTGTCCGTTTTTATTTCAATTTTACCAAAAACTTTTTTTAGTGCACCTTAACTTTATAGCTTTGTAGCACAACATTTTTCAATTCTACTTGTTTATAATCATGCCACTATTTAATTTTGTATTTCTTGTTTTTCTTGTATTGACTTTGCTTCAATGTCGTCCGTCCTTACTTAACTGGAATTATTTCTAATTTTTTCTTAATCCTCTTCTTGGTCTTAATTCGGAGTCAGTGTTATTTGTGGACATTTGCGTAGCCACAGCATTAAGCAGACATTTTTCCATTATCTATTGTGATGCTGTTTGTGAGTTCTACAATGCCATTTTTGTTGTCTTCAGTCTTGTGTCATGTCATTGGCAATCTGATAAGTGATCGTTTTGTGATTCTGTGTGTGTAATTCAGTCAAGTGTAGTGCCTGAATGAGAGCTAGCCGAAGCATGTCGCGCGGTCAATACACATGCACGTTTAGAAAAACAGCGGCATTTCTTTTTATCTATAAATGCTGTAAGGTTCTTCTTCTTCAAACTTCTTCTAAGAAATCCAAAGGTCCAAAGTGGAGGTTTGTTCAATTGCATTTTAATTTTGTTACCTTGAAATGATACAAAATAAATATTTTGAGGAATCGTGCGAGGTTTTGTCAAAGGACAAGCTACATTTGAAAAAGTCGAAACTTTGTCAGAAAATCTTTACTTGAAAAGATATCACTGATGGAATGCAGATAAATACTTCTATCTAAATTTTAAAGAAAATTGTTCAAACGTTGACTGTTGATCCGCTTCACCGAGTTCGTATATGGAGTTCCTTCAGTCCGAGTTTTGCCGTCTTTCTTCTCTCTATTTCCTTCCGAATGGATTGTAATAATAATAATGATTGTAGTAGTAATAGTAGTACCTGAAAATGTAAAAGATCAGAACTCAGATTTCATCAATTTCAGTCTTCATGAGTTAATTCAAAATCTACCAATGTACATAGGCCTACTACGAGTATATAAAATTCCCAATCCTGTCATATACATTAGTTTGACACAACGTGCCACAAAATCAACTGCGAATTATAGAAATTTAATTAGTAGGCCTATTAAAATTTAATTGTCGGAATTTGCTTTTGGTAGCCATTCAGTAGGTTAAGGTAAAAATTGTGATTAAAAATCACGACATTATCAAGAAAGATGTGAATTTTTCGCATCGTGTATATATCGCGCACATTTGAAAAATTGGGAATCCTACATTGCAGTCAAAATACACTTATTCGATGGTTGAAAGAAGTCAATACAGTAGTTGCAGTAGTAATGCAGTAAAAAATAGTATCAAAGTCAATGTCACAAAGCATTGACATTAAATTGGATCGAACTCACGCGAACACAACTCATATTAACATGAATTGGGTTGAACAAATAAAGAGTAGAGATCAGACACATCAAGCATTATTAGCAAGCATCATAGGTGTCGGAAAAATAATTCCGTCTACGTGAAGTCCACAAAGGAATCTGGAGAAAATGAGTAGATCGAGCCGATTTGGGTGGGCACATGGTATGCAGAGGATGATCGCTGTAACGCGATATCTTTCACAAATATGCATCATGCATTGTTTCATATGTATGTAATATGCATTGCATTGTTCTGTTTCATAAATACTGAGAACTCATCTGTATCTCAGCAAGATTTCTTTCAAATCCCTAGAAGTTTTGACCGCAGCTACTGTACATGTAGTTCATGCGTGACTCAAGAACAAAAGAATTTTGAATAATGTTTTGAATCATTAATGATTCGATACTAAACAGCAGAACAGTTTTCAATGCACATGAGCTTAATTGGTGGTGATAACTATAATTTGTTGCATGTGGGGCTTTAGCAGCTTTATGGATAGCTATGAAGCAGTGCTAAGATACATGACTCAAAATACTTTTGTTCTTAGTTCACATAATTGAACTGCAACAGCTTTAGTTAAATTTCTAGAGAATTAAATGAAATCTTGCTAAGATACAGATGAGTTCTCTGCACTTATGAAACAGCATATTATATTTCTTGGAGACCTCATTTCTCAGCTTAATAGCTCAATTTTATGATATATTATATTGTGATATGAGACAGTACGGAGATAGACGGGATAGAGTCATTAGTCTTGTAGAGTGAGATCTGATGAAAGCACTCTTCAGGAGTGGTAAGTATATATTGGAAAGATATGCCACATTTTATGGTCTTTGAGAACATCAACACGTCATCTTGAATTGCTTGCAGAAGCAGGAAGATTTTCAATAAAGACAATACCAGTCCAAGTCATTTAATTGAGGGAATGGCGCCAGGTAGTCGAGCTTGATATCCTCTTATTGGATTCCTCTCGAAAAATACAGTGCTTAACCGCTAGAGCTCCCTGAGATGATACAAGAAAAGCTAAAAATCAATCTGGACTACATCGCGAGACTTTTACGATCTGTATGAACGGCCATCATCGGTTTGATCTGAGGATGATTTAAGTCAAAGTGATCGATTGTTATCTGAATTAAGTACGGTATGCGCCAGGGATGCGGAGTCGGAGTCCCGGAGTCCTATCATTTTTGGTGGAGTCGGAGTCCTATCAAATGATAGGACTCCGGACTCCGGCCTAGAACTAGACCCGAAATATAATACAAACAAATTATTTTATCTTCGTACATAGCTGTCACCGTCTAGATATCAACTTTCTCCGTCAAACAAAAGTACAGAGACAGCAGTGCATGCAAATCTTGTAATAGTTGAGGGAATGAACCTTGATAGTGAAAAAAGGATTGTCGTTTCACTCGGTGATTTAGTAGAGAACAAGCCTTCCTAGCCTCGATCACACCTACGCACCAAAGGTCACATCAGAGTAAAAAATGAAATACTAGTTTGTTTGAAAACACTACCTCTTACCCTCACGTTAATCGTGTGTGATGGCTCCCCCAAAGTATGCATATCAAACTCGATAGTGTACTCATATTTTTAGAGAAGGATGGGGGATTTTCCTGCCTGGTAAGAGACAGGAGAAAACCGTATGAAGCACACATTAACCCCCAGAGACCTGAGCTTTTTCACACCCTATGAGACCTAAGGGGGGTCCAGTGGACCCCTTTAACATATTCTTAGTTTACCTGCTTAAATCGATATCAAAACATTTGGAAAGTTGATTTTAAGTAAAACAATGATGAGGTTGCGTGTAGCAGGTCGGTATAACGAATCCCTTGAGTGACTTTCATCTTTCTCAGTAAAGACGTGCGAAAATATGGTGTTTTTATAAGTCAACCACATTTAGTACAGCATCATTTGTACTAGGAGGCGACTTTACGATATTTTGTGTCACCATAAAGCCTCAGATAGTTGATTTTGATGAAATTGATTTAATTCATGTAGCTAATCCTTTCCATTTGTACATTCCTTCAAATTTATTCAAAGCTATCAGAAATAGACCTAAAATGAATCAAAATTGCTGTACTTCTAGAACCAAAAACAGCTGTGGAGATCTCAAACTTATCATTACTGCTGTGAGAAGTTTGTCATCAATCAATTTTTGGTGCTTAACTATGAATATAATGACAGCTTTCATTTCGGACATCGATTTATGTCGAGTTGTTCATATAGGCCAACCAATCACGCGAGATCATGTGCAAAAGCAAAATATTCAGATTTTGCGATCTTCCAACACATTGCACATCTACGAGCATGATGCAAACAATGAATAAATGACTTTCACTC
This sequence comes from Prostheceraeus crozeri, assembly GCA_907163375.1. NCBI lineage: Eukaryota > Metazoa > Platyhelminthes > Polycladida > Euryleptidae > Prostheceraeus > Prostheceraeus crozeri. The sequence goes on along the minus strand of CAJQUW010013269.1, from coordinate 1,113,842 downwards.
TTTATACACCATCGTGGACATGTTCGAAATCATTTTTCATCTAATTACAAAAATTTTGTGATGGAATTTCTACACCCTCTGAGACCTGAGGGGGGTCCAGTGGACCCCCTTGGTCTATCTGGCATACTTCTACTGATTCAATTGAAATGAAATAACACATGCAGATCCACTGTCAGAAATGATGATTTTGTATGGGCTTGAGTGGTTGATATATCGTCAGCGTAAAAAATGAAATAGAAAATGTGGCTCCGGGGTCCACTGGACCCCCCTCAGGTCTCTGAGGGTTAAGAAGATGGGAGGAGCCGAGTCGTATGCATTCAACTTTAGGGGGCCATTTGATAAACTTTCATCGAAAATGATTGATAATTGATACAAGAGTGATCACTAAATATAGGTTCAAGTAGGCCTATAATGATCTATGACGTAGGTTACCAATTAATTTTTCAAAAAACTAGGCTATATACTTGCTACCCGGAGTCGGAGTCCTATCAACCCCCGGAGTCGGAGTCCTATCAAAATGATAGGACTCCGCATCCCTGGTATGTGCAGACCTACTTCAGCTATTGCATCAATAATAGCGATTTTACACGATATAGGACGCATCAACAGAAAATGCTACGCTGTCTCCTTAACTTGGAATTTCATTGTTGTTTAATCTTGTGACATAATAGTCATATGATAATATAACAATCTATCTTCAATTGGGAATATTCCTTGGCTATTCATTTTATTTTTATAGATTGGAAAGAGCCAAGTAGATTGTTAGAACCTATCAATAATTGCTTATTACTGCAATATATTTCTCCTACTATCCGTAGGTATCATCAGTCAGTTAGGCATCTAACTGCCTGATGATCCCTACGGATAGTAGGAGAAATATATTGCAGTAATAAGCAATTATTGATAGGTTCTAACAATCTACTTGGCTCTTTCCAATCTATAAAAGTCTACCTTCAGACCACCATTTGAGACGATAAGTGTCGGGTATACAATAAAACGCTGGAATACAATAAAGTATTAGAAACATGAGATGCGGCTTTAACCAACAGGTATCCTCCACGTTAATCGCTGCAGTAAACAGGATGTCCACAACGTTATCCACTATGTACGTGTATAAGCGCGGGTATCTTACACGCTACCAACTGCGCTAATTAGTGGACTTGTGCGATGCCAGCCACTTGGTATCGAACAGGGCTTACAGACGAGGACACTATAGCAATACATATTTCAATGCAAATAAAGTTAAGCACTTACCGGCGACGACGTGAGTAGTAGTAGCGACTGAAAGTTGAAAAGGATAGATATCACTGGAATGATAGCAATGTTGGATGCATTATTTATGTCATATTCGCATGAGAAAGAAACCCAGTCTGATCCAGAAAAAATATTCTGGCAATTCGAACAGATCAATGTTTGTGACGTTATTCATCCATTTGAACATATGACTGATGAGTGAGTGATATTTGTATTCTCATTTTGCTGCATCATGAAACTAATTATCACCTCTACATTCTCGTGTAACCAAATGATCAATATCTATAGATACTGAATATAGCAATCTTCTTTGAATGGCTTTGAAATACCGTAAATAAAACGAGCAAAAACTTTTCATTGCTATTATAGTTAAGCGACATTGCTGTGTTGATGATTTTTATGATTGCTACCAAAAATACTGTACCCAATATAGTAATAAAAGTGTACAGTGCAATGCCGAAAGTGCACGGTGCAATAAAAACCACTGATAATACATTTGAAATTAGCGATGCAACAATTTTTGGACTTTTAGGAAGAAACAGAAGTCATGCATATGCATGAACATGTAATTTGAGTGCATAGGAGGCTCACTGCAAAGTAAAATATGAAAGCGTTCATGCAAAAATGATGGCTAGAATATTGGTGTTTCCATTAGATTCAATGCACATATATTACATGTAACTCTATAAGATGAGCCATCAGATATTCTTGGATTATGGTTGATAATGGCAATATACAACTCTATTCACTCATTCTCTATATTCGATTAATTCTCGTTACAGAGTAATTTCTTGACTGCACAAGGTCCAACATTTTCGAATTTTGTTCGAATCTCTTGTTTCGTCCCTTTCTTTAATTGAATGAATTTCATTGTGATATAATATAACTGAAGTCACATTAGTAATAATTTTCATCATGGTAGTCATTTTTTTCTATCCTGCATGTGTTTATGCCTGCGATCAGTGATATCTGCGAAAATGTTATGAAAGACTTAATAAGTAAAAACTAAAATTTCATCAGAATACTGTTTTACGACAGAACAACGATTGATAAATCCAAGTGTGTTTAGCTTCTTGAGCAGCATGAACTGCAGGACCTAGAGATGGTACTACACGCCGCAGTACCTCTTACTTAATCACAGAAGACACAGTCATTTTACCGAAAACTTTAGCCAGCTCCCATTGGATATAAATGTGCTTTCTGTGATTTTGTCTGACAAGAAGATGTACCAGGTAGACCTCGACAGATGTGCAGTTTCGAAGTAGTCATCGAGTGTACATCATTTGGTGAAAGTCTCTTGCAGCGGTTTCGTGCGAAAATAGGTCTATGTCGAAGGGTCTTGGGCATAGAGTAGGGATATATAGGTAGAGTGTCGACTCAAAAAAGTATCTGTATACAGTGAAAATTTTTGTATCAAAAGATTCAGATTTTTTGCGGAGATTACGTTCCCGTGGTCCAAAAAATTATTTGAGCAGTTTTAAAAAAGTCAAATTTTTGCCAATTTATATACGGTACTACCGGGAAGACTCCCCTATATAAGTAGTATGAAGCATGTTGGATATCAAAATGAATGAATATTTGCTAATAAGCATCACAATTAAGCGGAAATCAAGCTGATTATCAAGGGAATTTCATGAACCGCATCATAATGGAAGTCTTCATGAAAAAGTTGCGATATTATTCGTGTTTTCTCGGCTGAACTTTCAAGTTTTTAATTCAATTTTCACCGGCATGATTTCATGATTCATTAAATTCATGTTTCATTTCTTGAATCTAATGTGGAACCATCTAGATCTTTCAAAGTTAAATGAAATCTTTGATCATGCGATTTTGCTCTGCCAGTTGCAGATCACGCTTAAGAAAATACTCTTGAGGTAGAGCATAAAAGTAATAGGAACCCATCGAATTGCAAATATAACAAACATCAAATCTCCAAGGCTGTCATGAGAATCTGTGAAATATCATGATTCCTTCTGCATTACAATCATGATCTCTCAATTCCGTTGCAATTTCTGCAAAACTGCAAAAAAATTTGCATATCTCACATTTGGTGACAACACCACCTGTGTCTATGACCTGTGTCTCCCTTGAGTTCATGCAATAAAATGGTCTTGGGTCGAAGCCATTGTAGAAAGTCGTAGTCGAAAACGTGGTAGCTGGACCACGGCTCTGAAACCCTGCTTCTAACTCCCACCCATGTAATAACTCTCACTACTCTCTATCAATCTTCAGCATGTACATAAACAAGACTTTACACAGTCCCCTTTTCATTGATTACTGTGGTGCATAGTCTTCTCCGCACATGTCGAATATTAAGTTCAAGCCGTCGAAGATGAATTTAGGATAACCAAAAGAAAACAAAAGAAAACACTTACCGGCGACGAGGATAATAGTAGCGGCTGAAAGTTGAAAAGGATGGATTTCAATGGAATTAATGAAATATTACACACATTACACAAATCATATTCATACATGCACATTGAGAAAACCAAGATTGATCAAGATGCAATTTCATTTGGCCTTTCAAGCAGGTCAGTCAATGTGAATGAATAAAATGTCATATTGGTTTTGTTTTATCAACATAAAACCGCCGCCATGCTGCGATCATGAAATCACATCGTCACAAATCATTGAATTTTGTTTTCATCGTTGAGTAACAACATCCATTTGAACAGATGAATGATATGCATGCTCAATTTGCAGCTTAACAATGTATCTTGAAGCTATTGGGGTCCTCTACATTGTCATTTAACCAATTGCCAGTGGTGGAGCGGATGCGCATAATGATGAGATAAGCGGCGCATGCACATGTTATAAGGATTGCAGAATATTTTGAAACCGATATTTTACGGTATGATTGTCCACATTCATAAACGACACCTGCCCTCCATATAGAGAGCGCTTTCTTATACTTGCATTCTACTCAAGAAATATTGATTCCAACAGTTTCAGCCGCCCCCGGATCTCCTTGTGCCACAAAATTTCAGCCATCGGGCTACCAGTCCCACTTACAAGTCTGTCTGCCTGCACCAGCAGAAGGCAGGAACTCTCACTACTCTCTACACAACCAAGACTTTACACAGTCCCCTTTTCATTGATTACTGTGGTGCATAGTCTTCTCCGCACATGTCGAATATTAAGTTCAAGCCGTGGAAGATGTATATATCTAATTTATTGTATGAAAAATAAGGCCACAGTTTTTGAACTTTTATTGCACCACATGTTTCGGCCAGCTCTCTTTCAGGTGCAACACTGGACTGACAGGCACTGCACAAAATCTACACTTTACGGAATGGAAATCACAATTGACAAAGGCATACACTGAACCATATAACAAGCAGATGTAATCAGAAAATCAATATAGACACAATGAAGGTAGCATGACGATCACAGGCTTATTGAAAGTAAAACGATTAAAATAACATTTTACTTTTAATCGTTATTTTTCAATGTTTATTGATTTATTCTTTTCACTTGATGCTTTACGTTTAGCTTCATTTTCTATAACTTCATCTTATGTTGACTTTCATCTGTACTTCAATTTGTATTCAACCGGTCCACTTTCAGTATGATATTGAGTTTGTTGCTATCTTGCTTTTCATTATATCATCTGAGTGTCAGTGTTTAACTTCAATAAGCCTGTAATCGTCATGTTACCTTCATTGTGTCTATATTGATTTTCTGATTACATCTGCTTGTTATGTAGTTCAGTGTAGTATGCCTTTGTCAATTGTGATTTCCATTCCGTAAAGTGTAGATTTTGTGCAATGCCTGTCAGTCCAGTGTTGCACCTGAAAGAGAGCTGGCCGAAACATGTGGTGCAATAAAAGTTCAAAAACTGTGGCCTTATTTTTCATATGCAAAATATATAATTTCCATCATTTGCAATATTCTTGATTCATGTGCCAAAATTAATGTCACACATAGAGATCCTCCTAGTCCATCCATGAATATGGGAATAGTATCCACTGTCAGAGGACATACACTCAAGGAAAAAATAAAGTACCCGGTTAGACATTTAACTCTATTTCGAAAACAACAAGACAATATGCACTACTTGTGCTTCAGAGTCGATCACAGAAACAATATCAATACGCGTATAAAGTCACGAAAGGCATATCCTACTAGTACATAGAAAACAGTCAAAATCTCGTAAAATCACCTTCAGCATCCAGTACTGCTTCTACGCGATCACGCATTGAACTGATAAGAGAAGCTCGATAATTGACATCATCCATCAGTTCATTCCAAATGACATCAAGCGTAGCAAAGAGTTGGTCATTGTCTTCTGGGTCCTCATATTCTCTTTGGAGTTTCAGTTCCATCTGTGCCCACACGTGTTCGATGGGATTCATGTCGGGACAAATGCAGGCCAGTCTAAGGTAGGGATTCCATTGTGTTGAAGGAACAGTTTCGTCCGGTTCGCCGAATGTATCGGTGCATTGTCTTGCTGGAAGATGCCACCTGCTTGAGTGATTGTATTCCATACTGGAAGAAGATTACCTTCAAGGATGTCGATGTACTTTTGGGCATCCAATCTCTCTTGAATTCTCACCAGGCTCGTATGTCCATTACTTGAGAATGCACCCCACACCATTACATGCGCGACAGATCTGTTCGGAGTACGGCAGACGTAGCGATCCGTGTACCGATCTCCTATCGATCGACGGACATACTGTACTCGTGAATGACCCAAGCAGAATTTCGATTCGTCAGAAAATACCACTTTCTTCCACCTCGTCAAAGTCCGCGATGACTTTTCTGTAGCCCATTCCAATCTGCAATGTTCATGATCTGCTGTCAAGGCTGTCTTTCTAGCTGGTGTAAATGCCTTGAAACCACCGCTCAGCAATCGATTTGTTACGGTCCTTCTGGTGCATTCTAGATTTAAGTTTTGCTTAATTACTCTGGCAGAGCAAAAAGGATGGTTCGAAGAGAAAGTTAAAATTTCCTCGTCATCTTCTTCAGTTGTACTTTTCCTACGGCCACAAGAAGCTCGATTGGTTGCTTTAGCATCTCCACCAGCTGATAGCCTCTGTAGGTACTTTCTGACTGTGTTCTCTGATATCTCGAGGCACTCAGCAATTTTAGGTCTTGAAAAATTCGCATGAAACTTTAAGGCGTGGATTTGACCTCTCTGGAATTCAGTCAAATCACATCCACGTGTCGCCATGACTAATTTGCTAATGCTACGATACTGTCAATGATTGTGGTGTATGTAGCTAGCGGATTGAACAGAGTACAGCTCGGTATGCATGAAAGAACAATGAATGGAATCATAGCATTAGGCCTCAGCTGCACTGAAAGCAAAGCAAACACGAGCGTCCCAAGCGTCTCGAGTAACCGCATGTCCACAAGCTATCAATCGCTCTAGTTTGCTTTGCGTGCATTATGGAAGTCTACAAATGCTGCAATGATGACTTTGTATTTGCTGCAAAACGCTTGGAAAAGCTCGCTTTGTGGTTGAGGCCCAATGGTTTGACTATTGATTTAACTTCTAAAGTTCATATTTCACACCAACGAGTAGAAAAAATGACTGAAATGATAAATTTGTCACTGTTAACATAACTTTTTACACCGGGTACTTTATTTTTTCCTTGAGTGTACACTGAAAAGTCCGAGGACACGTAACGCCGGTCCCACGATAGCGGCAGCACTATGAACTGAATAGAGGCGACGCTAACCCTAGGTATCTGCCACGCTATCGGTTGCACTAATCACAGGATTTGTGAGACGCTAACAACCTGGCAGCGCAACAAGGCTCGCATCTTTCAATTCAAGCAAAGTGAAAACACTTACCGGCGACGAGGATAATAGTAGCGGCTGAAAGTTGAAAAGGATGGATTTCAATGGAATTAATGAAATATTACACACATTACACAAATCATATTCATACATGCACATTGAGAAAATCAAGATTGATCAAGATTTCGAAGACACATTTCGTGTAGTAAGTGTAAATAGCCTATTAATAGTGCTATAAATGTACCATGTTGCTATGATCATCTCCAGTACTCACCATAGCTGACCATAGCAACATGACACTGCATTCATGAGATAGAATACTAAACATTCCCTTTGCAATGTCCTATGGTTCGAACAGTGATCCAAAATTGATTGCATGTAATAATTTTGATGAATATGGCACAGATTCTTTTGTATAATTCCGACAGTTTTGCTCTGCTCAGCATTCAAAAGGATTAATCAATCAAACTCAAGTAGTAATGTTTAGCTGGTGTCAGCAATTCATTGACCTTGATGGATCAGAAAGAAAGGCAAAGTAAAACAGTAAGAAATCCCACTAAATCAACTGATTGAAAATAGCTAGCAGAATTTACTGAAGGTGGAGTGAATGTTGAATTGTTTGTAAACAAATCATTTTCAGTGCTTCTCACTTAATCGAAGGAAACATAGAAAATCTCATTTTACAGACAACTTCAATCTACTTCCTATTGGATCTAAATGTGATTTTCTTTGATCCTATATCTGAGAAGAAGACGAACCACCTGGAACTCGGCAGACGCCATAGAGAGAATGTCATTCTGATAAAGTCTCGTTATCGGGGTCTTTCTCCCTGAAAAAATCACTCTGCCTGCCTGCCTGACTATTATCCTTGTTGAACATCTTTGCAAAGTTGTATATCGCATATAATTCGACAACGTTGGATCAACTAGTGTCTGCATACTGGATCCATAGGAAAATATCGTAACATTGAAAACATCGTAAAGGACAAATGTCGTAAATATATTCGAATAGCCTAGATGCAGAAGGTGAAAATCATGCTATCTAACCTCTTGAATATGATGATATCTATGTTTCCATCGCAATCAATCACGATATCTCGCAACATGCCTTCTAAACTCTTCCACTGATTTGAACAGATTCTCTCTTCTATAGTCAGTATTAGTTCTTTACGAAACAAGCGAACAGTGTTATTTTGCGATTCAAAGACTCTTTATTGCATTTTTCGAGATCAGCCCGAGACCGAAGGGCATTTGTTGATCGAGAATAATGCAATAAAGATGGATATCTTTGGACAAGCTGCGAAAGTAACTTTATATTTCACAGGATCGTCAGAGTCTCTGATCATCAGAATTTTAAAGCTGTCAAAAATCGACTTCTATTTGTTATGGAATTGTAGATGTCAGCGGTATTTCTTGAGACTTCTATGTAAAATGTACTGTTTTATCGGATGAAAAACCTTTTATGTGCTACTGTATTGTATAGAATTTACTGAAGTCTATATCAGCCAACGAGGTCCGGAACATTGAGTTTCAATTGTATGCAATTGTGCTTCAACATTGAATGCTCCATTTCAGAATGACAACCGAAGAATCATCAGTTTCAATCATTTCATCTCAACCAGCAACTCCAGAAAAAATGGTTAGACTTTGGGGGAGCTGCAGATTGTCGGTAAAAGAATTCGACTTATATTTAAAGTGTGAAAAGTGCTGTGACAGTTTCCATTTGAACTGTACCCTTCTTCCGAACTACAAACTAGTCAAATACATCAAAATTACTAAAAGAAAGTACACATGTAAATTATGTATCACAAAGCTTTACGATGCTGAACTGGAAAACATTTCACAATCCTCACATATACTCACATAACATGACATCAAAACACAAAACAGAACAACATGCGATCAAAACAGGAACACAGAACACACAGACAGGCAACACTGAATTTATGAAGGAAAAGAAGAAACATGAAGCCGAAAGACAAGATCTTCTAAAAATCATTCACACTTTTGAAATAGAAATGAAGGAGCAAGACGGAAAAATAAGAGACATGCGAACAAAAATAGAACAGCTACAGCAAGGAAATGAAGAATTGAAATTTCTTGAATCACAGATCAATCAAAAGGAAGAAGAAATATTGATAAAGAATAATCAAATCGAAGAATTGAAATTGAAAGCAAGAAGAGAAGAAAGAAGAATGAACGATGAAAGTGATGAAAGTGAAACTGAAGATGATGAAGACGAAGTCAAGAAAGATATGATAGAAATATTCAAAAAGATTGGCAGCATCGAGAAAGAGTTAAAGAAAAACTCCGAATTTAGACAGCAGCAAGAACGACAACTTCTGCAAACGCAGCAGCAACCACAGCAGCAACCGCAACAGCAACTGCAGGAGCAAGAACAACATCAAAATAAGCGACAACATTGGCAACCGAGTTATACCCGAAGAATAAAGTGCTTCCACTGTGGAAAACTAGGCCACCACATTCGAAATTGCTATCATGCGCCATGGAACCGCAATCAACGATATCGCAGCAACAGTCATTGCCCAAACAGATACCACTACAACAGCAGAAGAACCTATGAAAATAGAAGACCAAGACACGAAAGTGAAAGAAGATACGATAATGATAGCAGGTATGGAAATGAAAGAAATCAAGAAAATCGAAGACACTGTGAAAGAGAAGAAAGAATACAAGATGAAGAGCGATTCAGAGTAGCAAGAATGGAAGATGCAAGCGGACGCATTCAATACACACCAAGACGCTTACTACAGCCAAGCAACAGACAACACACACCAATAAGACCGCATGTTTGACGCACTGATAGAAGGAGAGGACGATGAACCAAATACAGACAATATAAACGAATTGAAAATAAGTTATATCAATGTAAACGGCCTAAATAATGATAAATTAAAAAATACTGATATGATAAAGGACATGGATAACGCAGATATAATTTGCTTTTCTGAAACACATTTAAAAAATGAAAATGACTATCCCCTAATTGAATGCTATTCAGGTCAACATGCTATGGGAAAGAAATCAATAAAAAAAGGACGAAATATCAAAGGCATATCAGTATACATAAAAGACGAATTGAAAGATTTGAAAATTGATAAAGTTATAAGTGAAAAGGGAACAAATATAATAAATAGAATAACCCAAAAATGTGAACAATTATCAGACATTTATCTGCTGATATGCTATAGAAGTTAGAAGTAACAAGGAATCAAAGTACAAAGATAAGGACTTTTATGAAAACATCAAAGATTACATTATTAAATATAAAATGGAAAATATACTAATTACTGGTGATTTAAATGGACGAATTGGTATAGAGAATGATAATGAAAAGTATGGATTTCCAAAGCGAAAATCAGAGGATATGACATTCAATGGCTATGGTAATGACATCATAAACTTTTGTAATGAAAGTAATTTAATTATAGCAAGCGGTAGATTCGAAAATATTATCAGTATAGGAAAGTGTACGTTTCATTGTATTCAGAACAATGTCGTAAGGAAATCTATGATTGATTACTTGATCATATCAGAATCTATCTTAAATATATTAACTGGTTCTGAAATTGGTAATCCAGTTTTATACACCGATCATTCACATCTAAAAATAAAATTAAAATTGGCTTTCAACAATGAACTGCGAATTCTAAATCCAAAGCCTTCATGCAAAAAAATATTTCCTTATAAATGGACTCAAGAAAATTGTCTAAAATTTGACAGAAATAAATTTGACATAAAGTGTTCAGTACTATCTAATACATTGAACACTAAGACTATGAATGCGAATGAAATATATCAAGAACTATTGAAAATATAAGGTAACGCATATTACGGTAAAAGCAAAGTGCACAGGTCTAAATATTCTAGGAGCATAACAAGACTAAGAAAAATTTACAGAACGGAAGTTGGAAAAAATAAATCTTATGAAAATTTGAATAAACTTGTGCAATAGAGGAAAAACTTACAAAAGGAAATAAGACGAGAAAAACTAAATTGAAAGACGATGATCTAAAGCAACTATTAGTTGCTAAAGAAAGTAATGATCACAAAACATACTGGCATTTGACTAACAATAAGAAGAAAACTAATGTTACAAGCAATTTGAAACCTTCAGATTTTTTGATAGAACTAACAAAATCTGATAAACATTTTCATTATCATCATAGTGTAATAGATACAGAACTTTCGCAACCCTCAAATACAATATTCAATGAAACTTTGGATGAAGATATAGCGATAAATGAAATTAAAACTAATTTAAATAATGCCAAAAGTTGTAAATCGAGTGGTCCGGATGAATTCGTATCAGAAATGCTGAAAATATCTGACAAAATATTGCCTGTACTACGAATACTGTTTAACCGACTCCTAATTAACAAAGAAGAAATCCCATTTTCAGAAAGTTGGATAGTACCTACATACAAAAAAGGCGGGAAAAATGTTACAACTAGCTATAGACCTATAAATTGAAGCTCTAATGTGGAAAGATTACTAACAAAAATTCTAAATGAAAGATTAAACAAATGGCTCAAAGAGAATGATATCATTCATTACTGTCAAACGGGATTTCGAAAATGAAACTCAACATTGGACAATGTTTATGTAATTAAAGAAGTATTGCAAATCTATAAGAATTGTAATCATCCTTTATATATATAAGTTTCATAGACTTATCGAAGGCTCTTGATTCAACTCCTAAGAAATTAATGATATATAAACTGCATGCACTACTTCCAAACAGCAACTTTCTCCACCTTCTAATGAAATTGATAACTAAAAAGACATATGAAATATTATTTAAAGGCGTAGAATCCGATGCATTTAACTTGCAAAATGGATTGCCTCAAGGAGATAGTTTATCTCCCACCTTATTTTCAATTTTTATGAATGACTTGGCCAAAGAAATTTACTCTAATACTGAACTACTAAATGCTGCAGTAATCGGAAATTTTCATGTACCATCTTTAATATATGCAGATGACATCCTCTTGATGAGTAATGATGAAGACGGATTAATGAAACAAATAAAAATAGTGCACAAATTTTGTAGCGATAATGGTCTAGAAATAAACTATGATTAAACAAAAATCATGATTCAAAATGTTAAGTATGATGATGACTACATAAGAATTAATTATGATAATGAAATTAAACACATTAAAATAGTTAAGGAATATAAATACTTAGGATTTTGGATCTCTCACAACACTAAGAAGCGTCTAATTTCACTGCTAACAAAGGCAAACAAGCTTCCTATTTGACAGCCAAAAAACTGAAAGAACTTGGAAGTATTAACGGAACAATAGTAAAAAATACGTTCGAAATGCTGACTTTGTCTAAAATGCAATATGGTGGAGAATTTTGCTTCTATAGCAAACTGTCTGAATTGAATAAAATACAGTTTCAATTTTACAAACGTTTCTATCATTTGCAAACTACAACAGCAAACTATTGTTTAATAGGTGAATTTGGATTGCTACCACCTGAATATTGTTTTGACAAAGCCGCAATCAATCTTTGGATCAAAATTATTTCTAGTAGCAATAACAGCGTCATAAAAATCTACTTTGATCATATTTTAAGTAATTTGAATAGCTCAAAATACTCATATACATGGTCTTGGAGAATAGAAAAGCTACTCAAACAATTAAATTTATCATATCTATGGGAAAAAGCAGCACGCTTAAGCTTCAACATTAAAGAATACAAGAATATTGTTAAAACTAGATTAATAGAACATTTCAGAGCTGAATGGGTAAATGACGCTAAAAGAAGTCAAACAGGTATTAGCTACTTGGAATCAGCTCAATTTGACTGTACAATAAAGCATTATTTGACATTTAACATAAGACAGAAAGATAGCGAACCATTGCTGAGATGTGGAAATCATGATTTAGCGGTAAGAACAGGGGCTTATAGAAATAGATTAGAATATGAAGGCAGAATATGTAGCATCTGCAATGATGGAATAATGGAAACTGTATTTCATTTTATCTGTGAATGTTCGATGTACAACAAAATAAGGTCACAAATAACACCATTTCTTGTCAATATCACAAAGCGAGATTTCTAACATAATGCTTCAGAAAATTGCTTCAGAAAATTGATATAGGAGGTATTGTGAAGTTAAGCAAAATCATAAAAGCAGCAAATGAAGTCAGATCTAAAGCATTGTTACAGCAACGAATGATTGCATGAATATCATTCAACTGCATAAAACCGAAACACGCAATAACGCTCTCAGTCGAATTTACTGAAGTCTATATCAGCCAACGAGGTCCGGAACATTGAGTTTGAATTGTATGCAATTGTGCATCAACATTGAATGCTCCATTTCAGGTAAGCAGCTGCTCAATATCATTTATATGTATGATTTCGAGAATATTTATACTTTAATAAAATTCTGTTCCGGACCTCCTAATAATTAGACCTCCTACTAAATAGGTATGTAAAATATGCTTTGGGATACTTTCAAAAATTAAAAACTTGACAATGTGATATCAGGCCGCTTATATTTATTAATGTTTATAACCTATCCTCTAAATATCATTCATCCACTTCTTGCTATAATAAAATAGTACTGTATTCAAATGCAGTTTGTGCAATGTCAATGTCATCTCCTTCCAGAGCTATCCTAATTTCTCCATCGTTGTCTGCTTCATGATATTCTAACATTCTAACATTGTTCGCCATATTTTGTATTCGTGTTCTCGATTGAGAAATAAACGTTCTGATACTGTGCTCCAATGAAGGAACGCAATAATAGTTATTTACGCAACTAGTTCATGATTGCTTCTTCATCGCATTCTAAGATTTAGATATCTTAAATGTCCGAACCCGTAGGATGAGGGCGATTTAAATCCAACGAGCATGATTGCTATGATGAAGCAATCTTATGCAGCGGGTTGCGTCGAGAATTTCATTTGGCGACGTGCTATGATGATCAAGTACACATTGTGATTGACATGTCTGTGATTATCAAGAATATTTGAATAGAAATTTGGCTTCATCAATCGTGAAAATATCTATTCACAGATCTAGTCTAGAGTAGGACAAGAGCACTCATAATTTGCACATATTGCGCTCCTTCCATGCATTGGAGCAAATATTATCTCCCGCGCGGGCAATCTGCTTTACAGGTCAAATAAAGCGATAGAATATCTACAATACATACACGGAGACAAATAAAGACTGTTTATCGCACTCCTTGAAATTCATGCACTCTTTTTAAAATAGTGGCTTGAATTAGATTTGTTTTTAGAAGGATCCGATGTCCGACCTGTTCTTCTAGCAAAATGACAGTTTTAGATCAGTTCGGTCATCACGCACTGACATGCAAGTACGGTCCAGGCGTTGTCAGCCGTCAAAATGCACTGAGGGACTGTATTTTTGGCTTTTGTCAAAAAGTCATCTATCTCCTCAGATTGAACAAGGTGGAGCAAAAGGCGTCCCAATCTTGAATCCAATATTGAAAACCCAATCAGCGTACATCTACACGTGCATTCATAGCATTGCTGCCCGCTTTTTTTCCTACACTGCCGCCCAGTCCAATACAATTACGCACAATAGTATAGTATATTATATCCGGCGCTTACGCGCCCTCAAAAATCTATGTTGATATTATACAATATGGAAGCATTAATCATAGAGATTATGGCATTATAAAATATAAAGATATCAATAGATCTTCCTGGATTAGCGTCTTCCTTTGAAAAATCTTTTGCGATATTTTTAATGTAAAATATTTTCATATGCGATGTTAACAATGCTACAAGATATAAGCATTAACAGCGGACAGCTTCTGTAGTGGTCTCATGGAATTGAATCTTCCATTAATTCGTGCACCCGATGTTCTTTAGCAATGATGGAAGTGAATGCATCAGGTACTAGGTACTAAATATATGATGGAGTGGATGCAAATCCTAATGTCTGACGTTTATAGACTACATAAGTTGAAACTATCGCACCAGCTAGCTTCCTGCAAGTGGCGATGAAAGGGTTTAATTTAATACATATAATTAATTAAAATTTTTTGACGTGTTCATCTGCTTACCGGCGACGAACGTAGTATCTGAAAGGTAAAAGAATACATAATGTGAACATTTTGAGTTCTCTGGAGTGTAAAATTCATTATTCTTACATGCGGCGGCGACGACCTTTAGTCACTTCAGCTGTCACTTCGTCAGCTGCATATCTGTCAGTTTCTTTTAAGGCTGAAATATTAGAAAGATATGGCATTTATTCTTCCTATTTCAGCGACGTGTTGCATGAGCAATTATTAATGCAGCTTCATTTATAATTTGATGACATGACTGATGAACTATGAATTCCGAATAAACTGATAATAAACCGAATAATTATAGATTTGAAGATTACACCATGAGCGATTACTGGAGCGCGAGTTTAATCGAGAGTGGTAACCAAAGTGTCACCAATGTGTTCAGAATTAGAATCTGCGCGTTTCGGTTTCCTAGAAAGGAAGGGTTATATGTAACCTTGATATCTAAATGGCACATCATAGAATGACAACTTGCTTTTTCTCCAACGGATAATTCTTGTATCGCTTGCTATTGGAAATGGTAAACAATAAGCTGTCAGCAGAGGACACCAGAGCCAGTGAGAGATGCGTGCGTGATGTGATATCACTTGGAACACACCAAAACACACATCGCTTTCTTGGCTAGCATTCGATTCAGTGTTTGCACTATACAATGAGAAATGCCAAGGAGAGGATGTGAAAACATCAAGTGAACTAATTTTCGTACGCCTACTTTTTTTAATAATGATCGGAAGGGTCAACATTATGAAGAAAACTTGTGCGCAATGATCTGAATTCTTCGAATCTGAAGGAATTTTGGCAATCGAAGCACTTTGCTGGAACTCTCACTAATCCGCAGACGACGCACGACTTTTTTCCCTATCTCTGTAAGGTATTAGGAATTCCTTTTTGCCCACTTAATAATTAGGTTCCTCGATGTGCCGGCGATTTCGTATTAATCACACTTCTAGCAAACCGAAGCAGATAAACAAATTATTTGATTCTGTGGTCACCACAGCTTTCTGCCAAAAAAATCATTTCCTCGATGCATGAGTTGTATGAATCATAGATATCGGACCTCATTACCAATGATTTCTGAAGGCGTTTCTAAAAACAATCGGCATACAGAAATTTTGGGTTGTCGTTTTGTCATAGACTCAAAACGTTGAACTTCTACCTAGAATTTCTGCATTTTGACAGAAATCCGTGAATTGGGAGGGAATCATTCCTTGTCAACTTAACCGAATATTCTCTCTCTGTTGTGTTTTCTACCCTTTTGTAGCTAACTTCATGATTAACTTTCAGTTGCTATGGTCATGACGGAGAAAATGGACTTCTATGACATAAAATGATCAACTAGAGCACGCGTTTAACTGCTTTCTCTATGGACATCGCAATCCAAGAACTTTTCTGCTTGGATATCAGCAGTTCAGATGGGTTTTCTAATGTATGAAATGTTCGTCTAACTGCTATGCATCAGGGAACAAAGTTAAAAGACCTCTATACTTGAAACTCATTCACTTTTGGATGTGAATGTTGAATTGTTAAAGTCGAGTTCCAGAAAGAGCTTCAGCAATCAGACAGAAATCGATTCAATGTCCCTTTTTTCTTTGCATTAAATCGCAGTTAAATTAGCAAAAAGTAAACTATTTTTAACATGAAAATATTGACACCTTCTATGAACTATTGAACAACAGATCTTGCGCATTCTAGCTTATATTCATAATTTTATTGGATTATATATAGAGCTATGATCATGAAATTCCTACACTTCCATATCATTTCAAAGATGCTCAACAGATATGAATAACAACTAATCGGGTACTTCTATTTTGCCGCCCCCCCCCCACATTTCTGTCGTTGACAACCCGGGAGTGTTGCATCGTTAACGATCTTCTCTTGCTCCTGAGGGCAGTCTCACTACCCAACAGTGTTGAGTGTGTAAAACTCCTCTTATCTGACTTGTAGAACATTTACAGCCTCAGAATTCGACAACTGCTCGTCATTTGTCCGTAGACAACAATACCACGAAGTTCATGATCACAGCTGTACCTTGTATTCTAACTGAATATCCAAGGGATCAATCCTTCATCTCAGGGTTCAAGTAAGACTTCTCAGTGGTGTTGTACTGTCACTCAGTGACAGATGAAGTCCATTCTAAATCCAATGTGACTAAGTTTAATGAAATTTCATGAATTTGGAAAAGTTGGAAAATGTTGGGAGGGGAGAATAGAAGAAGTACCACTAATCGTCTTAATTAGTGCAGTAGACTTTGACAATTTCACAGTGACCTTGAGTCGAGAGTTCATAGAAAGTACTACTAATTTCATGTTGAAAATCGTCTTGTTTTTACCAGTTTAACTGCGATTTCATGCAAAAAAGAGCCAAACTGGTGCATCACACTTACAAGGAAGTCACATTTGTCATCTTGTCAGTCTCACAACTGTGGGTGAAAGTGAATTACAATACGCTGGGCTGTGACTTCTTACACCGTTACTGTGCGACAAGCAGTTTTGAGCATTGAATGCCTAGATGAAATTAAACCTATCCATATCGGGCCCTGAAGCCCCTCTCCTCCTCTCAACTTCTAAATATTGCTCCGAATGATATGAAATTGCTTCGTACTATAAAAGGTAGTTTCTTAAAATGTTGAAGCTTTTTAAAGTTACCATTTTGTGTTTTTTTCAACATCCACTGAAGTTTCACTATGAATCGCATCAGTGCTTGATAAATGCGATACCAAAATGACTTAACTACTTGAGCGAAAGTGCGCTCTTTTGGGAAAGTGTTCGACTAGCAGCTGACAACACTTTCTAGCCCAACTGCCCATGACGTGCGCTGCCCGTCATTGCTGTATTATGTTCTAATTGTTCACTCAGCAGCAGTAGGGTTGCAGTTATGAGCGAGCCTATTTGGCTTCGGGGCTCAAAAGGTTGATACATAAATAAGCTTCCTATGAAGACAAAAAATTGATCAGATTAATTTGTGGTAGGAAGACAGTTTCAAAATGCACATAAATGAAATGCGGAAGATTTTCCTTCAAAACTAGCCATTTTAATGTATCTGTACAGTGTAATTCGTTCGCTACAGAAACGATGAAACAGTTGCTGCCAAATCCTATATTTCCTTTCATCCGGTGGCGTAAAGCTGCCAAACCTGTATAGCTTCTACCAAATGCTTCATTTTCTTCTAATCGCATCAAGATCAAAACTGCAAAATTGAATCCGATTCTATTACACGCAATTCAAATATTTTTTGTATATAACTAAAAATTCATAGAAATAAACAATAATCACTAAGTAATTTTAAAATTAAGATTAAAATAAATCCGAAGTGGTTATGTATGTTGTTAATTTTATGACGCAAAATTAATTTATTTTTGCTATTATACAAAGAAACATGCTTACAGAGGGATTGTCATGCAATGGCAATGATCCCATGATCTCAGTCAGATCGGCAATGCTTAGACATAGGTAGGCTCGGGATCGGATCGAAACATACGGGTAGATGTGACTTCGATATAACCTGAATCCACAGAATTTGATAACAATAAAATCTCTAGAATGAAGGTAAAGCTTAATGCAATGCACAATAACTGGTCTACGTGACACAGTGGTTTAGTGCTTGCAGTCGTTTATTTACATTCATGGTTATTTCATGCAGTTACATAATGTGCTATCGTTTAGGGTGATTCATGCCATTTGCGTTATCACACTTGATTTCTATTCATGATGTCCTACAGTTGTCGGAAACACGCACACAATTTTGTTTTCTGTACGTGACTTCCGGTGAAATGCACTTTCGGTTTACGATACCACGCTTGCATTCTACGTACATTTATTACAAAGGCTGCAGATGTCTTCAGCATATATAGTAGGATATAGAAATGAGCTTACCTCTTTCTATTTGTTCAACTTCATTAGCTTCCTCGTCTTCTGTACGTATTTTATGAAAGGAAATGATTATAGCGTTTCAAAAAGGCAAAAATTCACTTTCAATACGTCAGACATAGTTGGTTAGAGCAACAAGTAATAGTTGTCGCAATATAGGCAGGCTTGCCGTTGGGATGAATTTCCAGTCCAATCCCAGTAGCTACTGGGATCCCAATTAGGATCCCAATCCTAACGGCAAGCCTGACTATAGGCCAACTTCTCTTTACAGGTCGAAGAGATGAACGATTTTAGCACGCTGTCATACATCGTCACCTTAGTCAACCATTTGCCAAATTAAATACAAAATATAGCACAATATTATGAAACAAAGCCATTAGTGCGAGAACTGCTGGCGTTTTCTTCCTAAATTTACGCACGGGCTTTTTTTATTTTTAATTTGTAGATTGCAAAATTCCGCTTGTAAGATGTAGATCCATGCACACATCGATTTCGATGAGCACTATATCGAAAGCAAGGTTCAAAGAATGCTCGCTCTCCTCGTGCCTGATTAATTGTCAAACTTACCACATGTTTTCTTATCGAAAACTTGCGAGTGATTTGCTAATCAAGCGATTATCATATTTTGACCACTCACTGCTCAGAAAAAACAATAACAACTTCAAGTTTATCATAGCTCATTTGGAAACTGAGAACATAGGATCTCGAATGAGATATGGCACGGTACTGTGTGCGACACGATGGGAAGACGTGATGAGAATCGATTGAAATTCGACTTAATTTACGTGGTCCGTTTCTCATGATCAACCCTGCAACCGCAACTCAAAATTTCTGATTTCACAATTTCTCCTATGTTGGACAGGGGACGTTCGAGAGGAGAAGGGGTCGTATGTGTAATTTACCCTTTCTCTATCATCATGCTATCAAATAAATTTGAATGTGATCTCTAGCGATGATCCACTCACGACAAAAGTGGATTGATTAACCTCTCAACAAATGCTTCGACTAGTCATCTGAATATGTTGCCTACCTTGACGCTTTCTATTCGCAGCGGGTGCAGGCGGCTCTTCTTCTGTCCTCTTCGCTGGATGTGCAGCGGGTGCAGGCGGCGCTTCTTCTGTCCTCTTCGCTGGATGTGCAGCGGGTGCAGGCGGCGCTTCTTCTGTCCTCTTCGCTGGATGTGCAGCGGGTGCAGGCGGCGCTTCTTCTGTCCTCTTCGCTGGATGTGCAGCGGGTGCAGGCGGCGCTTCTTCTGTCCTCTTCGCTGGATGTGCAGCGGGTGCAGGCGGCGCTTCTTCTGTCCTCTTTGCTGGATGTGCAGCGGGTGCAGGCGGCTCTTCTTCTGTCCTCTTCGCTGGAGGTGCAGCGGGTGCAGGCGGCGCTTCTTCTGTCCTCTTCGCTGGATGTGCAGCGGGTGCAGGCGGCGCTTCTTCTGTCCTCTTCGCTGGAGGTGCAGCGGGTGCAGGCGGCGCTTCTTCTGTCCTCTTCGCTGGATGTCCAGCGGGTGCAGGCGGCTCTTCTTCTGTCCTCTTCGCTGGATGTGCAGCGGGTGCAGGCGGCGCTTCTTCTGTCCTCTTCGCTGGATGTGCAGCGGGTGCAGGCGGCTCTTCTTCTGTCCTCTTCGCTGGATGTGCAGCGGGTGCAGGCGGCTCTTCTTCTGTCCTCTTCGCTGGATGTGCAGCGGGTGCAGGCGGCGCTTCTTCTGTCCTCTTCGCTGGATGTGCAGCGGGTGCAGGCGGCTCTTCTTCTGTCCTCTTTGCTGGATGTGCAGCGGGTGCAGGCGGCGCTTCTTCTGTCCTCTTCGCTGGAGGTGCAGCGGGTGCAGGCGGCTCTTCTTCTGTCCTCTTCGCTGGATGTGCAGCGGGTGCAGGCGGCGCTTCTTCTGTCCTCTTCGCTGGATGTGCAGCGGGTGCAGGCGGCGCTTCTTCTGTCCTCTTCGCTGGATGCGCAGCGGGTGCAGGCGGCTCTTCTTCTGTCCTCTTCGCTGGATGTGCAGCGGGTGCAGGCGGCGCTTCTTCTGTCCTCTTCGCTGGATGTGCAGCGGGTGCAGGCGGCGCTTCTTCTGTCCTCTTCGCTGGATGTGCAGCGGGTGCAGGCGGTTCTTCCTCTGTCCTCTTCGCTGCATGTGCAGCGGGTGCAGGCGGCGCTTCTTCTGTCCTCTTCGCTGGATGTGCAGCGGGTGCAGGCGGCGCTTCTTCTGTCCTCTTCGCTGGATGTGTAGGGGGTTCTTCTTCATTTCTTCTTGAAGGAACGTCGTCTTCTAGCAATCTCTCGAATAGGGCTTTTCGAAGATCGTCCTCATCGTATTCTGAAAACAATTAACGTTAAATGGCATCAGTTGCTAATCACCGGAAAGTTATCTGAATGTTAAATGTAATCGAGTTGCTCTTTTCACACATGGCGGGAAGGGCGATCATACAAAGAGTGCGAGCCCTTGAACATTTATATTTTTATGAAAGTATGCAGTACATGTGGATTTCAGTGTCACCAAGTGATATGTAGCATATTAAAAGAATGTGAACTAGTTTGCATTAGATACCGATGCTGTCAATCGATGGCGAGATGCAGAATAAATCAAATCAAATCTGAAATTTGAACAGTGATAAGGGGAGAAATGAGCTTTCCAGCAGCATCAATAGCCTCCTGTCAAATATCTCCCGAGGTGAACCGATTCGAATTCTCGGCAAAGTTTTAATCCACCGTTGACCAAGTTTGTTAATGTCCTGCATGTTGTGCCGAGCCAATTGCACAATAGCAGCATGCAACTGCACTGCATCTCCAGGCAAAGATAATCATGTGATTTGTTGTTAAAATGGCAGATTCATGTCGCATAGTATGAGAAATGTATTTTTTATATAAAAAAATGTTATTACTTTTTGACATAATGGATCATGCCTAGATAGGATTTCTGTTGAAGTAAGTGCCTTTTGTGATAATCCGGTTTTAACCCATTAAACGCAGTGGCATTGATATATGCCAGGTAACTTCCTTCCATTTATGCTCACTCGTTTTTCGGATTATTTGACAGAACATAACTCAGAACAATGTTGAAGATTTGTGATGTGAAATCACATTTGATTTGAAATTCAATTGGTTTTTCAAAATGGCGCGAAGAAATTCTTCATTTTGGTAAGTTGAGCAATATATTCAATTTCAGCTTTCTAGTTTTTTTTGCATTCATATATCCTTTATTTGTCGCATATTCAAATTCGACTTTGTTCAGTTGCAATGCGGCAATGCGGACTGGAATATATATAGACATATAAGTAAAAAAGGCAATTAAGATGGTTAAATAAGTTTTCTTTGGGTCGATTTTGGTATAGACATATATATATATATATATATATATATATATATATATATATATAGGCAGGTCATCCTGGACTATTTATTTTATCGGATTCGCATGATAAATGAACAGATGCGGCAACATATTTGATATTTGATAATTTTTCCTCCGATTCCCTCTTCAATAGGATCTGTTCATTTTGTAAAGAATACAGACGATGCTTAACTAAAAACGAATTTGGTTATTTATCAAAATTCAGACTTTCCACTCCATACATACATGAACTGCTTAAATTGCATAAGCATCAAAGTTATTTTTGTGACATTGTGCCTGACGGTTGTAATTGCATTCGCTTAAGCGCACCAGATGGACTCAAGTTTCGACCAATCATTTTGAGTAGATACGCTCCTACATCACGTCTAAGTACAATTTACTGGATGAAATATTAAAACCCATTGTGTCAAAATAACCAAATTTCTGCAAGGATACCTTTCATTTTATCGATAGTCTACCTACGACAGTTGATAATAAATCTTTACTCGTGAGCTTTGATGTGGTTTCCCTATATACCTGTGTTCCCCATGACCTCGGCCTGATAGCTACTGAACTTTGGTTGGAAAAATCTGCAGATCTCATTCCTGATAGATTTGAAAAAATGTTTGTCATTTAGGGTATTGAGCTGGTCCTAAAGAACAATTTCTTTTCATTTGAAGATGACTATTATGTACAAATGTCGGGAACTGCAATGTGCACCAAAATGGCACCATCATACGCAACACTAGTGATGGGATATTTGGAAGACAAGATGCATAAAAGTATCCAACTTTGTTTCCCCAATTCTGTTGCTGTATTATAACATCATGGAAACGATATTTAGACAACTGTTGGATAATTTGGGAGGAGAATTACGGTGGCTTTGACGTTTTTTCTGATCTGCTACAAAATTTTCATGCGTCAATTAATTTTACGGGCGATAAAAGTTATGAAGCGCTAAACTTTTTGGATGTATTGGTATATAAAAATGAGGATAATACAATAAGTACAGATCTATATCGAATATCTACGGACACTATGTCATACATATGTGCCATTCCATTCTGCCCACCCTAAACAAGTTCTCCATAATATTCCGTATAAATTGGCTGATAGAAAAGAAAGAATTGTATCTGATCAACAAAATAGAGAGTTAAGATCTGGGGAGTTGAAGCATCATTTAATCAAATTAAACTACCCATCATCACTCGTTCACGATGCCATAACTAAAGCCGAAAGGAGTGCAATATCAGAGAAAAAAAACAAAGAAAACAATAAAAACAATAACATTTGTTCATACTTATAATAGGAACAATCAAGATATCTTCAGTCATCTCGTTAAATCGACATTTAGCTATCTCAACATGAATAACTCTTTTAAAAATTGTATTTTAAAATTATCATACAAACAACCGAAATCATTGCTTTCATTATTATGCAATAATAGCGTAAAACGATTCATAGAGTTTATAAATGTACCGACAACAGGTGTAAGACTTGTGACATTATTCAAACTGGAAAATTCCTGTATTTCAGCAAAGCAAGCAAGACATTCGAAATGAAATCAAACATAAATTGCAAATCTTCAAATGTTATCTACAAACTCGAATGTTCTTGTGGTGAATATTATATCGGGCAAACAGGAGACTCATTTCATCATCGAATCACTGTTCATCGCCAACATGTGAAACAAGGGAATGCTGTAATGTTAAAAGTAAGCCGGCATATAACTGCCTGTGACGGGAGATTCATAGCTGCTCCCTTTTATCACTTGCCTCCATGTGCTTCGAAATAAAGACCGCGAAAGAAAGGAAGCTATGTTTACTAAGTTGTTTCTTCCCTCTTTGAATCCACAATAATACAATAAGTTAGCTATGCTATGCTTTTCTGATGCATCATTTTCATCATGCAATTTGTATCTTAGTATCTATGTATCAAAATAATTTCATGTTGAAGATATCTTAGTATAAATGATTTTGTATGGTATTATTTGTATGTGCATTCATTTAGTAGCATTAAGAAGCCGGGTCATATGGTGAAAACCTTTGGCTGATAAAAATTCTAATTTGAGATTCTCTTCTGGTTTTCACTCATTTATTTTATATATATATATATATATATATACGTGTATATATCATAAGGAGAAATTGCCATGAGCCTGATAAAGTATTGAATATAAATCAAAAGGCGACAAAGGCTCAAAATCATTGCATTTATTGCGAATTTTCGTCGAAGACTTCTTCAAGTGACAACGTACTTTACAAAAGTGAAGTGACAAGAATCTCAAAATATTTTATATCGCAAGAATGTTGCATCATTTTCTGCAGTTGATGGACGGCCTTAATTTCTCAATCCAGGTGGACTCCATTAATCGACGATGATGAGAATCGTAGGAACAGCGGGCGAGGATGGATGGAAATACATCACTAATGTTCGGACTTTTGTTATGTTTAGATTTGAAGTGTTGATAAACTTGACTACATTTCATTGTAAGATGCTCCGAAATTCTCTTTCTAAAAGTTTTATGAGTTTCACCTATATATTCCTGAGAACAGATGTTACACGTGATTTTGTAAACCGAATTTTTGATATTACAAATGTTATTATTATGACACATGCAGTTGCTATTACAGGGTAATTTAGGTCTCTGTTGTAAGAGGCGATGCAAAGGTCTATTGGTTTTGAATATAGGTTGAATATTCAGAGGGAGATTCGACTTTCTAAAAATATTGAAAACTTTGTTAGACCAAGTGTCATTGATGAAAGGGAGGTTAATGCGGATAATACCTTCCGAATTTCTCATTTTGTTCTTATTAATAATGGTGGTAGATCTATGTGCGGAAGCTGAGGATCTCACTAACAAACATAGGCGACAAGATGACATTAGCAATCAAACGTATTTACTCGTCAATTAACAAATGGCAACAACGAGCGGCTGGACCCCTTACGGAAAATGATGAATGTATTGTGAATGACTTGAAACATTCATACGAAGTAACTAAGAGGAAGAAAATGAGTGTACTCATACGACGATCAACTGCTAGAACTAATGAATCTGATACATCGCATCACCATAATCTAGAACTTTCAACACCGATCAGTAGTTTTGTGAACGCATCATCCCACATATTCACCGAGGAACAGTCTACATTGTTGAACAAAGGACCTATGTTTGTACCGTGTCCATGGAAGCTCAACAACAACGACGGTATTTGTTTAATACAAAGCTATATGGATAAAGTACGGAGATTGACAAAACGTCATTTAATGAAACATGAAAATTCTACGCAAGAAAGTGAGACTGACTCTAACTCTATTGCTTCACAATTATGGAAATGTAGAAATCCCACCATAAATGACAATAGTTAATCTACGATCTTACCAAGTAATCTTGAAACAGAGATCAACGCTCTATATAGTAAATTAGTCACTGAATTTAACAAAATTAATTCTCACCAACGAGAAAATTCCTGTAGCCACACTATAAAAGAGATTTGTGAAATTACGGATATTGTTATTAAACAGTCTGATAAATCTCATCGCCTCATTGCTTTGAATGCTGTTGATCATGATAATATGTTTGAGCAACACTTATCGAATTACAAAGTTGCGGAAAATAGATTACCATCCTCTACTCAGATAGCCTTTAATCGCAAACTTAAAGCTATAGCTAATAAACAAACTGATAATAATATCAAACACTGTCTGAATAGTGTTAACTGCAGCGAACCGGTTCCTAGTATAATGAATTTAACTATTAAGGATCCCTTGCTGACAGGCCTATAGTCAGTGCAACAGACACTCCGGCCACCCCTTTATCTAAACTCCTAACCTTAATATTTAAACCTCCAGATGGTGAAGGCGCATTTACAAGACACAGAGTCTTTTGTTGAATCTATTAAGAAAGTTCAATTGAGCAATACTCAAATCAATTATTTGTCCTATGGATCCCTAGATATCCAAAATCTTTATGGTAGCATCCCTCTAAGCGGGAAAAATAATATATTTGAAGTTTTTTGTAAGTTTTTTAGTGACAATGCCGAATGTACGGAATGGTCAAATGTTATTTGTCTGAAAGATATCCTTAGACTTGCGATTACTTCGGATAGCATTTATATCCAAAATAAAGTCTATACCCAGCAGAAAGGCCTCGCTATGGGGAATCCGCTTTCGCCTATATTGGCTATTATATACGTCGACTATATTGAAAAAGAAATATTCAATAAAACTTGTCAAATAAAATATTGGCGTAGGTATATCGATGATATTTTCTTCATCTTCGATGGTAACCCCATGGACTTATTAAATTTAGCTAATAGCTTTTTTTACGATATTCAATTTACTTTAGAATACCCCAAGGATAATGGAGAAATAAGTTTCCTTGATACTTGTACTAACAAAGTTCATACTGAAAACAATTTAGTTTCTTTTAGCACGTATCTATTTATCAAAGAGGTTCATAGTGGCCACATTTTGCCATGGACGAGCGCAGTCCCTAAAACTAGAAAAATCAATATAATAAAAACTGAACGTTTACACGCTATGCGCAATAGCTCCACTGAGGATTTAGCTCAAAAATCGCTTGATATATTATATCAACGCTTTCTTAACAATCGTTATCCGCCTGCTGTTGTCAAGAAATTTCTTTATAGATCTACCACCCCTATTAATAAGAACAAAATGAGAAATTCGGAAGGTATTATCCGCATTAACCTCCCTTTCATCAATGACACTTGGTCTAACAAAGTTTTCAATATTTTTAGAAAGTCGAATCTCCCTCTGAATATTCAACCTATATTCAAAACCAATAGACCTTTGCATCACCTCTTACAACAGAAACCTAAATTACCCTGTAATAGCAGCTGTATGTGTCATAATAATAACATTTGTAATATCAAAAATTCGGTTTACAAAATCACGTGTAACATCTGTTCTCAGGAATATATAGGTGAAACTCATAAAACTTTTAGAAAGAGAATTTCGGAGCATCTTACAATGAAATGTAGTCAAGTTTATCAACACTTCAAATCTAAACATAACAAAAGTCCGAACATTAGTGATGTATTTCCATCCATCCTCGCCCGCTGTTCCTACGATTCTCATCATCGTCGATTAATGGAGTCCACCTGGATTGAGAAATTAAGGCCGTCCATCAACTGCAGAAAATGATGCAACATTCTTGCGATATAAAATATTTTGAGATTCTTGTCACTTCACTTTTGTAAAGTACGTTGTCACTTGAAGAAGTCTTCGACGAAAATTCGCAATAAATGCAATGATTTTGAGCCTTTGTCGCCTTTTGATTTATATTCAATATATATACATATATATATATATTTAAAAAAGAAAACAAAGTTTCTTGCATTGACCGAACATGTTTCAGAATGTTAACATTCCATCTTCGGCGGTAAAACCTGAAAACAATAGCAATGGGAGTTTATATACAAAATGCGGTAAATGAACAAATGAGAGCGATAAAAAGAGTTCAAGTCACCAGTAGCTGTCTGACCATAGCACCGACATAGAGATTGCATTCTGCAATTACAATTTCAAGTACAGTTGTACTGAACTGTTTCTTTCATTAGAGAGATAATTTGTATTATTCTTTAGAATAATAGATTCCAGAAACAACTGATTTCTAGATTTGCCAATAATCGAGAAATTTTCACTTTTAGGTGGATGATCATGCATCGAAACCTGAGTAGGAGAGGGATAGCCCCTCAAGTGCTCACCTATACGAATGGCAAGATGGCGCCTCGTGGAGCCTCTCTATGTCGGTGCCATGGTCAGACAGCTACTGGTGACTTGAATTCTTTTTATCGCTCTCATTTGTTCATTTTATATATTTGTCTCATTTTATATATAAACTCTCATTGCTATTGTTTTCAGGTTTTACCGCCGAAGATGGAATGTTAACATTCTGAAACATGTTCGGTCAATGCAAGAAACTTTGTTTTCATTTTTAAAGATATGAAGCTGGGTCAACTTTGCATCAACAATATATATATATATATTCACAAATTATATATGTTCTTATACAATATACAGGGTGGATACCATACCATGTCCGACTTCTATGATATGAATAATGAAATGTCTTAATCAAATTCAGTGCTTATAGTTGCATAAGATATCTATGTTTACACTCAAATTTAAAATTTCCAACGGTTCGCAATCATCCAATGATGTTTACGGTTTCAAATTCTACTAAGTTTATTCAAAATTTAAAATCGCACCTACGAGTTTATTATATGCGCCGCTCAATACAGGTGCTTCACTTTATGATGAAATGGAAAACGTCGAGCGAAATACTTGAGTTGTTGCTTACTGTATAACTTACGGAAACAGCGAACAATCAAAAATACGCTACTTTGAATAATATGGCGAAGAAGCACCTGATGGAAGAACAATCAGACGATGGTCCGACAAGTTCCTCAATACCGTTCCATCTTAACCTCGATCCAGCTCAGGAAATCGTACTTCTCGCGTATTGAATGAGAAGAAGGATTCGATCGTGAACGCCATTATGGACAACCCTCGTACATCACAATGAGTGTTCACAAAGGATGTCGGAGATTCACATAGGACAGTCGGGAAAACTCTGAAGGAGAATGGATATATACCATACAAGGTTCATCAGATGCAGCAAATTTTCGACCATGACGAAGAGGCAAGACTTGTTTTTGACAAACCATCCTTCGAAAGAACAGTGAAGAGAGTTTATGGTCTAACAAAATCATCTTCTCCGATGAGTGCACATTTAACATGTCCGGTCGAGTAAATCATCACAATGATTTCTACTACGCGACAGACAATCCTCATGTTCATGACGAGGTACCCATAAGATCAAAGGGCCTGACCGTATTCGTCGCGATATCATTTAATGGCATTATAGCAGTGGATATTAGTGAAGAAACCATGACAAGTGATCGCTACTGTGACATTCTGACCGAGGAAGTGTTCCCTGTTCTTGCTCGCCGGTCTCACCGCACCTCTGTGTTTCAACAAGACGGCGCAACACACCATTTTGGTACCCAGACAAGGAACTTGCTTAACGATCGGTTGAACAACCGATGAATTGGAAGGGGTGGTCCAATTCCGTGGCCCGCCAGATCTCCCGACCTCACCATCTGCGATTTCTTTCTGTGGGGGGTAATGTCCAGAATAAAGTGCATTCATTCAGTTTCGAAGGCAATGAACAAATAAAACTACAAATTGAAAAGGAACTCGAGGACATTCCTATATCTATGATAAGAAAATCATATAAGAATTTCATTCATCGATGTGAACTTTGTGTGGAACAAAATGGCGGTCAGTTTGAAAATTTATTGTAAGCATTATTTTAACATGATTTTCTGATACCTATGATGCATGTTCGTTTACTAAATACAATTAATATAAGCCGGAAAACTTGTCGTTTTTTCTGAAAACATATCGGACAAGGTAT
The DNA here is from genome assembly GCA_907163375.1 of Prostheceraeus crozeri. Classification (NCBI taxonomy): domain Eukaryota; kingdom Metazoa; phylum Platyhelminthes; order Polycladida; family Euryleptidae; genus Prostheceraeus; species Prostheceraeus crozeri. Next base: position 1,084,123 of record CAJQUW010013269.1, on the reverse strand, counting down.
GGTATCCACCCTGTATATGTTGGCAAAGAGTCTTTCCGTACGCGTTTCAGAGATTTCTATTCTCCATCATCAGCGGAAATCTTTTTGCGATGAAATCAAGCTCTTTTATAGTCAAATGATTGGTGATTGATGATTGTAAATGTGTGACATGTGTGTTACTTTTGGGATTCTGCCTATATGAGCATATTTCATCAGACTTGGCAGTTGGAATGATTGGCAAATGTGAATATATTTTACAAGAGCTGTGACTATAAAAGAGCTTGATTTTATCGAAAATAGATTTCCGCTGATGATGGAGAATAAAAATCTCTGAAACGCGTACGGAAAGACTCGTTTTTCTTTGTCAATAAGTTCGGGCATCTAACTATTTCTTCTGTCTTTGGATTTCGTAATCCACTAATTCCGAACGAAATTGTTCTGTAATTTTTTTGTTGTTCAAGTTCTTATCATGTAGCTTTATGTTCGTATATTTTGGCAATAATTCTCTATTTTCTATTTCTATATATATTTTGGCTCAAATTTTCTTTGCAAATATTGTTGCAGTTGATATCAAGACTTAATTTTATGCATTTGTGAAAAGATCTTTCGGTTTTTCTGTATTGACTTTTTTCTTCTGGTGCTAGTGTTCGCAAGATAATAAAAGAATGCCATTTTAAGGCAAAGCAATTCGTATTGTTACGCGACGTTTCGGACGGTGACGACCGGTCCATTTTCAAGCTTAAAATGACTTCAAAATTATTGCGAATGAGATTTGAATGAAAATCTTTGATATAGAAATGTACAATGATGCAATAATGATATGCGACAAAGATCATATCATGGACATCTTAACACAATGTAAAAAATGACAGAAAAACAGACATCAAGATATCTCAATGTCTTTATAAGTGATCTTATAAAGCATCTGAAGAAGAGAAAGCGCTTATGTTAATAAGTAAAAGTCGTGTTTTCTATTCAAATTTCATTATATTTTTCTCCGGTTTCTGAGTATAGTTATTATTATTTTTCTTGTTATATATAATCGAAAATAGCAATAATATAAGAAATGATTAACCCAAATCAAAACAATCCAAGTATTTCCCTATCGGTATCGTCTCTTCTCGAGACTTTTCAAGGGAATAATGATATATTTTTAGAAATAAGGCTACATCATTATAGAAATCTACAAAAATATAGACTTATTACATGGCTACATTTGAGCATAGAGATTAAACGAAAAATAATTCACGCATCAGAACTAAGGTCTGGCTTAAGCATAGTGATGAATTATTTTTCTTTCTTCTCCCTAGCAATCCTATTGCTACTTGGTGGCATCTGGTAAAAAGGAGCCACTCTGAACTTAATTTCTTAATTTCGAGATCATTTTAATACGGCATAATGTCTGTTGTTAATATGTTACCGGTGTACGGTTAATCGGTTTCTGATCATGTCACCAGATTGGTCAATGTAATATTTGATTTATAATTATATATAATATATATAATATAATATATGCCATCTTCGAAATCGGTTCGAAACGACTCGTATCCATTCTATATGTGACAATGTTCATGTTTGGTGATGTTTCAAGCTGTATTAATAGATATAATACGAAATATGCAAAGAAATCCCACCCGCGTTTAATGGGTTAGTGATGTTTGAATATACTTATTACTTAAGAGATTGCTTTATTCTTACACGGAAGATAAGTTGCTACTCACCTCTGAACCGAGCCAATGTGTCTGAGAAGCAGAGGGCAATCAGAAGAAGACCCAACACTTTGTGGACTTCCATGATTAGTTGTAGCGGTGGACTCTCAGCGCTTATATGGCCTTGTCGCTACGATTTTTGTTGCCATGGAATGTTGCCACAGTTCAGATGCTTTAATTCCCCTTGAAAACTTCTAGATTCATAGCTTTTTGTTGTTGTTTTAAAGCTTCTGAACCGACTATTGGAGCAATTATTTTGTATCTTCCTACGCAATGCAGTCTGATGTAAAATGATACGATTGATCAAACTCCCTCAGGCGAAGCCAAATTCTGCTGGTGCAAGCAAACACACATTAATTATCTTATCTGTTTTGCGGCCTTGGAGCGTATGTGTGTCCAGACAACTGGCCTAGACAAAAATGAAAGAAATTTTTGCCAGACTATTGTCGATAAGTCTTTGATGCACATTTAACCCTAGAACGGCCAAGCCTCTGTATACCCTAAAACGGTCAAGGATCAATTGATCACCATTCATTTTTCTCTGTAAAATGGAACCAATCAATGCGAAATAGATTCTCTTATTTAAAAAAAGTAATTTCAACAAAAAGTGTTTCACTGTCCACTGCATTTCGAGCACTGGGGGCTGGAATGTGCACCACAGACGGGTTCACGACAATCATTGCAACAAATCTTAGTTAGGTTGCAATTTTTCGTCGGCCTTCCAGACTCCGTTGGGGCGCTTCGTCATCGTCGCCTGAACTGTTATCAGAATTATCATTGTCCAATTCTTGGCGAATATCAGCAATGTGCACATCTTGTACTTCTTCATTAGTGTCACTTTCACCACCATCTTCATCGTAATTTCCATCTTCGTTCAATGCAAAAATGTTGTGCTGAGCAAGAGTATGTTGTGCTGTCATTCGCTGCCGTCTAGCTGCCATGAAGAGAAGTCACCGAATGAAAATACAAACTGGTTGAATCACAGAATGAGCCACCAAAAGAATTGTTAAGCGTTTTTAATCAGACATTGTGCGTTCAATGTGACTGATGATGAGATGAATTCTATAAACAATTAGAGTCGAGCAGTCGCACACAAAAATCGGCCGAATCTTGAGACAGACAGCCTTTGCTTCTGTGTGCGTGCGTACGGCATGTGTTTGTGTGAAAGATATTGAGAAAGAACATAATGTTTCGATACTGTACTATACAAAAAGTAAGTCACTAAATGAGAAGTCGCAAACACGTAAATCGGCCGAATCGTGAGACATACAGCCTTTGCATACATGTGCGCGCGTGCGGCGTGTGTGTGTGTGTGTGAGAGAATATTGGAGAAAGTATTTCATGATTTGATTGTGTATATCCATAAAGTAAAAGTCACTAAATGAGAAGTCTCAGACACTTATACTTCTGAATAAAATTTGAACTTTTTTTCAAAGGTGATCAATTGATCACACCTTGGCCGTTCTAGGGTTAAGGAACTGTTACAGGTATTATTTTTATACTCGAACTACATTAGGCCTACTGGCCAAAAATACGTAGGCAATATAGGTTGGAACGAGTTGAATAATTGAAAATACGATTCGATTATTGCACTCGAATGCGGAATATGAAGCCCCAATTTGCCATTATCAAATTATACAGTGAATCCGATTCGATTTTCATTTGAAATGGAATAGTAGCGCGATTTCTTGAACCACGGTATGATAGACTCCAACTGATTCTCAGGGAAATATCATGCATAGCAACTAAAAGCCTATTGCTGTGGAATTAGAGTCAATTATAACTGGTGGATGCACGATTAGCTGTGTGCTATTACTGTATATTAATAAAGAAATCAACTCAAGTCAAATAGAGTTCTGAGTTGTATATAGCAACATATGGCTAAACGAAATACACAAAATAATTCAAGACAGAGAAATTGAATAAAGACGCTTTTTAAAACTTGAATTCTCTTGAATATGGAGAGAGAATCAGTATGACGCAAATGCCAAGGGAGATCAACATTCCAAATTTGAGGTCCTTTCACCAAAAAAGAACGGCCACCGAAGGTACAACGACGAGTAGAGGGTAATAGCACCAGAGAAGCATCCGCTGAGCGTTGACGAGATCTACTTGGGATCGAAGAGACTTGAAGAATGTCATTTGTAAGATATTTCGGTGCTAAATGATTACAGCAGCGGAAGATGAGGACTGCTAACCGATACTTTAATCCGGTAAACGACAGGAAGCCAATGGAGATCTTTCAGTAGTGGCGTAATGGCGCAGAACTTTGAAGAGCCAAAGATCAGGCCAGCAGCTGTATTCAAGGCGCAGTTAGTGATATAGGGCTGGGTCGACAGAGTCTGCGACTCAAGAACCTTTTACAAATAGTCGAGAACTATTTTTTCCGGAAACTACATACAATTGCCATGATAAATCGAGTGGTTTGTTCAGGCGAACTAAAAATCACACTCACATCGCAAAAGAGGCACCAGCTCCGATTTAAAGCGATCCCCTAAAGTGGTGAAAAGCAAGATGCTTGCTCTAGACCCCTGCGCCGTCGGCGAACGCCGCCGACGCAAATTTTAATCCGCGCGCCGCCGGTCACTTCTTCGGCGTTGCGCCGGCGGAGATATTTTTCGATTTTATTTTATGGATTAACTGTCTCCACTGCATTTCTATCTGGAACTTAGGAACATATGGCTTTTTCCTGAGGAAAAGTCCAAATATGTTTTCTAGTTAGGTATAACCAAGAGAGTGTCCTACATTCTGACAGGAGCAAAGTTGTCAGTGAATAAGCTTGCATGGGTATCGATCGGTCGAGCTATAACATTTTCACTTTGCTGGAATTCAAGTGTAGGATGTACATGTATATTACGTGGACTGCATAGTAATGAAGCCGTGATGTCATACAAATAATTCTTCGGTTACTCAGCTTTTTATAAGGGTGTCGCATTTCTGTTAATTACACAAAAATCAAAATTTTTGTTTGATTAAGAACCCTTAGCTGATAAAACGCAACTTCCGTGAACTGTGCCGACTGGGTAGGCTATATGCAACATAACATTTTCAGATGGTGAAGTTTTACCGAATTCTTCTGTACTAATTTTAATTAGTAATGAGATTTAGACTAACCGGTCTTTTTTGATTAAGCGAATAATAGGCCTATACTTAGATACTAAGGAGAGATCCAACTTCTATTCTCATTAACTCAACAGATGTGCGCCGATAAACGCTGCCGCCGATGAAAAATATATCGGCGCAGGGGTCTAGTTTGCTCCCTTCTTGATGTGAAGTAGCATGCAGTTATCTCTGTGTTCCCATTGATTCAAGAAAAGCAGTGATTTTTCGTAAAAGAACGCTTTGCTTCGAGAGAGTTTTCTTTTGGACGAAGAATAGTGTTCTTCTGTGAGAACTTTCCTTTTTCATGAATAAGGACCAATACATGCCGATACATGCATCAATACTAGCCTATGTTCATAATTCAATTGCTAGCAATTCACTTCTATTCAAATTCGATGATGATTTTTTTCTAAAATGATGCAGTTTACTACTTTGAAAATGTTTGCAAAAGACTGAAAGGATTTAGAGTGCCCTGAGGTGTGTGAATTTTATTTTAGAATGGAAACAATTGAAAGTGAGTTGATATTACAAAAAGTTGGAATCACTCGAATATTCGAATTTTTTATACGAATAAATTCGAATCAAAATTTCTTGATTCATTCCAGTCTTATGATCTGGATTCTAAAGGACAGTTCGGAGTTTAAGTAAACCCCCAGGCAGCGAACTGAAGACACAGGCAACAATGAAGATGATCACGAATTCTCGAAATTGGTACAGGTTGTCGACGCTTGCTTGAATGAAACCAGATGAACTCAGCTTTATCTTTGTTTAGGAGCAGATTGTCAGACTGGAACCATTAATATATCAAAATATAGAAAAGGCGGTATCAAAATATTCACTCAATTCCTGAAAATAAAGACGAGAAATGAAATTAAGAAATGATTATACTTTACAGAGGATTTCCTCCGATATGACAGGCTCGTACATGCTTACGCGTTGACTGCTTGTTACTGACTTTTGATTGTCTGGAAAGTCACGCCGAGCCGATTGTTGAGTCTTTGTTGAAGCAACCTTTTAATGCTTCACTCAGACATACCTAGCTTCTGAATAACCAATTGATCAACTCTCTGTGCCCTGCTCCACAGAGCTTTAACTGCATAACTTTGTTAATTATGTGCATTATCATATATATCTTAACTTGTTAGCCCCGAAGTCAAACCTGGTACACTGCTCGAACTACCCATTGTACGTCATTCGCTCTTAACTGCAACTCCCGACATACTGAATGAACAATGGGAAAATAGCACAATGATGACGAGCACTGTACGTCCTGGGTAGTTGCTGCAGTTTCGTCAGCCATCAGTCGAGGACTGACACAAGTCCCCGCATGCGTCTTTATTTATGAAATAACTCAACGGAATTCATCACAGTTATCAATTAACAGCAGATCAGACTGATGTTCTGCTCTCGGACATTTGAATCACTGCAGGAAATGCAAATCTCGAAGAAAAAGCTTCTTTCAGCAATATATCAAGGTTTCTTTACTTTTAGGTCTATTGTTCAAAGTGTAATGATGATTAACCAATGAGAATCGTTGTGGATCTTTCTTTACAGCCCATTAGATAACGCATTCCTCCTATTGTGCTGAATCAGACGATTTTTCTGTCATGTCCATAGAGTAGGGGGGATATACATGTATGGGTATAGTGTCGACTCAAAAAAGTATCTGTATACAGTGAACATTTTTTTATCAAAAGATTCAGTTTTTTGCGGAGATTACGTTCATGTGGTCCAAAAATTGTTTGCGCAGTTCTAAAACAGTCAAAATTTTGCCAATTTATATACTACCGAGATGACTCCTCTGTGTAAGTAGTATGGAACAAGTTGGATATCAAAAGGAATGAATATTTGCTAATAAGCATTACAATTAAGCGGAAATCAAGCTGCTTATCAAGAGGATGTCATGATCCGTTTTATAATGGAAGTCTTCATGAAAAAGTCGACACCTTATTGTACTTTCTTCGCTAAAATTTCATATTTCTAATTCATGAAAGCAGTAGCAGGTTATCGAGTTGCCAATTTAACAAATATTACCTCTCCAAGGCTGTTATGACACGGACAATCTGTAAAATAATATCATTTCCTTCTGCTTTGCTATCATGATCAGTCAATTCCGTTGTAATTTCTTCAAAACTGCATAAATGTGTATATCTCACATTTTGAAACAATTCCGACTGTATCTCCCTTGAGTTCATTTAAAAAAATCGAAAGTGCATACACATTGGGGATTTAGTAAATGCGGAGTTACCACTCTACCTGACACACTTACTCTATGGTCATGTCTAACGACTTCGAGCAATTAAATGTCAATGACATTGGAGGGACATGTCCATCACAACATTTACATGATGAACACTTGATTCTATTAAAACGTCTGTAACTGAAGCTTTGTTTTCTTATTTCGCTAAATATGGTTGGATTATTCGTCCATTGGAGCTCAGAATTGTTTGGCTCTAAGGCCACGGAATATTATTCAACAATTTAGTGCGTGGGGTAATGCCTGAGCTGACTGGTTCTGTGCCAAGTACTTTCTGTGAATGTCGTCTTACACATTCATAATACAGATTGATCTATAACGGCAAGCGGTAACTTTAAAATATCCACTTGAGCCAACATAGCAGCAAGACTCCTACAGACGCTCGCCTTTCTGTGACACCTATCTAAAATGAAAATTAGCATCCTCTAAGGATGTAAACTATACTCAACAACATGCATCTAGCGGTCACCTCAGGTGATCTGTGTAACTATGTTAAGGTCACTTATTTCTCGCCTGAATTGTCCAAGTAGGATTGACTTCAGGGACTGTCTATTGTTTGTATGAACAATGTCTTAATGTAATTACTAATTGGTGAATGTCTATTGATCTTGCAAATCAAGATAAGAATGGTTCACAAAATCGTTTGATCAACCGGTACTTCGTCTCCAGGTTGAAATCTCCAGACCAGTCTAGACAGCTGGATGCCGTCAATCAAATTTATCAGTTATATAAAATAATGAAAAAAAACTGAGATTTCATTGAACAGCGGTCAGTAGACCGTGAATGAAGTACATGCTTGGAGTAACAATGACATCTCTGACATTAATTTTCAAAGATGAAACAATGCACATGATTTAAGACTTACTGATATGAATGGCTTCGTCGTGTTGCCAGACTTTGTATTCATAAATTGCCATTTATTTTTTTCATTTTCGTATTAAGGAGGAATCGCAAACAACATTGGGACAACAACAAGAAATTGCAAGAGGCAAAATATTCAAAATCAGCACAGATCTATCAAATTTGAGCAGTTCTGTCTACAATCAACATGAGCGCAACCCGGCCGAACAGTAGAAATCCGACTTTTGGCTTTGCGTACTATGTTAAGAACTAGAATGGAAGCAGGGAAATCACAGTGGGGTAACACAGGTAAACGGCGCTACCACACTTCTCTGAGTTCCATCTAGCGCTGTTCCACTGATAGTTTCTCATTTTACATTCGGAAATAATCAAATCATTTTCGCGACAACGATGAAATCAAAATGGCCACTTACTATTCTCAATCAAGTCCTATTCATTTGGTCTTGAAAGCCTTCACGCGCCCATTCTGATTGATTCTTCAGTGAATCGAGTCATTGAAGATTATAAGTGACTTTAAAATCTGTTGCAAGTGTTTTAGATTTCCTTGAATATAGAATATCAGTTTAAAAAACTGCTCTAACTTGTAAACCATGTGCACATCAAAAGTATTAGGACTATTTTGAATTGATTTGATAACTGCCCTCACGAAAATGTTTCATGAAAACTCATGAAATTTAAAGCGAAATCATTGGATTTCTATGAGAGCTTATGAGATTATGATGAATCTCATGATGTTCTCATAAGAAAATATTTGACTCATGATGTTCTCATGATGCTTTGATGAAATCATAATGAGTAGCAATGAGAACGTTCATGAGGATAACATCCATGATCGGGTTCATGAGAGCTTTGTGAAAAGAGCTAAGAGCTTATAAGTAGCAAGGTATGCTTGCTAGCCGCGAAAGGAAAAGGCCTTAAGAAAACTTATTCAATCGATCAAAATCTAATTTAGTCTATAAAAGATAAAAAGCAAAAATATAGAATATATCATGGCGATATGCAAAAAATAGCGTTTTCAAAATGCTGCATATATAATTTGACTTTACAATTACCATTATTATACAAGATGTTGAAAATAGACATATATATAATCACAGCTGGATATATGATCATGATATATAATGGCGTATTATTGCAAATACTGAAATAGTATTGTGCACATGGCGTGGGAATGCTTTGGGGAAACTAGGGTAAGAAAGCTTCAATAGCTATACGCCAGAAAAATAATTTCAGAAATATGAAAAAGCAACTGCTAATTTATTGACGAGATTTTCATGAGAAAACGTTCCAAATCCGCATAAAATTTCATGATATATATATATGATACAGATCTCATGCAAATCATGAGGAATTTTCGTCAGGGTAATTACTTATCAGCATACATGCTGTAGGTCTATATGTTTACATATATTATACATGCATTTTCTTGTTCATGAAAATTCAATTACGATAAGTATGGTACTATATCCACATCTTATTGAAATGTGTATATGTAAATGTAAATCTATGCAGGCCCACCTCAATAAAATATTAACTTTATCGAAACTTTTAACACAACTTTATCAAATTTGAAAATTATGATATGCGAAATCACTAAAAACGCTTACAAAAACATTGACCATTTTTGGGGGTTTTTTCGAAGAGACGTGGAGACTTCGAAAGAAATAAATCAGAAAAATGCGAAATTTCTGGCGTTCCGTTACAAGACGTGATAGCTGATGGCTGATCATTTGCAACAGAAAGACTTCGTCATGATGATTATATTAAGTGAGCAATTGGAAATAGGCTTACTTTTCTATTCAGTCGTTGCTCTTTTCATCTAGTTTCTTGGCATTCGAGTTCTCTGCCTTGCATGTACATTATGCTCTCATCCTAAAATCCAATAATTGCCATGTTGATTATGATAGTAGAGATGTGTTTTGGCTTCAAAATGAGACCTTAGTTGCTAATTTCTGTTGAACATTTAGAAAGTTATGCTGATTTAGAATTTAGTCACGTTTTTTATGCCGCACTCTGTAATGCATGATATGATTGGAATGATTAATATGATTACCACCGGCCGTCCGAGCCGGTTTTAGAAACGCCGGCCGCAAATTTTGAAGGCTACTCATTGCGCCGGCCGGGCGGTTAATTTAATTAGATTTATGTCGACCGTTAACGACAGTTAATCGAGAATAAATTGCTTGGTCAATCATTACAACATTAAGAGCACATAAATGTAACATAATTTTTCTATGTCGCTTTTTGTGCTGAAGATACATCAACTGCTCATGCCCATGAAAAATCATCATTTTCGACAGTGAATCTGCATGTATTATTTCATTTCAATTGAATCAGTAGAGCATGGCAGATAGGCCAAGGGGGTCCCCTGGCTGGACTCAATTCCCATCACAAATTTTCTTACTGTCAGATGAAAAATGACCATATACATATATTCATTGCTTACATCATGCTCGTGCATGTGCGTTGTGTTACAGAATCGCAAAATGTGAATATTTTGATTTTGCACATGATCGTGCATGACTGGTTGGCCTATATGAACATGCCAGCATAAACAATGTTCAAAATGAAAGCCATCATAATATTCATAGTTCAACAGACTGTTGGCAAAGTTTTCACAGCAGTATTTGACGAGTTTGAGATCTCCACAGCTTTTTGGAGGGCCAAAAAAGTGCAGCAATTGCGGTGCACTATAGGCCTTTTTCCGATAGGCATGGATAAATTGGAATAAATGGCCAAATGTGAGGGTTCTGCTGCATGGAATAAATCAATTTCATTCAAATTAACTATCTGAAGTTTTATGGTGACAACAAACATCGCAAAACCGCCTCCTAATACAACTGATACTGTGCTAAATGTCGTTGTCTCATAAAAACACCACATTTTCGCATGTGTTTACTGAGAAGGTTGAAAGACACTCAAATGATTAGTTACATCGACCTACACGCAAACATCATTGTTTCACTTAAAATAAACTTTTCTAATGTTTTGACATTAATGACTGGACCCCTCAGTCCTCAGAGGATGTGAGAAAGCTCAGATCTCTGGGGTTAATAGCGCCTGATGCTCAGAATTTGCTCCTCATGATATGAACAAATTAGGCTAATACAGCCTTCTTACTGTGTGGTCAATTTTCTAGAAAATTTACCACGGAGTAAGCAGACTATATTAGGTTGAGTAACAACTCAATATTGACTCCTGCACTTGTCCATGTATATAGCAGGTCCGTCGCCAGCCAGGGGCAAGGAGCGCCTCCCCCTGATAAATACTATCCGTAACAAAAGTTTAAGACCAAAACTTGCATTTCATTGCTTTGACATCTTGATTGCCGTTTCATTCAAATATTGTGCAGGAACGAATATCTATGATCCATAGCAATCTTAAATCATTTCAAATGACTAATAATTTCAATTTGAATTGAAAACTATCAACATCGTCTGAATTTAGAATGACATAGTTGCTTAATGAACACTTGCTTCTTTCGACATGGGTAGGTGCAAATCACTGTCTATTGCAGAACGTGCTCAAATCGTTGCATATTTTAATTGCAACAAGACTCAGAGAGAAATTGCCGACATCATGGGATGCTCAAAAACCGCCGTCCACAAGGCATTGACGAAATTTCGCTCGACTGGGAGTTTTCAGGATGCGCCTCGAGCATGAAGATCACGAAAAACTACGAAGAATGACGACCGCTTGATTCGACGGATGGCTGTGAAGAATCCTGAATGCACGAACAGTGAAATTGTACAAGAACTGTGTTCCAGAGGTGTTGGGGTAAGCAGGATGCTAATCACTCGACGACTTTCCAATGAATTCAAGCTCAAGTCTTACCGTCCATCCAAGAAGCCTCTTCTGACCAAGACTATGAGGATGAAGCGTCTCCACTTTGCTCGCCAACACGCACACTGGACCCCAGAAATGTGGAGTCAAGTCCTTTGGTCAGATGAATCTGCCATCTGTCAGTTCGGTTCCCGAGTCCTTCGCATTCGACGTCCTCCTGATCAACGCCAAAATCCACGCTACAGCATCCCAACAGTGAAACACCCGCCATCAGTGATGATTTGGGGTTGCTTTTCCGCCCGAGGTCGAAGTGCATTGTCGTTTTTACCAAAAGGTACAACCATGAATGGTGAAAGATACCTGAGCATCCTCAGAGAAAAGCTTCGGACTCACTTAGAAGTATCGGAGTGTTCTATTTTCATGCAGAATGGCGCTCCATGCCATCGGAGCCGCCTCGTTACGTCATGGTTGAGAAGCAGCGGCATAGCCGTTCTGGATTGGCCGGGAAACAGTCCAGACCTGAATCCCTTGGAGAATGCATGGAGCATATTAAAGAACAAAGTGGCTGCTCATCGCCCCTCCAATTTAGACGATCTTAGGTTTGTCATTCGCGTTGGTTTGGTGCAAAGAAATATCCCCGGAACATTGTCAGCGGTTGGTTCATTCAATGCCTCAGAGATTACAAGAGGTTATTCATAATCGAGGTGGGCCAACTCATTATTAAGGGACTTAAAAACATTTTGCTGAATCAAAAGGCTAGTTAGAATGATTTTTACATTAGAAATTGTGACTGTAACACAACAGAAACAATTAATGTATTGCTGAATTGTTTGTTTTATCTTTGCAAAAATCTAGTGAAAAAAATGGGGTGGTCTTAAACTTTTGTTACAGATAGTAATGTTCATATGTGTCTACTTAATTGATGACAAAGTCCATCTAAGAAAATCATTCTGAATGGAGTTATTGACTGACGTTAGTAGTCGACTCACTCAGTGAATACTTGACGATAGAGGGAGCACATACGCATAATGCGCATATTTTACATGGGAAGTGCCTTGTGCAAAAATCACTGGCATCCCTAAATCCTTTTATCACTGAACGCATTAAAAGTTTTGATAGATTATGCAGGACAGGTTTGCAAAGTTTCGGGAACTTAATCTGTTGTGTGAACAGAGTATTCTTTCAAGACGAATACTTGAGAAAGGCAAAATTCAGAAAGTTTGGCTTTTGACATATGATAAGATCTGAATAATCTCCATCACATGTGTAACATTTTAGTTATCTCTAAATCCATGACTTAACCTGCTCGAATCGAAGCTTTTGCTTTCCTCGAGGCTTTTGCTCATCATTTGCTTTGTCAACATGTGCATCACTTCACGATTTCATCTCATTTCACCAATTCGATTTAATTAAACTTAATACAAGACAATAAGATCAAACGGCATAACTGGTCCCCAGTAAGTGCGTTAGAATTTGATTGACTACAAAAACCATAGAAAATTCAGCAAAATTTTGAGTTGCAACTAGTGATGCAAATGGAAAATAATTTTTTTGGTAATTGATGTTTTTGCCTTAAATTAATGCTTTTGCACACTTTATAGTCGTTTGCAAAGATTATGTAGGCTGATATTCAAATTTCGAGAGCTTCCCTATCTGTGGATGTTTACCTTCTGAAACAACAGTGTTCTTTCCATGTCTACATATTTCATTTATACATTTTCTACAATCATTACATTTTCATGTATACATATTTCTACATGTCTGCATTTATTTTTGCTCCAGATTTTTCTCATTGCATGAAAATATAGCCTATGTGAAGCAAGATTCATTATCCCATTGACGTTGTCTATAAGTGATGAAAATTTTCCGGAAAATTTTGGAAATCATGGAAATTTTTGTGATGTTATTTGTACGCTTTACTACCACAGCCAAAATCAACTATACGCCAATAGAATTGATCTAGAACTCGTGCATCTATCATTATTTCGATTATAACGATCGTAGAGATGCGAATCCCGGTTGAAGATTTTAGAGCCTACCTTTACTGTCAGTGGCTTTTCAAAGTGCTAGACGAATCTTGCTTCCCAAAAGACTATGTTTTCATGCGCAGTGATAAAAATCTGGAACAAGATTCCCATTTATACTTCAGTTGTTAGCAATCGATTTCAGATCTTTCCAAATGAAGTTCAGACATTTTAGATGGATTTCAGATATCTCCAATTGAATTTCAGATATCCTCAAATTTGAGCTTCTGATAGATATCTGAAATTCATTTGGAAAATTCTGAAATAAACATGGAAAGGTGCAGTTTTTCATTAGTTAAACATACAGATAGGAAAGTTTTCGGTCTTTGAATATTGCAGTCTTTGCAAACGACTTCGAAGTCTGTAAAACATTGATTTAAGGCACGAAAGCATCAATCGAATAAAAAATTTCAAAATTTTGCAAAAGTGGAAAATTTTTCATCTGCACCAGTGTGATTATTAACTGCACTAGCACTAGCGCATTGATTAAGCCACTGGCAGCAAAGGAATGCCCTAAAATCCGCGGACGGGATTCGCATACTGCGATCGCTATAATCGTGATAATGATAAATCAAGAGTATTAGACCAATTCTATTGGTGTTTAGGTGCCTCGACAGTCACATGCAATAGTGAACATGCGATGATAGCCCATAGTGATAAAGTGATGACCATTAACAATTTTGACTACAAAATTGACGTAGTCTGTGTAGACGAAGCGCGTCGGGTAAATTTATTTTACAATGTAAAGTTTGCAGTCGTAAAATTGGGAGAGATTCCTCCCGTTCAGACAGCTACAATATCAATGAATACCTGATGGTATATCAATCAAGGAAAGATTGCAACTGTGATTGCCAAAATTGACAGTTATTCGCAAATTGTACACTCTGTGAAAAATTTGAAAAGCTAACAGTCCATGTGTTATATATCTAGGAGTCCATGGTTCAGGCATGAATAATAAATTTTAGCCATCTGTCGAGGGCATAAATTCGAAGACATCCTCATGCGCTGCGCGCCCTTGGACATCTTCCAATTTATGCCCTCGACAGATAGCTATAACTCCTATATTGTTACTGAGTATGTAGGTTTGTCAGTCAATGTTTCAAATGTCATTTTTCTATGAAAGTCGTTTATTATCTCCAATTCCAAATTAGACGGCCTTAATGGATAATCAAGGCCGTCTAATTGCTACGTAATACCATAGGGGTAGGAGTATTTCATCTTCCATCTTCGCATTCCCAGTGAAAATGGCAGTGAGGTGATTCCTATCGTTCACAATTTGGACTCGCATATATCTCAAGCTTTGCATACACTTCAATGTTCAGAGCTGCATGGGTTTGTCGAAAATCATCATAGATTTGAGTCTTTTACAGATCAAAATCTTCAAAACTCAATATTTAGTTATTCTACTTAGATTGTGTTTACAAAAAACGGCAGTTATTAATTATTTCAGGCGCAGTAACTTAGGGGATTTGCCAGGAGTGTGTCAAAAGTGACATATAATGAATCCCCGTCGAAGTTTCACTAACTTGCAAATTGCAAATCTCAAGGTAACCCGGGCATGGCTGCGACATTAAATAGGAAGTTGTGTCGATGTTGAGAGATGAGAACTAGGCCTGCTGATGATTCCTGATATTGGATGACATAGCAGCTATTTTTCCATTTTTCAACTGAGGATGTAACTCAATATTTAGTAATTCTATTTACATTGTGTTTACAAAAAACAGCATCTATTAATTATTTCAGGCGCAGTAACTTAGGGGATTTGCCAGGAGTGTGTCAAAAGTGATATTTGATGAATGCCCGTCGACATTTCACTAACTTGCTAATTGCAAATCTAGAATATTATGTATTTTAGATAGCTTGCCTTTAGCTGGAACAGGCTAAGTTATATAACAAAATCTCGATCTAAAAAGTTTGCAATGAATCCTCGCCAACACGAAAAAACACGACTTTAATATTGTCAAAGCACGAATACAAAACCGAATGACAAGGCTCAGCACGACACGAAATACGATCGTGTTAGTGTTCGTGTCACGGACGTAGACCTGTACTTGACACCCTAGAAATTTCAATGTTGTAAAGCAATGCCGATTTCCAATGAGTTTTAATATTGAAAGCAACACAATTGACTTCATGTGTTTAATACCCGAGCGATTTCGTGGCTTCTTGTCAAGAGTGGACGGCCAAGTGTGAACATGTACAGAGATGGCTGAAAAACATTCAATGATAACTGCCGCCAGTGACACCAGGCATGTTGAGAGAACATGTTCCTAGGTGGCTTGAGAATAGAAAGACAAGATCGCGATCTAGAACAGCACCTCAAAGTTCTATCGCTCGACACATACTTGAATGTGACTCTTTTCACTACCGGCCACTTTGTACATATTTTTCTATTTTATCATCTTGTAAATATCGTTTTTCCTTGTCTGTATTGGAAGCACTGTATCTCCGAGGCGACCTGTTTTATGTGTACATAAAGAGTGTCTTTATTCATTGCCTTTACCTTGGCACTGATTGGATGGTGTCACTGGCGGCAGTTATCATTGAATGTTTCTCAGCCATCTCTGTACATGTTCAGACTTGGCCGTCCACCCTTGACAAGAGGCCACGAAATCGCTCGGGTATAAACACATGAAGTCAATTGTGTTGCTTTCATTATTAAAACCCTGTAAATTGAGAGATACTCTGCGAAGCAGTTTGTAAGCCACACGGGATATTTCATGAGGCTACGATGACCGATAAAATCCCTGATAGCATTCTTTTCGGCTGCATCAACTTGCTTTGCATAAATTCTGGTTGCATGCATTAGGTGGACACTGGCGGACAGAGACGTGGCGACTAGATTTGCAGAGAAAGTGACAGAAGAAGTGGGTGCGTCAAAGAAAGATTGACCGGAAGTAGAGACAACTATAAAAGATTGCGGTAAGAGTGCATGTGGAACCACTCGCGGTGGCCAGTCCAAGCAAGAGCGCGAAGCATGGTGGTGGAATCCTCTGGTACAAGAGGCAGGTTGAAACAAGAAGAAGGCTTTCCAAAGATGGCAGAAAGCGGATGCGATCGAAGACTTGGAGTATTATAGGAGAGCAAAGAAGAACGCCAAGAACGAAGCAGCAAAAGCGAAGGAAAAGGAAGTCGAGCTACTGTACCAGAAACTCGGCACTAGAGAGGGTGAAAAGGCTCTCTACAGATTGGCGAGATCCAGTGAACAAGCTACGAAAGACAATTATGAAGAATACTATGTGAAAGATGACGGGGAAGTATGTTATGTACTCCCCGGGAAAACATCGAGAGGTGGAAAGAGTACTTCAAGGGGCTGCTAAATGTGTTCAGGCCGCATCAGTTTGGGGAAGCTTTCACACCTGTTGAAGGACCGGTCCTCCGAATAACAACAGAAGAGGTTCTTTGTGCTCTGTCCTGTATGGCGAACGGCAACAGCTGTGGGCCCGATGGAATACCTATAGAAGCCTACCGAGTTTTACAGGCGGATGGGGTGCGTCTGCTGACGGACGCAATGAATGGCATCCTTACGAGAGGCTCGATGAGCAACAGTTGGCGAGAAAGTATCCTGACCCCTATCTTCAAAGGCAAAGGTGATCACATGGTTTGCTCAAACTATCGGGGCATCAAATTACTGTCACATGTACTTAAAGTGTAGGAAAGAATAATTGAGAAGCGGCTCAGAGAGTTGGTTGATTTGGCTGACAATCAATTCGGATTCAGACCAGGTTTGGGAACAACAGATGCCATGTTTGTCTTGCTCACCACAATGGAGAAGTACCGTGAAGGCAACACATCGCTCCACATGGATTTTATCGACATGGAAAAAGCATATGATTCAATTCCACGTGAAATCCTTTGGAATTGTATGAGAGCTCGCAATATCCCTGAGGTATATGTCAAAGTGATACAGGACATGTATACGGGAACAACAACGAAGGTGAGATCCAAGCAAGGTCTAAGTGATGCGTTCGAAGTGAGGTGGGACTCCATCAGGGATCCGCTTTAAGTCCGTTCCTCTTTGTCCTGGTCATGGGCACGATTTCACAAGCGCAGAGAACAAACCCACCGTGGGAACTGCCATATGCAGATGATATTGCCGTCGTGGATAGTTCGAAGCTATCTCTGGAGAGGAGGCTGAACCAGTGGAATCACACCATTGGGCGATATGGACTTAAAGTAAATGCTAATAAGACATGCCTACCGAAGACCATGGCGAAACGATGTTTTTACCATCAGGACAGGTGAAGAAGGTCGACCATTTCAAGTATCTGGGGTCTGTGATAGATAAAGACAGCACCATCGACAAAGAAGTCAATAGAAGGATCCAAGCGGCTTGGGGAAGCTGGACAAGATTAACAGGGGTACTGTATGACAAGAAGATGCCGACAAAATTAAAAGCAAAGGACTACAGAACCATGTTGCGACCAGTGATGCTGTATGGAAGCGAGTGCTGGGCAGTCAACAAGAAAAATCGCCAAAAGATCGCCGCAACAGAGATGCGTATGTTGCGGAGCATCCTCGGGGTAACAAGAAGAGACAGGATAAGAAATGAAGACATTCGCGGAGCACTCGGGATTCATCCGATTGATGGGATCATGCGGTGGCACAGACTGAGGTGGTACGGGCACGTGGTACGTAGACCTCGCGAACACCAGACCCGGCTAGCCTTGGAAATGTCTGTTCCATGGCCAAGAAACAGAGGGCGACCAAAGAAGACATGGGAGTGCCAAGTGATGGAGGACATTAAGATCATTGGAGCCTCAACCGTGGATGCATTAGACCGCTCGGGATGGAAGAGGAAAATTAGGTCACCCCTTCACTGGGATAAGGCCTTTCAAGGTGAGCTGGGTGAGCATTATGTGGAAATCACTTATCTCGTGAAGCAATCATCTCTCCTGATCATGAGCAATGACTAAAATTTAATTTGATGACAGAGTTAGATTAATCTAGGTGAGTCAAAAAAAACGATTTATTTTTAAATGGATATAAAACATGTTTTTTTAGTGATAGAAATTCGTTACAAGTTCAGATATTAAGCATATGTCTTCAATTTGACGAAGGAATCGTTCAAATTATGTATTGCTTAGGTAGATCTCAAAAATTATTATTATTTTATCCTGCATGTAAATATTTACCCGAAATCAGTCCAAAGAAGACCGAAATATTCCCATTGATAGAGTTTCCCATAATTATAAGACAAAAACGAAAGCTATTAAATATCACTCTAAACATGAAACTGAACTGTCAGAATGCATAAGAAAGGTATTTCATAATATTCGAATTGAATGTTAACCTTCAACTTGACCACCGTCCAACTGAATGCACTCATTGCATCGCTCAACGAAAGACTCGTACGATGACTGAAACATTGTTGGGTTGAAAGTCCCCAGCTCATCTTCGATTCTTGTTCTCAATTGTTCCACGGTTCTTGGAGCCTGTTTGTAAACTTTATCTCGCAGAGCTCCCCATAAAAAGAAATCACAAATGAGTGAGGTCCGGTGATCTTGGTGGCCATCGATCGAACTGCTCCCTGTCTCCCGATCCACCTGTTTGGAAGATGCTCATCCAACAAAGACCGAGCGGTGAGACTGAAATGAGGCGGAGCTCCATCTTGTTGATAAAGTTTGTTGCGATTCGATCTTCTTCGAAAGTAAGGGATCACCTTTTCGCGAAGTACTGTGCAGTAGCGGTCACTATTCATAGTCTCAGAGCTGATGTCGTAAGCCAAGACGACGGACGGACCAACCATGCACCATACCGTGACCGAGTGTCGGTCTTGCAGCTTTTCAATCTGCATGTGTGGGTTTTCAGTTGCCCAGAAGTGGAGATTATGAAGATTCACTATGCCATTGACGTGAAGAACAGCTTCGTCGGAAAATATGATGTTCTTATAAAAGTCACTGTCACTCTCTTGATTACGACGTAACCATTGGCAAAATTCTAATCTTCTTTCACAGTCATCTTTGGATAAAGCTTGCACTTTTGTTGCCTTAAATGGATGAAGTCCATTTTTATGAAAACAGCGGACAACACTTGACTGAGAGTTACCAGTTTCCGTAGCAATCTGTCTATAGTCGATGCTGTCGGTTTATCTTCCAATCGTTGATAGATTTCCTGGAAACTGTCATCACCACTCGCGGTAACGGGTCTACCACTGCCTTCTCTCCTTTTATTGATGTCATCATATTCAAGGAAACGAGAAACCCATCGACGTATTGTGGATTCAGGAGGAGCCTCTTCATCATATTCTTTCGCGTATCGTCTTCTGGCTTCTCTGGTGTTTTCATAAGTGATAGCCCATGCAACAACCTTTGCTTTGCGTTCCATATTGATGAATGCAAATCGAGAAATGAAATATCATATGATGAATGCAATATCATGCGTCGAGAAACAACTTACTAATTTAAATTTAGAAATGTATTATGTTGATTGATAGACAGTAAAATCATCTGTCTAATATTAGAAGGTAACACAGATATCTAACATAATTAGAAATTTTTAACAAATCTAGTTAGTACATAATTGAATTGAAGACATATGCTTAATATCTGAACACAGATATCTAACATAATTTGAAATTTTTAACAAATCTAGTTAATACATAATTGAATTGAAGACATATGCTTAATATCTGAACCAAAGTAAGTATATAATAGAAGTATACAATCAAAGCATGATTTGTGGGGACATCTATGATATTACTTTTTCGCCAGCTCTTATAAGCAGCTTTATTTGATATCTCAATTGATTATAGAAGAGTATTGAAATATTGAATGAAGTTGACTGAATAGCTATGTCAAAACTATGGAACTAAGATTAAGGTCATAGCTATACACAGTTGTAGATCTAATAGAATCTCGAACTGACACAGAAATCAGTCGAATTTCGCATTACTGGAAAGAAGGCAGGTCATATTGATACATAAATGTTTTCGATGCTTTAATCATGATGAAGTGTTGAACAATACGATTTATTGTTTTTGACTGACAAGAAACATTAAATTACCTTTTTTCTGAGATAATGAATTCATACGATCGCACCTTCATTATAGCGATTGTCGATGAAATTAAGCTGAAAAGAAAAATAGCATGTTAAGGAATACGTAAGGTTTGAGAAGTTCAAAAGCATGGCACTGGGTCCCCCTGAAAATCATTCAGTATTATCCACTCATTGGTGGGGGTATCACCGGGTTCCAACCGGCTCATTGTTGCCCAGTTTTGCTTCACATTAATCAAACTGATGTGATGAACAGAACTGGACGACACAAATTCAATAAAACTTAATGATGACATCACGAAATAAAAACAGATCTAATGTCACTTCAATAAGAAAGATTTTAAATTCGGAAAGATAACAAGGATATGAAATATTTTAGTTTAAGAAAGATTCGTAATGTGGCATACATGTCAGTATAAATAAATAATTGAACAAATGTGAATTGAACAAAAGCGCAATGCATTAAAGGTAAACGCATATATGAAGCATATTCTGAATGATGAACTCATAATAATACATGTAACTAACACATAGGGAATTATGAAATTATAAAAAAAATGTGCATAGCAATTATTTTCTAGAAATGTCATTTGCATGAAAGATATAAATATAATTTTTTTGCATATGTTTTTGTAGAAATGTGACAGATGAAGAAGTGATGAACAGGAGGAATTCACAAATTAGAATAAAATTATATATCATGGTAGAGACAATAAAATTACTTATGATCGTCTCATTTTATTATTTTCATATGACTTAGACAAAATTTTTCTCTTTCTTTGTTCTCTTCTTTTTTGGCTTCATTTATCTCATATAATTGACAATAAAATCGAATCGACTTTCGTATCCATATTCTGCGCAGACTTTCATCAAAAATTCTTAAATGTGTTTCACAAGCATTTACAGTGTGATTATAAACTTCATTAGCTGTTGCTGTTAATATTTCCTGAACAATATTTCTTTTGGTTATGTGAAATCTAAATTGTCTATGTAAGAAATTCTCTAACTTTATAAAAAAACTATAATAATGTCTCATTTGAATATATAGAAGATGGGAATTTACGTCAAACTTACGGAATTGGGTAAAAGAGTCTAATGGAGAATTGGAGCATAATGATTTTTCGAACTCCATACAATTATTGACCTTATTCAAGTAGGCTGAAATGGCTGAACCCGTACACTAAATGAGTCCATCCTGCTGTGATGTTGTCCTATTCACAATGGCATTATGATGATGAGGCAGAAATCTTCCCTTTCACACACTCAGCAATCACAATAGCCTAATGTTCGTTCAACCAAACATGACTGGTAATGACTCTACATTCACAATAGGACAGTTGTGACGTGACAATAATTAATGCATCTCGAGATTACGTTGAAATCTCATGTTCCAGTCGTCCTATGACGATGGGAATTCCACCTGCTAGTCAGCTGTTCGCATCCGAGTATTATTTTGGTTTGCGGTGATATGTGATATGCACGTGAATTTAGAATTATGTGGACAATCATTTTTTGCTCTCATGGGCAAACAGGATCGGTTAAAATACGTTCATATGTAAGAATTAGTGAAATTTATAGATTTCCCTTCTTTCCAGGAAATATTTGTATTATTATGCGCCTTCAATATATAGTTAAACAATGTCATAATGCCAAAAATGGATTCGTCTGCCTCTAATTCATCTTGTGATTGCTATTATTCGTCCCTGATGCCGTCGGTAGTGAAAATGATGTAAAAATTGAATGATGTAGTAAATTACCTTTCAGAATTAGTTGGAAAATTGTGGAATCGCTTCCCATTTTGTCCAAAGTAACTTGAACAATTCGGTACACAACAATTTTTCACATTCATGTTGGCGAAAAAAGATGGCGGACGTGTCGCCAAAAATAATACATTAGAGCAATGAGTTGATTGCACACTTAACATATTTAAACACTTTGATCTGAACTTGTAACGAAATTCTATCACTAAAACAAACATGTTTTACATCCACTGAAAAATAAATCGTTTTTTTTACTCACCCTGTATTATGTTTTGAACGCTTGCTTTGCTGTCTTTGAATGGCTGGACCACTTTGGGCTGGACGTCAGACCTTAGAAGAGGAAACAATTGTGTAAAGAATGTACAGCTACTTCGTGAAAACAATTATTTATGTTAGTCGTAAATAAGAATGTCCTGGGTACAATTACCTGGGTGACCTTTGCAACTGTATGGTTTACTTACCTCGTGATTTATGTTGTCAATGTCTTTCCTATTATTAATATTCTGTAAATATTCTGTATCCTTGCTACTTATTCACTTCGTGTTTCCTCTATCAAAAAGCTTCTTACATCAGCGAATTCACCAGACCACCCTTTATTCGATATAATCCCGAGAATCCGTGGAAATCGAACAATAGTCCCTTTCTAGTATACAAGCCGACGACAAAATTGCTTCACAATTATTTCCTCCATCATATATAATGATCTAAGTGAACAGCATGCGTGTATCTCGTGATCAAAATACTTTATTCACTTTACTTGACTTACCTTCTCCGTTTACTTGTCATAACCATTTTGTGATCAATATGCTTGGTTTTGATTCCTATTTTTCCAAATATAAGGACTATTATTATTATTACTATTATCATTTGCGTGCACTGTAAACCGCTGATTGACAATTGACAGACATTTATCCTACAAAATCTATTTTGTCACTCATTGTCAGTTCTTGTAGGATGATTGTCACTGAACACCCACAATATCTGACAAAAAGCGACAAAATGAATAGCAATGAATAACAGCTTAAATTTTATCAAAAAAATATGTATTTAATTGAATTATGTCAAAATAAATCATGGTTTTACCACACAATTATACAGATTGCCCAAAAGTCAAGCACTCACAAATCGAAAAAATCAATCAATATTCAACAGTTGTTGTTTAGTTAATTTGCATACAAAGCATCTGTTTCGATGTCGGTGGAGAACCTACAAATTCGTCGGATATCGCAGGATATTGGAGGTGACAATCGTCGGTTGATTTTGTCAGTAATTTTTTAGGATAATTGTCGGTCTACGGTTTACAGTGTGTCCAATGATTGTCCATTGCTTGATCGATGATCGATGTTCTGACATGCATCTGACATTCTGACGGTTTACAGTGTGTCCAATGATTGTCCATTGCTTGATCGATGATCGATGTTCTGACATGCACATACGTGTCACACGGACTGAGAGCAGACGAAACGAGTTTGTGACAAGAAATAAGCAAAATGAAACAATTAAAAAAAGAAATAAGTAGCGGTTTAGTTGCAAGAGGACAAAGTCAAAATTTGGCACTCTCTCCCGATTTGGTGCTCTCAAACGAATATAGGTATTAAAATAAATACCAATTAGAACACATTAGTGTTGCCAATATCCAGGGTTGCCGTGGGGATTGATATTTGAATCCCCACCCAAAACTCACAGAAAAACCTGTGGGTATCCCCACAGAATTCCCACAACCCCACAGGATAGGCCCCTGATCAATATGTTGCTCTTGCTCGTATAGAATGATTGATGCGGAATTGATAGAATAGAATAGAATTAGAAATATATTTATTCTCTAATAACTCAAAAAGCACTTACATAGATTACATAGAAAAGGACAACTGAGAAAAATGAGAAATGATAGGGGAGAATACTTATATGTAATGTTAGAAAAAGCGTGTTAAGGTACAAAAAAATGAATCTCTCTCGGAGTGCCTAGTGCGAAGTAAAAGGTTTCTAAAGGTTATCTGAGTCTAGAACGATTGGGACGTTCCTCAAAAAATACGTCTGAAGAGAATGATCCTGAGACATGCAAATGTTATGCTTTCACTGTACACATGAGAGATCCAAGTCAATGGTATTGGAAAAAATGTCAGGCGAAGAAGAAGGAGCATTCCGTCACTTGTTCTATAGCTTTACCTCGAAAAGTTAGAATTACCACGCCCATTTCCTGGTGTAGCAAATTGACTGACTGTCGAGTTTACTCTTTGAATATGGAATAATCCCATCTCTCGCCTCAAACTCTCCTTATGTCAAGCAAATTATGAACTCGTGGTTATCTTTGGATGATAAATGAAATAATCCATTTCTCGCCACAAACTTCTCTAGAACCTTGTAGGGAAAGATGATGATTCTGACATAACCGATGCAAAGTAGTCATTCAATTCTTCCACATTGAACAAATCAATAGGTTTTGATATCTTATTACTTCTTGATAGTTTACGTATAGCATTCCATGTATCAGCTGGCTTTGCGAGTTTCTCAATTTTCGAGAAGTAACTTGACTTCAGATACTTGATAGTGACAATGACTTCCTGTCGAAGGCGCTTGTACTTTTCCATCTGGTTGTTATGGAAGGCTTGGTCTCTGTCATCCATCAGTATTTTCAATGTAGAACACATCCATGGAGGATCGTCAGATCGAAAACGCACGGTCCGTTCAGGAAAACAAAAATCATACAGAGCTGTTTCCAAAAACCAAACCCATGATCAGATTTGCCGATTGGAGTACATTCCACTTTGTTGTAATTATGACGTAGAAATCGCCACATAGTACGCGTAATCCAATTGATATCAGTAACAACGATACATTCATCATCATCACGTGTGTATCGTTCCAAAATGGGTGATAAAGACATGGGATGTCACTATCCAGCCATGATTCCGTGAAGAAAGCAACACTCGGTAAAAGTCATTCATCTTCATGGGCAATTTCGTCGTACTTGTTATTGCGGAGAGCGACGGATGATATGAAACACAGCCTTCGTCGCGATGCAGCACATATATGATAGTGGCGAGGAAAAGATAGGGTTTCGAAAGAGGAACACGATGATACCAAAAAGAAAGAAGAGATGTCAATAATAGACGAAGAAATATGGAAAATGTTGATTTGGGGGAAAACTGAACGCGAGAGGCGAAGACGGACAACCGTCCTGCCCAAGCGCAAGGCGAAGTATGATCCAGAGATGTGGAATGGGAGTCCTTGAAGAAAGTCACCGACTGCGTGTTGTAACTTTTATCACTTTTATTTGCTATCTTCGGTATAGGCCTATTGCTCATTAAAAAAGTTGCAGCCTATTTTCTATGATTATTAAGGCTATTATTATTCTGACTTGCCACCTAGAAATTATCATATCGAAAATCTATCTAGATGCTCGTTCAAGTAAGGAATAGAGCCCGCTATGCACATGCATTTGACTTACAAATTTACCTTTGCCTTAATCATTTGGTTGCATTAGCAGATAGGTGTTCCTTCTCTACTCCACTGGTTCGTAAGATTTTGTCGACTGCTGCCGGCTTACACGTACAGTTTACATAGGATCTTCTCATTCCGCTCTTAATTCTTTAATGATTCATAAGACATGACACCTTTTTCCATAAAACTAAGCTTGCCATAGCGTAGTTTACCGTAAACGTAATTCTATCTCGAAATGTTTCTTTTTAATAGCATGACGACATCGTCTTTATTTCTTTGCTTTTAAAACAAATCGGTTATTGATCAGCTTGTGTTTTTCAAACTTCCTCATGCACTCACTTTGAATTTTTGATTCATTTAACCTTTATTGTTTCGTTTTGCTATAGGATTATTTTAAGTGTACAACTTTTGCATTACTGTTCTCTTAAAGGAAACACATTTGTATAAGAATTCAACAACTATTCATGTAGACTAAAGGAGACATGGCTTCGTTAAAATGTTGGGATGAAATATTAAGACGAGTATGTACTTAGTTCTGGACAACTCTCGAGCATTGCATAGTACGCTATTTTCATACTTCGCTATTTTGAAATTTCGATGCTCCTTATATTCGCCTTTTACCGTTCGCTGTTATAATGCTAAGCAACCAGTCTACATCAAGTAAAATCAAACCTAAGCTTACATTACATCATGTATGCACATTATGCGAAGCATTCTCATGAAATATATTCATATACATTTCAAAAGAACTGTGCGTAAATTCCTCGCTGTAGACAATCGTGATTAAGTACAGCAGGTTTCACAAAAGCAAGCATGAATATTTATCAATGTATCTATTGAAATTTGAACTGTTAGTGCAAGTCCTGAAGGACCTTAATGTCCCCACAATATTTTTGGTCAACTGCTTTTCGTGAAGACTCGATTTTTACTGCAAATAATTTTAAGTGCATGTATTTGGCTGTTTTGATAGATTATTTACGAGTTTCACGTGTTCCATTTGTGAGAATATATTCCTGGGCTGTCCTGCAAGTTGGTATTTGGGGTTCCTAATGTGAGGATTTTTCATTCGTTTGGTTGCTTACAGTGGTGCTATTTTCAAAGATATAATAGAAAGTCCATCAACATACAAAGACAGGGTTAAACATACATACAAAATTTTCATATGTTGCTACACTGCTAATACTTCAAAATGGTCACTCTATCACAAAAAAGGCACCTGTCAAAAATTCTTATGTAGGTCTTCACTATATGCTTGCAGTCTACCAATGTGTATTATAGCCATCGTTTATTGCTCAGTGGATCGTGCCATGTTCATATTTGTGAATATTCCCGTTTAACATTTGTTAATTCAATTAATGTGGTAATCATTGATAATTCTATCTCCATCAATGCCGATAAAGAAGTAAAATATCAAAGCGAGTTTGGTTTATACATCTCAAGTCTAGAATTGTTTTGCAATAGAAATCGACTATATAGGCCTACACGTGGAAAAGAAAGAAGCTTCGAATCAATCTAATCTACTATCATAAATAAAGACTTCGATGAAAATCATCCTGATATTCTCGACCGAATTATTGCACAAGAATTGGGAGGATATTGACCCATTTGTGTATAGTGATGAAATGCAGCACAATGAACCATTTATTGAGATGCCTATCAGATGAAAATAAAAGTTCTGACAAGTCGTGGACAAGTGAAAAATCTGAGCTTTCATTATAACTATGACAGCAATGTGAGTAGATGGCTTACAGTTGAATGATTTGGTGTGAGAAATCTTTATCACACTGTTCATGTATCCGACAAAAATCATTCAACATTTTCATGTGTCTTGCTTTGTGGGCTGGACTCAACAGGTCTTCTACATCGTAATTAGTTTAATAATGTTAATAATGATTAATCGCATTTATCGCGCAAGCTCAATTATATCCCAAATAATTTCATCTGAGCATTCATACTATTAGAGCAAATATTTGTTAGTCTCCATTCGGCTCTGCAGTAAAGGAGATTTGCAGAATTCTTCCGCTTCAGACGTCCTTAACACACCTGGAACTATTATTATAAATCATTCAAAATTATTGAACGGTTGTTACTAATGTGAAAATGATCATCATTGATATTGTCAGTTCTGATTGCTTTTAGTGAATGTCAAAAATCTTCAGAATCCTCACAGAATCCTCATAGAAACCCTGTGGGAGCCGTGGGGATGGCCTCAACACCCATACCCACCCCATACCCATGGGTACCTCACAGAATCCCCAAGTCCACTGCATGGCGATTGAGTTGTGCTAGTTTATATGTCAATTCTCGTTTCTGCGAACAATATGAATCATTGAATGCGGGTTGTTGGCTGCATTTTCCTACTGTAAAATTAACTAAATCGACAAACAATGACCACAGCGGTTATGTGTGCTCTTTATTGAAAGTTCCGTCCGATGATGACTCATGAAGTGGTCTCCATCTCTCCGCGATCTGTCGGTGAAAACACAATAGAAGTGATAACAAAACAAAAGTGAAAACAATCCCGCTGTGTAGCCTCTTTGAAGACCTGATGAGGCGTCCGTCATTCAGCGAAGAAATTAATGGAAGAATTATCCAACATGAAAAGCAGACCGGAGAATTGGAGCCTAAGAACTTAGCAACGTGAAGATCAATTCACTTACATACTCGAGAAATAACCTGGAATCTCTACAAGACAAGTTTGGACAGATGATTGAAAATGTGTACTTTGTGCGAATCCGATGTTTATTCGTCATGTTTTCAATTCTTAAAACTTTCTCAAGTTTTCCAGCCGACAAGTGCTTCAACTTTTGAAAGTGCAACAATTCTACCTCAACAATCAATTAATTATGCAATTTTTTATAAAGGTTTTAATGCAGGCCTAATTTTTGATAAACCTGAACACAGTTTTATATTGAAGCTTTGCACTGACATTTTCTGTTCTACTTTGTCTAAGAAACATGAAATCTATCTCATTTAACAGCAATTCCTCCTTTTGAGACCTATTTTAGGATAACTGAGATGAAGAAGTATCACTGCAA
Source organism: Prostheceraeus crozeri (assembly GCA_907163375.1). NCBI lineage: Eukaryota > Metazoa > Platyhelminthes > Polycladida > Euryleptidae > Prostheceraeus > Prostheceraeus crozeri. The sequence goes on along the minus strand of CAJQUW010013269.1, from coordinate 1,055,173 downwards.
AATGTTTCAGAGTCAGATTTATGCAATCATGAAATCTATTGTGCACTCATCCGTTTCGGCACCCAATGCTGGCATATGCTACTGAGAATAGTAAATAATTACAAACTTTGATATGTCAGGTAAGACAGACTGACACGAAGTTGGGTTGCGTGAAACACGTTGTTTGCGTGATAGCATAAAGCCTGTCAGACTTCATAAAAAAAACAATATCAGGCAACATCAGAAAGTTGATCAGAGAAGAAGTCCAGCAGTCATGCTTCGATACTTGATGACACAAAGCACCTGCTGTAATAATGGACAGATTGATGCCATTCTGTTGTCAAACAAATCAATTCTGGAGGATAACGTGATCGAATTATTCTGCTGTTTTCAAAGATATGATGATCTATTTTAGCGACAAGAAATGTTCTGTCTCTTTCGAATATCACTTCATGAACTCAAACTGACAATATTAATGCCGTATGAGAGTCAGCATTGTCTTTTTCATTATTTCCACTTTTATGCCCATGAATTATATGTAGTTACCAGCTCTTACTAATGCAGCTTACATCTTCAGAGTTTTCTACGCACTTCTCCACCACTTTATTTTCAATGTTTCTGCTATTAGCGTGCCGGTACAGAATAATGAGTTAAACAGTCAGGAGTTATACAGGGTGTCCATAAAGTTTGTACCTGTTTTTAACCCGCTGTCATTTTGAAACTAAAATTTCAAATTCAAATTTGATCCATCATATATAATGATAGGACCCCTAAGTTTTGCTTACAGCAACATTCAATGTCAAATACCTTTGACTAACTTAGATTATCTCGGAAAAACATTTTGAAGAACACCCTGAAGTTAAAAGTTTCTGCAATTTACAATTATTATCAAGCACAAACTCTGCACCTTTGATGCCATTCCTTGGTGCCAGTTATTTACGCATCCAACATATAGAACTGATATAGCGCTTTCTTATGAAAAAGTTAATGCTCAAAACATTCCAAACGATGAACAATATTTTTTCTCAAAACGGCTAAGTTCAAGGACTGTTTGAAAGTTTAGACATGTGATTTCAAGAGTGATATAGCCTAAACTTCTTTTCCTATGGATTGAAGAAGTTGGTTTAGTTGGTGTGGTCTTTCCCAATATACGACTAAACAAATAAAAAATCAGAGGATTAAATGGGGTTTTTTCCTGCGGTCTGGAGAATTGCTATCCCTTCCAATCCATCCTCCGGGAAAGTTGTTGGTTAGGAATCCTCGAACTTCCGAAACTCAGTGTAGATGGGTACCATCATGATGGAGCGGCGTGGGTTTGAGGTTCATTCACCTCTGCAGTTCCAGAATGAAAAAATTTCAAACGTGGTTTTCTGGCTATTGACAACAGCACTTACATGAAAAAATTAGGATTAATGATCTCGTAGTGAAACATTGCTCACCACTCTGTAATCAGCGACCCTGGAACACTAGGCCTATACCTCAGCGACACAGTGAAATCAAATTACACAGTTGTACCAATTGTTCTCACACAGAGTAGAAGTTTCTTAATCAGACTGTCTAGTCACAAATTCGTCGTCAGAGTGAATAAGTTCATGATAAGCATTACACATAGCAATCCGCGCCATTTTCTAATCTTCGTAGGCCTATAGTTGTTGAGAAAAGAAATTCTCATACAGCGCGTTTTTCTTTATTGCTTTATGGGGTAATGCTCCATAAAATCTCAGTAAACGCCGTTGCTTTGTAAAGTGATGCTGAGCTGCAGTGTTGTAAGATTTCGTGAATTTGAGCTCTCTTTTTATGCTCGTGAATTTCATCCTCTTCTATGCTAGGTCTCCCACAGCAAGGTCAATCCTGGAATGAACCCGTTTCTTTAACCCGCTTTTTTTAATATCATAGGCTTATGTATGTATGTGGGAATATTTCTTGCCTCCCTATTTATTAATTTGAGTTCAACCAAAGATCATATTTCTGCTTCACCCTATCATAATGTTGCATGCGGCCATCAGTAGCTAACATGCCGGTAGGCATTGAAACTTTTCCTGTGGTTTGAATCATCCCAGGCGAATCAGCTTTCATTCAAATATGCCAATTTTCTGAGCAAGATTTACAGCGGCAAGTTTTGGTAATGCAAAGCTTAAATTTGCAATCTAGGATATGCTTTATGATAAAAAAATACGCGTGTGCTGTTAACGAGAAATTCATATGACTCATATTGTACCACGCAGGGAATTGAAATATAACAGTTCTGGCAGTTTGTGTTTGAAATGGATTGTGACATCAAGCATTGTTGTAAACGAAACTCATCACTACGTGTGATGAATCAAATTTGATTTTGAACATTTTCTATTAGAATAACAGTGAGCTAAAACCAGGTACACTGTAAACCGTAGACCGACAATTATCCTAAAAAATTACTGACAAAATCAACCGACGATTGTCACCTCTAATATCCTGCGATATCCGACGAATTTGTAGGTTCTCCACCGACATCGAAACAGATGCTTTGTATGCAAATTAACTAAACAAAAACTGTTGAATATTGATTGATTTTTTCGATTTGTGAGTGCTTGACTGTTGGGCAATCTGTATAATTGTGTGGCAAAACAATGATTTATTTTGACATACATTTAATTCAATTAATTACATATTTTTTTGAGAAAATTTGAGCTATAATTCATTGCTATTCATTTTGTCGCTTCTTGTCAGATATTGTGGGTGTTCAGTGGCAATCATCCTACAAGAACTGACAATGAGCGACAAAATAGATTTTGTAGGATAAATGTTTCTTAATTGTCAGTCAACGGTTTACAGTGTACAAACTTTATGGACACCCTGTTTATCTTTTTACTATATTCTTACATATTGGCAAAGTTATTTATATAGAAAAGCAACTGCAGAGGACCGATTCATATATTTTAAGACAAGTTAGTAGCTAAAATGACAACACGACGTATTTCGTCCACTCTGTGCTGTGTGTTGACCCGGAACTGGTGTTAATCACAGGAACAAAACTTAATAACCTTCAATGTGAGACAAGCAAAGAAAGAAAATTCATAGAGATTTTGGCCGAAAACGCTTTTTAGTTTGTGCATTCAAAAAGAATCTGCGATTGAGTTCAGTCACGAATCTGTCGATAGGAACGACGAAGACTGGAGCAGCCAAGACTACCAAAATTACCAAGATTATGAAAACTGTCGAAACTGGGTTTGGGGCACGCCCCCTTATCATACTAAACATAAATAATTCATACTAAACAGAGAGCGCTCGTCAGAAGGAGGCAGATTGGTAGACTACTGCTGACTTTTTTATGAACTGATCTTAATGCATGAAGTTTATGAATACAGTTCTCCCACGGCGTGCTTCTCAAATTCTGCCACGGCAGTCAAGTCATTAACTACAGCTCGATTTTTTGATAATAGGCCTAAGCATTCGATCAACATGAGTAGGTGTGTATGAATGTGATACATTGTATTTGTTCATTTATATCATAAGTGATGGATTGCAAAACATATGGTAATCTTATGTTAGGATTTATATCTACATGTATATAACCGCTGCAATTTATATTCGGACACTTTTGGACATACTGTCTTACTTTAGTATAGTTGCAACCAACTAATGAATAGTAAATGTTTTTATTTATTTATAGCTTAAAAGGAATTCACGAATAATCGACCAGCCTCCATTAATCGCCCACTGTAAATTGAGACGAATTCGATGATCGCTCTGGGCAGTTAATAGAAGAGACACGGTAGTCATCGGAACGCAATATGTATTACATTTACTTGCCATAAGGATGCGTTCATATATCACTTTGCTTTGAGTTCAAATTACCTTTGGTGGTTCTTGATGTATACGATGTTCATTAATTTCTCAATAGTTATCTGCAATTATATTGCCTAGGGCGCTGTTGAAACAGATATTCAAAAAATCCTGTGATCTACTGAATGAGTTAGGGATATTATTTCATTCTGAACATCTTATCTAAATAAGATGTTCAGCATAAAATATCCAGATATTTAGAACTTCCTATTCACAATGCAATTATATGCATAGGGTTTTTTTTCTAATGAATAGTCATTTTGAATAATAGTCTAATGAATAAAACTTTCTGGATTTCATCATATGGAAACATCTTTTCAGCCCTTTTTTGAAGTTCGACAAGACGATGTTTGATCGCTAGTAGTGATCGAATAGGCAATTGTAATCCTTTATCATTGACCTGAGATGTAAGTTTCTACCGTCCCTATTCGACGTCACCAAGCCTATTGTGTCCTCAAGGGACCAACACCCAATGTCGACATCGCGCGGGAAGATTACAAATTGCGAGACTTTTATTATTCCATCAAAAAAGTTGTTTATTTTTCACCGTGCGTATAATGCAGATATACTGTCACTTTATTTTACCTGTAAAGCAGATTACTGCACGGGCGTGCAGTAATATTTTCATTATTGCACTGATTGAATTATAGATTTCTATATAGATATATGCGATTGAATTATATAAACCTGCTTATAATTGTAACTCATCAAACACCATAGAATTAGATTAGTCATAATGGTCATGATATCGGTGAAAAATAAAATTACCTACACAACTCGTGCAAAGATATCCATCTTTTGCTTTCTCCTCGATCAACATTCTATGCCCTCGCCCTTCGGACTCGTGCATAGATATGTTGACCTCGAAGAAAACAATAAAGATGGATATTTTGCACTAGTTGCGTAAATAACTATTCTTTTTCAGTTTGCTTACCTATATCCCATTTTTGCACATGGCTTTCAAATTTGTATTATAGCAGCGTGTTATCACTGTACAATATTGTCCTCTGCATGCATATCTTTCCTACAAGGAGTATATTTTCTGTACATACGTATTTAATGCTTCTTGCGCTAAATTTAGTGTAATGACTCTTTATACTGATTTTTTCACAATTTGTCTATTTTTAACAATATGTGCTTTCTCTATCTTCCACAGGCTGATTGTTTACATTAATTTATTATTTTTTTTCCAATTTTCAAGCTTAATTATTCTCCAGATTTTAATATAGACATCATACTTTGCAGCCCGGTATGTTTATTTCGAGTTCTTTTTAGCATATATTTTGTTCTAGCATTAAATCACTTTTCCTATGCCCATTGACATATTCGAAGTTACATTTATTGTGACATTTGCATTCATTTACATTTTAGCTTTTAGGTGTTCATTTTTATTTTACTTTGCTTATTTTGACATTTTTTTCAATTTATAATTGATCATTTATACGATTTTGCTTGCATCCTTTTTTTGCCTCCACCATTTTTAAGTCTTCAGTGCTGTAACAATTTCTAATATATTTCCTTATCAATTTTACTTATCATTACGTTCTTCAATTCACTATTAATGATTAAATCTGGCAAATTTCATAAATCTGCAAAATTATTGTAATTCTTTGTATTTCACCGAACAATTTATTCCTTTGTTCCTTGCTGTCAAACTCGATTTTCACATTTGAAGCATCAATTTTTCATGATTCTCTTATGATTATTATTCCTGGTTGCTCTCATGTTGCTCAAATATATTTCCAAAAAGCTGCATTTTTACTTAAACTTTTGATGACAGAATTGATATACTCAGATGATCATAAATCAGACATTATGACATGACATAACAACATGACAGATATTCATAAATCATCAACTGTGATGTATTGATGATTTTAACTTTCATTTAGTTAATGTCTCACGAGTGAAGAACATCCTCAACAAACATAAAGAAGTCTCCCTTCTTCATAAAGAACCCAACTTCATGGAATCCTCTGATAGGAAAATGGAAAACGATTTGTGAAATGATTACTTCTGATATTTACACAGGTTCTTCTTTGCCATTTACATTTAATACAAACATGTATTTATATTACAGCTGCTGCAAGAAATCTTTCAAATGGATTTGACGTTCAGCTCAAACTACTTCCACTTCGTTGTGGTACTGTCAGGGTCACCGTTACTTCGTGTTGTGGTGGTGTCAAGGTCACATCTGGCGCCGTTACTTCGTTGTGGTGGCGTCATGGTCGCAGATGGTAGCTTCACTTCGCTGTGGTGGTGTCAGCGTCGCAGCTAGCAGCTTTACGCCGCTGGGGTAGTGTCGGATCACAAGTCTCCTTGATCGGAATTCTGACGTTGTCTCCATCGTTTGACCCATTGGAGTATTTAAGAATAAAATGACATTCTCTGTATGCCGACAAGTCGATTTGTTCTCCTGCTCCAACACTGAACACTTTCAAATAATTTTGGTTGTTGCTTCGATCTTTTTTGTAGAGTATGGCACCATCCCTACAGAATTCAAAGACGAGGTTCCCTCGGTGGTGAAAGTATTTTGACTCCATGCCAGGTGGTGAAATGAAGATAAAGAAATCAACTTCACTTCAATATAGCAGCCATATTGCGTAACACAGACTCCAGTCGTTTGTGATTGGATTCCAGGACCTCAGTTGATACGAATTGACATGGTGATGCAACAGACTCGTGAATGAGAACAGAGCGACTGTTCTCGTGTGAGTGCATTCGATAAGAAGAGATAAATGATAAAACTGCGATATATGGATGTGGATTTCAAAGAAGGTTGAGGAATTCTAGAAAATTAAGTCGTTCTCATGGCTGTCGATTTGGACAGAGCACAGAGGATCCTTTCCAATCTCTATGGCATCAGCGAGTCAGAGCAGATTGAACATAGATAGCGGAATGCAATCCGTGCATCCGTTCTATGACACTGACGAGTCAGAGAAGATTGAACACAGATAGCGGAGTGCAGGTATCTGTAATTTCCGACCTCGTAGGAATTCATTTCATCGCTGAATTTCCACTGGTGTACACGAGGTAGTGATAATAATGATAATCAGCGATTAATCATTGTCCAAAATCGTAAATATCGTGAGACACCTATCAATCATGAAGTTATAATAATTTCAGAAATAAGTAACAATAAAGAGGTTAAATGTTCCGTTATTCATATTTATGATGAGTTCCGATAATATTCAAATTCCCTAGAATTATTTTTCCGGTCGAAAAACAGATTGATATTTGTATGAGAAAAACAATAATTTGTCGTTAGTCTCTCCCCACTACTTTTTTCCAATATGCGAGTGTTTTGAATAAAAAGGCAGATGTCATGCGCCAGACGTTTCGCGTGCCTTTTTATTCAAAACACTCGCATATTGGAAAAAAGTAGTGGGGAGAGACTAACGACAAATTATTGTTTTTCTCATATTATGAACCTCCCGACGAAATCCATCAACTATAATCTAAAAAAGATCTCTGACTGTGTGCGGTCGTGTCTCTCGTCCGTCTTTGTGGGGCAGTGCGATTTTCTGTTTTTCTGCCGTTGTTTGGTCACTGTTGCTATAATTTTTGGTACCATCAGCATCGTGGCATCAGGCTCTTTGTCTTGGTGTTGTCAGTTTTTCTGTCTGGGAAGCGGATTTTTGTCGATGGGCTATTTTCAGTAATTGCGTTCCTAAATGATCATTGCTTAGTGTGATTCGTTGATCCGCGTGAAAGTTGCAGCCGCTGCAGTGTATTCTTCTTATTGTCCTTATTGTTCGCGTCAAGCTACGGTCTGGATTGTCAGCCGTCTACACTAACCTTGTAACACTGGTATTGTCAGTGCATTCCCTTGTCAGCTGATTTCGTCAATTGTAGAAGGAATTTCTGTCCAAATTTTCTTTGATTATTGATTTTTTGTGACGTCATTCTTATTTACGTCAGGACGTCGTATGAAAGAAACAATGACTGACAAAACACCTAAGGGAGTTCGTACGCGATCTGGCTCTTCGTCAACAATAACGCTGAACGACATAAAATCTCTTATTGACGGTCACGTGAAAGATTTATCCAGCAAAATTGACGAAACACGTGATGGTATCGTCGCCTCTTTGAGGGACGAAATCTCTCAAATCCGTCAGACTGTTGTAGAGCTCAGTCTATCTTTACAAGAAATCAAAGATGAGAACAAGCAATTGAAGTTACGAAACAAAGAAATAGAAGACGAAATGTCAGACTTGAGGTCCAAACAATTTGAAGCTATAGAAGTAACAATGAACGAAATAATTGAAAGAGATAGACGGAAAATGAATGTGATGATTTCAGGTATTACAGAGTCTACTTCTAATGCTCTGGATGCTCGTAGAGAACATGACCTTTCAAAATGCGAGCAACTACTGACTACACTGGATATTGACGGCTCCGATGAGATAGAAAATGTTCACAGAGTTGGCAAGCAGAAAGATGGGAAAAGCAGGCCCATGAAGGTAGTTTTCAAGAGCATCAAAGCAAAAAATATGCTCCTTAGGAAAGCTAAGAACTTGCGAGCTTTTCCTAATTATACGGGTGTCTTCATCAACGCCGATAGAACTCAGTGCCAGCAAGTATTGTTCAAGAAATTAAGAGAAGAAATGAAGAGTCGTAGAAGTAAGGGTGAAGATGTCGTAATTTTCCATGATCGCGTCATTCAAAGGAATCAAATTCAAAATTTTTGAATCCATTTTTTAGTACTCGCTTATGTAAACCCATTAAAGCAACGAGTGTTGAACCTAATGTAGATGACGTGTGGCTACTTCTGTGTAATGCCACCTCTCTGTTTTACAAACTTGATGAGCTACGAATTCTTTGTTCTGTTTATAAACCTACCTTCATTTGTATAACCGAGACATGGCTGTCTTCTAACATCGAAAGTGACCTTGTAAACATTGATGGATATGTACTTTTCCGCAATGATAGGGGTGATGATACTTCAGACGAACGTCGTGGTGGTGGTACGTTAATTTACGCCTCTCATCAAGTCTCTCCAGCTGTTGTTTCTATTGAACATGAGAAGCCGAAAGGCATTGACTACACAATCATGAGTTTCAAAAGTTCGAATAAGCTGTGCTTTCTGATTTGTACATATGTTCCACCTGGTCTTCCTGTTGATCAGATAAATTGTTTCAAACATTTTATTGTGAGCATTTTTGATGATATTTTGTGTTCCTTACCTGATGCTGACATTTTTGTATGTGGGGATTTCAATCGGTACGATTCTTCGTTTTTGACGACAAACTTCAATCTATCCAATATTGTTAATGAGCCTACGTTTGGTGACAACATCTTAGACAAGTTTTTCTGTAGTGAAACAAACTCAATCGGAGATTTTTTGTCTGCTACGGCTCCCCCACTTGGTAGTGCAACGAACCTTCACAAAATTGTATTAATTTCTGTTAAACGTCCTGTACGTAATGTCAATAACCATTTTCATGAAGTGCTCGACCTACGAAGATCAAATCTTGATAAATTTCGATCTGTTATGTCTGAAGTAGACTGGACAAGAGTTATGGAATCGAGTGATGTGAATTATGGCTTAGATGCCTTCTACAACATTCTGAAAGATGCAATCTCATGCATACCTGTATCAATAGTGAAATTTTCCGCAAGAACAAAACCTTGGGTCACTCCGGTGTTGCTTGAACTAATAAATAAACGCTGGAAAGCTTATCGCAACTGCAACTGGATGGTATATGAACATTATAAGGAGAAAATACGAACGGAAAAAATCAAATCCAAAAGAATTTGGAGTTCAAATATGTGCAAATCACCAAAGGGTGTGTGGTCAGTAGTTAATGACATTCGAGGAAAAAATGAGGACAACTCAGTAAACAAGATCATTTCACTATTTACTTGTGCCAACGAAGCAGTCAATTACATAAATCACAGTTTTGCCGACTCTTTTGGAAAAAGTGAGCCGTTCCCAATTCTCTCAACAGATAACTGTGCGATGCATCCCATTTGTAATGAATCACAAGTTTTTGAACTGCTTAGCACGTTGAAGACAAATAAATCGCCAGGTAGTGATGGCATAATTCCCTTGTTATTGAAAGTTTCCGCAAATTCATTGTACCAACCACTGTGTCATATTTTCAATCTTTCTTTTAAGACCGGTGTTTTCCCCGATTTTTGGAAAATCGCAGACATTTGTCCTATTCCCAAAACGCACCCAATAAAGAGAGACAATTTGAGACCGATATCATTGTTGCCTATTGTAAGTAAGCTCTGTGAACATGTTGTTCTGAAACGATTCTATGAGGACTTGATTAAAAACTATGATGATTGTCAATTTGCCTACAGACCGTACTCGTCAACAGTGTGTGCTTTAGTTGTCACTCATGACATAATTTGTAAATTTTTGGAAGAGACCGAAGTCATTGGTGTGCGTATACTCACTTTTGATATGACTAAGGCATTCGATTGCATTCCCCACCATCTTCTTTTGGGTCGAATTTCAAAAATGTCTATTAATGATTGTAATGTTTTTGTCAATTGGTTGAACAGCTACCTTTGTAATCGCAAACAGCGAGTGAAATTGGGTCAAAACAGGAGTTCTATGTTGTATGTGACAAGCGGTGTTCCTCAGGGATCAAAACTTTCTCCCCATCTTTTTTCTCTATATATGTCAAGCTATAAGCCCCGTCATATTTCTGTAAGAGTTGTGAAGTACGCTGACGATGTCACATTAGTCATTCCTGTGTATCGCAATGTAAATGACCTAGACACTGTTTCTTCTGAAATTTGTAATTTTAAGGATTGGTGTTTTCTCAATCAAATGCATGTCAACAGCAGTAAATCCAAGGTTCTCAATGTCAATTTTTCGAAATTCCTTTTACATCCTGTCCAACATATTCAGAATGTAACGGAGATGAAAATTTTGGGTTTGTTTTTTAATGACAGGCTTACATGGTCAAGACATTTTGATCATATAATATCGAATGTTTCCAAGCGATTGTATGTCCTCCGTATTTTGAAAGAAGTTCTGAATCACGACCAACTGTTGATCGTTTATAATTCCATCGTCCGATCTATTATAGACTATGCTTCACCTGTTTTTGTCAATCCTGGTGTTACGCTGGATCACAAATTGTTGCTTTTCTGTAAAAGAGCTTTTCGCATTATACATGGATTTGATGTTCGCTCTTGTTACAGGTGCTCAATGTTGGATATTTCAGATCGAAGAAACATGCTGGCGCAAAGACTGTTCAGGCAATCCCTTTCGAACAATCGACACATTCTCCATGACCACCTACCTACTGCATCTGATCGTAGTCAAAGACTCATACTGCCACATATTAAGACAACACGTAGACTGAATTCCTTCTTAGTCTCAAGTGCCATGTTGTACAATGCTTCTCTGGCTTCGTCCGAACAATCATGACCTACTTACTTTTGTTACTTTTTGACTTTATCTTCTTAGATTACTTGATATTTGTGTTATATTAGTGCTGTATATGTGTGTGCACCTCCGCGATTCTCATTGGAGGTGCCAGAATTGTAATTTGTTTTCCAAATATACGCTAATTCATTAATTCATTCATTCATTCTATAATACATTGTAATTACTGAAGAACAATGACAAGTTTGCTCGGAAGTTTGCAAAGAATTCACTTTTGTTCATTTCAGCATATATAGAGAAAAAATTACCGAATCATTTTCAATCTCTCATTTCAAATCAACTGCATAAAGCTAACTATTTCTCTGGACTCTGGCAGATTTCGCGCATCAATTCTATAGTTATGAGGGTCCATTCATAAACGCTCACAGAAGAAAGAATGTGTTGTTGTTTGGGTGGATACGGTTGATGGCTTGGAGAAGCAAAGTCATTCAAAATCCATGTACAATGGACAGAAAAAAAGACATAGACATTGCCCGGATGGATGCGCAGTTACACCTAACAACAGAAAAGAAGACAGACATGATAAACTGATTAAGAAGTCATGAGTTCTGACGAAGCATTAATTGACCCATTGGCTAGGAACAGGAAATTAGATGAGCCATTGTCTGAAATACAGTCGAAGCTCCGTAAATTTGGACAGAGATAATTCAGATTCCAGCTAAATATGACGGGGTTGATTGGCAGTCTTGATATTTTTTACAGATCTAAGATGCTGGTTAATAATTTGATAGCTTTCGTTTAACGTCGTTTAAAGATAATGTAGCGAGCCTTACTACGGCATTTTGTGAGCGTTACTGTCAAGATTGATTGAAATCTCATAATTAGTGCTTTCAGCAATCTATTCAAGCATGACGAAATCATCAACTTTTCATTATTTATCTATCATTCCATACTTATATATTGACGATATAATCATTGGTCCACTAAAGCGTGATCAGAATATTCTGCAAAGCTTGCTGGAAGTTGTCAATAAAGTCAATGAAAACATTCAAATTACTATGGAAATACCCAACTTCAATAGCCTGAATTTCTTGGATACCACTATATACATAGGAAATAATCAGTTTAGAGATAAATGGTACGAAAAGGAAACTAATTCGGGAAATTCTTTAAACAAAAACAGTTTCGCTCCCAATCATGTAAAAACAAATTATATCGATAACATTATTAAATATGTAAAAAATCGGTGAGATACTCCGGAAGATTTTGAAGAAGCTAAAATAGCACTTGATAAAAAATTCAATAAAAATGGATTTAAAATTACGAAACAGAAAAAGAAAAAAATAATGATATTAGGAAACAATCTTTCCTCAAAATTAAATTTGTATATGATCGCACGGATAGGCATATCCGGAAATTAATTATAAAATATGATCTACCGATAGGATTGATAAGCTGCCCCAATAACAACTTGTACAGTACCTTGAGAACGGGTAAAGTCAAAAGGGAGCATCCTAATTGTAGCATTTGTGAGAGATTGCCCAGTAATATTCTCTGCACTGATCGCTTTCTAGTCTACAAATTTACTTGTATCATTTGCAACAACTTTTACATCGGTCAAAGCAATCGCCCATTTCATGGCCGCTATCACGAACATTCTCGTGCTATCCCGAATAACACCAAAAGCAGTGCGTTGACCGAACATTTGGCTAACATGCACCAAGAAGTGCACAAATCTATTGACCTTTTTTCTCTAGAGATTTTGGAAAAGTGCAGAGATCCATTAGAAACACACATAACAGAAGCTCGCTACATCAAGTACAATTTACCACAGATAAATCGCAAACACGAACTTGTAGACTTCTGAATCTGATTGCTGCTCTCTGCCTCTGATGGTATAAATGTTACTCTGGGCGACTTACGGAAGACTTTGCCGATTGACTTTACGCCGCTGACGAGGGGAGAATTCCCGAAACGTTCGGCAGTTGTAGATTTTCTTTTATTAACTTCGATTTTTGGTCAATACATATAAAGAAGGAGTGAACATCTTTACTTTTCTAAGATGAAAGCATTGAATGGCAAAAACCTCCTGTTGGTGACCATCACCTATATCTATCATTCCGTTTTTGAGACAACAGCTTCTGTAGTTTAAATAGAATGTCAATGCAATCTCAAAAAATCTACAATGAAATATTTATCTCTGTCGCGAGCGCAACCATATTAAATGATATCTACTTACAAATGTAGAGATAATATGAAGTTGATATTTTGTATGTAATAGGTCGATGTCGTATTACATCAAACTATATTTTCAGAATGTTCAGAAAGAATATCGTTTCATTGAGAATGTTGGTTTTTGATCGAGTTTTGCTATCAAATGTAGCGAGCGTTACCGTGGTTTTTGCCCTGAGTACATAATTTGTAGTATCTATAGGTTTTCTGTCAATATCAGTACCTATTGTAAGATCATTGTTGATAATAACTGCTACGTCAAGGAAGTGAAGTGGCGTATTACTGGCTTCTGAAGTAAACCGTATGGCCGGATGGAGATTGATCAGAAAGTTTATTAACTCTTCTGAATTACCGTAATCATTATTCCAAATAACCCAACAATCGTCCATAAATCAATAATGTCATTTGAATTCGTTGAAAAACGCGGAAAGTGATTGTCCATATATGAATTCCTCGAAGTATCCCATCACGAGAATATCGTAGGTTGGAGCTGCCTTTGTCCGCATAGTTGTGCCTCTTATTTGAATAGAAATATCACGTTCGAAAGAAAAGTCATTATTTTCCAATGTAATTCTCAATGCTACAATTATAAATGATTTCTTAAATCTTGTTGGTGTGATATAATAGTTGATCACTTCATAACCTAGATTATTAGGAATATTTGTGGGAGCGATTCAGCATCAAAAGCCAGTCGGTAGAGCCTTCCCTCTCTAAAAAAACGATAAAATGCAAAGTATGTTGTACATTTTGTTGCTTTTTTAAGAGACCATAAATATTTTGGTAATGATGTTTCGTTCATGTATTTTTGATGTGCGAATGATTCACTGCATGACATAAAGGCCCAACAAAAATCTACCAATTATCGATATACCCTTCTTCCTAATGCGTTCAACAATATGCCAATGCCATGTGAGCCTTCGCGGTGCCTTGGGAGCCTCCTGCGGTTTGTAGGAGTCAGGAAAGGGAAGCTCTCACTTGCCGATGACAGAAATAAAGTAAAAGTAGTACGCCTTGAGTGACATAGAAATGTGAAAATTATGTACCAGATCTACTATGAGGGTTCATCGCTAATGTCAGTCAGTTTAAAATGAAAGTAGGTCAAAGAAAGTTTATCTTACACAATTAATATAAATGCAAGCATGGAAAGTGTGCATTATCAATTATGGGCTTATACATACATGTACAACTGATATGTGCGAAGGAAACATTATGTGTAGGCCGCTGTGGAAATATGTGTGTATACTAATATCATGATATGGAATCATCATATTATCATTCACATATACATATATAGCTAGGCATTTGGCTAGTTCATTTCTCATTGCTGATAAATTTTCTTTGTTTTTATTGATTTTGGTTTTTATCAGTTTTGTTCTGAAAGATTTTGTCATTTCTTCATCTTCTAGTTCTTTCTTGTGTAACTTAATTTTGGTGTACTTTGGTAGAATATTGTTTTCTTTACATATTTGGTTAAATGTTAGATCATGATCGATTTTAATGCATTTTTGGTATATTCTTTCTGTTTTTCTGTAATGTTCTTTTTGAGTTGCTGTTAAATTTTTGTAGACAATACCATTTAATAGAGTAGAATCGTATATTTTGCAACGTTTCGGACTCTTCTTGGTCCATTATCAAGCTCATTAACAAAATTATGACATGCTATATAACAAGAGTTTAAAATTCAATCTTATAGACATCTTAACATCATATAAGACATCTTAACATCTTATAGACATCTTATAGACATCTTCATATATGAAGTGGCATGTTTACAAAATGATGAAGTCCTAGATATGTAAGGCTAATGTAACCAATCATAGAAATTGTCATATCACATTCAGGTGGCGGATAAGTTCATTGTCCCTTTGATTCAACATTGGAGTCTCCTCTTTTATTGAGATTGCTTCGGCATTCATTTACTACACAGAAATGAGCGATGGTTTTCATGTTGTTTAATATGTTTCTCGGTTTCTTGTTATGTTTATCCAACCAATGCGTTTTTATTGATCCGTTATTTTCTTGATGTTTACATCTTACTGATAACAAATTTGTTGTGTATCCAATATAGTTGGCATTGTCACAATTACCTTCCGGGCATGTATACTGGTAGACAACATTGTTGTTCGACTGAAATTTATCCAATTTTGTTTTTATCGCGTTCACTAATTTGTGGTTCTTATACATAATAGATCATCAGTTTAATTTTTGAATCAGAATCTTTTGTTTGTGTGTTGTCATTGATTATCTTCAACAACCGTTTTTCTTCAATCGAGTGGTTCGAAGTCAATTGGCCTTTAAAAAAGAATACAACGTTTTTCATTTCTTCTTTGGTTTTTATATTCTTAAATCTGTTCAATATTAAATTGAGTTGTTTGTCGATAATACTGATGGGATAGTTGTTATTCGTTAGGATTCTCTTGACTTTGTTAATTTCATCATTAAATGAAGTCCAATCTGAGCAAATTTGTAGTGCTCGATGAACATAACTTTTAATCACTGATGATTTGTATCTGTCCGTTGTGAATGATTTGAAATCTAAGCAAGAGTTTGATGCTGTTGATTTTCGATCGATTGAAAAACTGAGAATATTATCTCGTTTAATGTTGACATCTAAGAAGCTGATTGATGTGTTAAACTCACATTCAAAAGTAAAATCGAGTACTGATTCTTTTTTCATCTCTTTAATTATAACATATATATATATATATATATATATATATAAACTTATTGAATCAAAAAAACCAACGATAGAAAATACTGAAAACTTGTATAATCTGTAGAACTAGTGTTTTCATATATGAAAGAACGTGATACTATATAATATAATATTTTACATATTTTTATGATATATAATATTTTCCTTCGAATGTGATATTTCTATTCAAATAGAAGGCACATCTATGGGGACAAAGGCAGCCCCAGCCTATGCTATTTCCGCAATAGAGTGCTTGGAGGAAGCCAATTAGCATAATTTGTCTGATGAGATGTACAAGTACTCCATCGAAAGCGCTAGCCAATAAATTATTTAAATTTATTTTTCATTGACTTATTGGTTTACTTTATTGATTTATACCTATCTACTCTAACATTTACTTATTTTTATCGAATATATATATATTGGAATACATATACTGGAAAACGAAGGAGTTATCACATTCCTGTAAAAACTAGGATTATTTGGATTGTATGTTTGGATATACGATATTATTTTTGATTCGTCGTTACATTTTGGAGGTGATGTATTCGGGGATTTTGATTTTCGAATTGCGTCATTAATTAATTTGTCGGGATAATCCAACTCTTTCAACCGATTTTTCATTTCCTTCAATCTGACCTCCTTCATAGTCTGACTTGAGACGATCCTGTTGATTCGATTAGCCAAAGCGGTCGGACGCTGAAAGAAATCAAAGCTTTTTTCCTGATGACCTGTGGGATTTAATTTATTCTACATATATATATATATATATATATATATATATATTATATATATATATATACGCACAAAGTTCCCAGACGTTTCATATTGTCATTGTGAAAGAAAAACACTTTTTTCCGGACTAGTTTCAAGGCTAGTTTATTGCCTCATCTTCAGCGGTACAACAAAGAATTCAATAAAATCCACAATAAAATTTATATCTACAAGTTTGCTTCAACAGAAACATTTTCATTAACTAAAATCTCAAATAAAATACGTCACAAAATACAGAGAGCGTTGAACCACATAGCTATTGCGCTAAACATGACATCATTACGAGCGGATTACGTCATAAATTTAATGTCAAAGGAAATTGTCCGTTCCGGTCATTCGATAAGCAATCTGTGTTGTTAATTAAAATAGATTCTAGAATCATTGGGTATTTCGAGCAACCTATAATTTTGAAATTTTCATGTTTCGGTGCATGAACATGCATGGAAACCTCAGTTTGAGTAGGATACCCTCGTAAGTGCTCTGAGATACGGGTATAGAAATGCCTTTTGGTGGCACCAATGTACCGCATTGGACAGCGGTCACAGTTATATTGATAAACAATATCCGATCGCAGATCACTCACAATTTTATCTTTGTTGCGAAAAAAAATCTTTCATTTTACACGTACTGTACGTAGTTTGAATTTCAGCCTTAGACAGTTTTTGATTGATTTTATGAATCCTATGATTGAAATCTTTAAATCCTTCACGAATGAAAGGCACGGACCAATAAATAATTTTCTTATCATTCTCTTTATTTTTATTCTCTTGTTTTGCACAAACTTTTTCTTTGACTTGCTTTTTTACTTTCAAAATTGTTTCCAATTGAAAACCATTACCTATAAATGTTTCAATAATTTTCTCAGATGCTGATTCACACAGAGTCTGATCAGAGCAAATTCTGAAGGCTCGAGACAGCAACGAACGAATGGCTGCTAATTTATATTTTTCAGGCGCATAAGCGAACTGAGGAGTATAGACTCCAGTGTTTGTTGATTTGATATGGAAATCAATTTTGAAAGAATTATCAGTTTCAAGAGTTATCTCCGTATCTAAAAATGTGATGCATTTGTTACTACTTTCTTCTAGAGTAAATTGGATGTTCTCATCCAATGAGTTGATGAAGTTCAGAAACTTTTTAGCATCACTACTATTTTTGAAAATCGTGAAACAATCGTCCACATAACGACGATAAAAAATTGGCAATGTGCCTTCATACTTATGGAACTTGCTTTCAAGCATATCGAGAGCAAACGCAGCCATAGTAGGGCCAAGGTTAGAGCCCATGGCCATACCGTCCACCTGGTGGTATAGTTGGTTGTCAAAACTGAACAAAATGTTTGTGCACGCAAGGTTCAATAGACTTTTTAAAGCTTTCTCTGAAAATGGAAAGTATATATATATATATATATATATATATATATATATATATATATATATATATATATATATATATATATATAATGTATATCATATATTATGAATATTATATATCATATATGTCATTATATGGAATTATTATATTGTTTATATGTACGGAGAAGTTCATCAAGGATTATGTCGACGGGGATTTTATCGAAGTATTCTATAATTAGGGATTTTATCCAATAGACACTGACGTGAAGTATGTTATCGTGAAGAACGTTGTCAGAGTTATTTTCTGATGATTGACTGAAGAGATTCTGTTGCGAGGGAAGTTCGTCAGAGAGCTATGTCGTTGGTTGATTTCATCATTATGTCAAGGATTGTGTCGCCAGGGATTTGACGGAGTTAAATATTAAGTTTAAGTTACATTCTATGACCAGTAAGTACGAATGCTCGACCGGTGAATATCCGGCCGCTCAGATTCCTGTAGGATTTTTCGTTCTGGCCGGACTGCTCTATCTGTTCCATCTAACTCTGGACTCCACCAGACTCTTGAAATCTGAAGTATGTTCCTGTACAATTCAGAAAGAAACCTTCATTGTTTTAGTCTCTTTGTACTTGCTTTGTACATTCACACTTCAAAGTAGGCCATTCTTAGCTGACCCTTTATCAAATGGTGAATTTCCCAATGCAACGACATATTGACGCCATTTCTCGTTTATGTGAACTAAATGAATCATTGACTGCGGTCGTTGGCTGCATTTCGTTTGGTCAACGCGTAAAGTCTCCTTCCTACTGAAAAATGGACTAAATGGACAAACAATGACCACAGCGGTTATGTGTGCTCTTTATTGAAAGTTCCGTCCGATGATGACTCATGAAGTGGTCTCCATCTCTTCGCGATCTGTCGGTGAAAACACAATAGAAGTGATAACAAAACAAAAGTGAAAACAATCCCGCTGTGTAGCCTCTTTGAAGACCTGATGAGGCGTCCGTCATTCAGCGAAGAAATTAATGGAAGAATTATCCAGTATGAAAAGCAGACCGGAGAATTGGAGCCTAAGAACTTAGCAACGTGAAGATCACTTCACTTACATACTTGAGAAATAACCTCGAATCTCAAAGAGACATTTCTACAACGTCAATTGTTTGGACAGATGATTGAAAATGTGTTCTTTGTGTAAATCCGATGTTTATTCATCATGTTTTCAATTCTTAAAACTCTCTCAAGTTACCCGGTCAATTTCGACAAAATTGCTTTCTTTAGGACGCGCAAATATCAAAAACAAATATATGACTGCATCGTTAGATTATTTCTTGTGATACCTGCTAGAAGATGCAGAATCCTGCTAGAACACTGACACTGTGGTCTTGTGGCAGGTGTTCGCTCTACGACTGGGAGACCTTGGTTCGAACCTTTCTCGGGTCATACCTACGAAAAAATACCCTTAAAATAGGCAAACTCTGCATTCTTGCTAAGCACTCAGCACAAAAAGAATGAGAGTGGGATAAATAACATCTCGGCCACATGGAAGAAAGGCTCTGTGCCTAATGTGCTTCTTAGTATAGACAATGTTCATTCACATATTCTACATAGATTTCACTCGCTATGTTTATTTGACAGAATTAGAATAAATATAAAAATTAAATATTGCGACGATGATACTCAATGTCAAAGACTAGGCAGAACTACTTAAATCAGTTGTGAAAGTTAAAAAACAATGCGAATTGTTTAGATGTCGTGACTCTCCAACTACCCGAAGGAAACTGAACTTCTTTGAAGATTCGTTAGGACTATGTCTGAAGATGCTCTAGGTTAATGATCGAATACATGTTTTGTCATTTTTGTCTTCTTATCTGTATTTAACCATTTAAGACTTTGAATGTTTTTTGCAATGCGCCTCACAGGAAATAAGCTTTCGTATAGTATACGACATAATTGTTCAAAACCTTTGCCTCCATTTTCTTAACCCTCGGCCCCCATGGGGTTTTTTCGATCTCTCCCTACGGGGGGGGACGAATTTCGGCGAAGTTCGAGGCGAAACTATTATGCCAATGTTGCCAAACCACACATCAATGGAAAGGGAATTGAATGGGGATTCAAAACAACAGCATTTTTTTTATTTTCAAGTTCATACCTGGGCTGAGGTGAAAGTGTAAGGTCAAAAAGCGCCAATTTTTTTTACAATTTTCCATTATACATCACTATTTGAAATGGAAAATGACAACAAAAGCTAATAAACCATACATCAATCGAAAGACTTATTCAAGGTGGTCAATAAAATGAAGATTAGATTATTAATCCTTATGACATTACATGATTGTATTGGATGAGGTCAAAGGTCAAATGATTCAAATTTTTAGTTGAACTCAAATCAAACTAAAATTCATTTTCTGAAATGTGCCTTGTTGTCTCAAACAGATGTAAATATTTGTTTTCCCATTCTTTTATCGAGATACTGAGGTTAAGAGCAACATGACTCTTAAAATTGTCATTAATTGCTGATTAGATGAAGAACTAAAAAGTAAAGCATTTAAATATCATATCTGAAATTTGAATTTCAAGTTTTAAACATTCATACATAATAAGCAGATAGTGTCAAATTCAAAAACTTTGCACTTGTGAAGAAGAATATTTTTATGAAATCTCAACTTATTTCTTCAAGAATTGAGACCGCAATATAGATTAGAAGTGAATAACACAGAAATCAGCCAAAAAAACATTCAGAATATAAAATAGATCTCACGCCAAATAAAAGGATCAAATTTACTTTCCTTCAGTCAAAAATTGTACATGCATATAGCATAGAAAGTAGGCTATGAGAAATCTGGTGGCCACAGCTTGATTGGGTTAAAGGATATTAATTAAATCTATCAATGTGCCGTTCACACGCTTCAGAACAGCTCGGCGACGCCTTTCAGCTAGTCGCAGCCATTATATGCAACCCACAGAAAAGCAATCCATCTCTGTGATTCAACCCGGGCGAGACAGGGAATTCTTTACAAGTGACACACACTGACAGGCTAATCACGGCGTGTCTGACGATCGCGTAGTTAATTGTTTACAGATGCATACCTTCCCTTATTCATTATTTCATCAGTATTTGAAATCATCAAGGTGACTTCTAGATTAGAACCCACCGGGTACTTTGCATATATGCTGCATGCCATAAGTTACACCGATGCCAAGACTGACTTTAGCCCCGGAAACGGTTGGAAGCACGCTACGGCACTGCAGTGTGATCAGGATCAAATTTCTTGGAAGTGTTCCTGATTCCGTCCGCTTTTTAGTTACGAGTACTTATTTTCTGATGAAACGTCTCCCAATTAATGCATTCGAAAATTTATTTTATTCTGTACTTTTGAATATTGATAGTAGCGACTTTGAAGTATTCTTAAACCCAGGAGAGCACTTGAACAATCGTCTCATGTCAATCTGCAAGTGACCTTTCCTCATAATTTGTGACTAAGTGCTAAAGTTTGAACGCTTTGAAACATGTCTGAAATTGATATGCGTCGAATTTTACTGGCTTTGAATCTCCAAGCAAGCACTACCCTCTCCTGGATAATGTTCTACATCACCTGATGCCATTTATTTCAGACTGTACAGGGTAGATGCTGGATAATTCTCCCACTGGCACGAACCTTGTGCGGAACAAATAAAAAAAGTACAAAAAGTACGCAGTAAAGTACAATTGCAGCTTCTACAATTTACAGCACTTGTTGCTCGTTTTTCTTCGTCAGAAAAGCCATTGGTTTTTCGGTGACTATTCCCGATTTCCAACACAGATGAATTCATAAAATATATAGTCTGAGTGCTACAGACAAATTCGCTCTTGAGTTTCTCATTAATTTCAATACTTAGATTGTCAACCAGGATCAGTAAATCGACAATTCTTGAGTTGTGATTCCAGTTGTCTTGCAAGTTACGGAGCGTCGACCATCACATATTTGACGACACAAAGCACCTGCTGTAAGAATTGACAGATGGATTTCATTCAGCTGTCAAACAAATTAATTCTGAAAGATCACGTGATCGAATTATTCTGCTGATTTGATGACCTATTTTAGAGAAGAGAAATGTTCTGTCACTATCCGCTGATAAACTGACAGAATTAATATTTTTGTTGCAACAGATTGAGGAAAAAGTTATTCGATACTCTTTTACTTATTGCATGTTAAATTTACGAGTTATCCTGTTTTCGAACATTTCATCGTCCTTTCGAAGCTCTAACGGTTTTACACATTCAGAAAGAGTGGTGTGTCCGATGTGCTGTATACATCATTCATATAAGCACGAGCAATAAATATTTGAGCACTTCAAACAGATCAGTTTGAACGTAAGATGATGATTAATCGAGAGCTACAGGTGTAAAATGCTTGAAAATTGCAAATCACTGCCTGAGATACACATGCATTCGTATCTATTTATGATATAAAGTGCTATACATTATTATTGACTGTATACCTTATTTATTATATTCTATTGCTTCTTACATAATATGTATTCTGAATTCATGTTTTCTATTCATATACCACTAGTCTGTGTCACGAATTTTATCAGGAAAAAAGTATCAAAATTAGTAACATTCTAATGCATGCTAAAATTCATGCCGAAAATTAGTGTAGTTTGGTTTTACCTTATCTCGGTCATCATCACTACCTGTGTCCAGCATGAGTCAAGCTTGCATTCCTTGGCTTTCACAGAGCTGTATGAAGATAATTTCCACGATGTTTACATATTTATTATGCACACATCTAGAATCATTTGATGGCATGGTTGAAACATTGTTCAGTTTTAATAATATACCTGGTTTGCAGCTGCATATTTTTGGCAAATAAAGTTTACATACTGTGAAAAATTGGTCAGCAAATCAATCATTGACAGATTTTAAAATAAGTTGAAAAATAAAAAATGCGCTGATGAAGTTATTTGACTAAACATAGCATCAAACTATTGCCAATTTGGAATCCATCTAGCAACTTTCCAAAAATATTTTTCACTAGATGTAAAAATTGAATTAAACTGTGGTAGAAGATTATTCTCAATTAATCAATGAACTTATATGGACAGCAATATTCGTCAATCTACTCTAAGAGAAAGCATTCTGCATTCTAATTTCTATCATCATTTCCGCTTCTAAAGTTGTTTTTCTGTTTTCAATTGCCTCTCTGTCATGCCTTCATACATAGAACTCTGACCTGCAAGTTAGTAAAACGAGAATGGACGCCGCCAGTTGATTGAAGATTGTCGGTCCACCAGGCATCGATCAAGGTTAAAGTACTAGAACCTACAATCAATGCATAATGTTGTCTTGAAGCGGTGCATTATTAATTAGGGTTTTCAAAGGAAAATTGAAATAATTGCGAATCTTTACAAGACACTGGCAATGAGCGGATTCCGTAGCACAAAACTTATTATACTGCATTTTCATGTTGCTAAATTCTTAACGTTTTAATTTTTTCGATTCTAATTTTCTTTTTTCCCACTAATTCTTGATTGTTGATAGTAATGTCTATTTTCCATTTTGAGGCTTGGTTATATTACACTACAAATACGATTTTTCAACATCACAGAATGTGCTTCACTACCACAATTTCCCTTTATTTCTATGCACGTATATACACGTGTAGGCCTACTAACTAAATTGCATTCAATGCTGTATTTTCGTATTCTTCCGCTCTATTTTCTGAAACATCAATTTCTTGTGTCTTTATTCCAATGCTTTTTTTTATTTCAACACGCAGTTGATTATGATAAAATTCTCCTTAGCTTTTTATATGAAATACACGTTATAAAATGAGATATATAGATAATATTAAATATGCAATATAAAATATTGTATATAATTTTATGTTTACTTTCATCGATATGCTTTACTTTTATTATTCACTATCTATGTTTTTTGCCACCCTCTCTTATTTCTGAATAATTTTTGATGCTTTTTCCTTGAATTTTCATTCATTTTTTCATCAAGTTGGTTCTAGTTGCACATACATACATTGTTGATAGCTTTGATAATGCTACGAAAAAATTCATATAAATCATTCATTGACTTTTATACTTTCATTTTCTCTTATTGATAAGTTATTCTAGATGCGCATACATCATCTTTATAATTCCCAGCATTTTTAGACATTCATCGTTTTTTGTAATTCCCAACATATTTCCATTTTGCATATAGAAATTTTTTAACTGTTATTCTTCAATTTCTAATCATTGATTATTATGTCAGACTTTAAGTTTCACAAAATGTATTGCATCTAATTCTAAGTATTCCACCAACCATTTTCTGTTTTCCTCTGCACTAACACTTGATAGTAACTTCTCCTTTTCAATTTGGCGCTAGAATTGTATGACAGCGTATATTTCATATTTTCAGTTATTTTTTCATTTTTCAATATTTCATATCTTTTCATATTTCAATTATGTATATGAAATTTTCAACTTTCATTCAGTAAATTTGTTCAGAAGCCTCTGAAATGTACACAAGACATGGATGCTCTATCCTACCAATTTCCTGATATCTCCTGATGGGAAAATGGAAAACGATTTGTGCAATGAATGCGGTCGACAATTACACAAGAACTGATCTACTGATCTATATATTTACATAGCTACTATAGAAATCTTTCCGAGGGATTCAATAAGCAGCCTGAAATGCCGTCAATTCACTATGGTCGTGTCAAGGTCTCACCTGTCACTGTCATTTCGCTGTGGTAGTGTCAGGGTCTAACCTGGCTTCGTTTACCTTGTTGGGGTAATGTCAGCGTCGCACATGGCTGCTTTATTTCGCTGTAACAGTGTCAGTGTCATAGCTGTAGGGGAGGGTGGGACACATTGAACCACCAGCCATTTCTCCGAAACTATGAATAGTGGAAACTTTATGCTTTAAGACATTGTTTATTGTAACAAATAAACATGATTCTTCTGATAATTTCAACTGTTTATGCTCTCCATCATTATTTTCACAGGATTGCCCAAAATTTCAATGAAAAAGTAAATTTTCAGAAAATCTGAACTTTTGTTTTAATGTAACCAAAGCCTTACGTATATTTTCATTAGACAACATTTTTCTCAAGTATTCTTTATCAGTTTCATTAATCTACTAGTTAAAAACTATTTGAGTGCAGCCTTATTTGCACCCCCGAGCACGATTTTGAAAAGTTAGCGAGGTGTGGCACATTGAACCAGGGATGCGGAGTCATATCATTTTGATAGGACTCCGACTCCGACTCCGGGTGACAAGTACATAAAGCCTAGTTTTTCAAAAAAACTGTTAACCTGCATCACAGATCATTATAGGCTTACCTGAACCTATTTTTAGTAATCTTTGTTGCATCAATCATCAATCATTTTCGATGAAAGTTTATCAAATGTCGCTTTAAATTGGATGCATACGACTCGGCTCCTCCCATCTTGTTGATGTGTGCTTCACACGGTTTTTCTCCAGTCTCTACCAGGCAGGAAAATCCCGCATCCTTCTCCAAAAAATATGAATACACTTTCGAGTTTAATATGCACTTTAGAGGAGCCATTACACACGATTAACGTGAGGGTAAGAGGTAATGTTCTCAAACAAACTACTATTTCATTTTTGTATCTGATGTGACCTTTGGCGCGCAAGTGTGATCGAGGCTAGGAGGGCTTGTCTTCTCTACTAAATCATCAAGTGAAAAGACAATCCTTTTTCGCTATCACGGTGTAATCCCTCAGCTATTACAAGCTTTGCATGCAGCAATGTCTCTGTACTTCTGTTTGACGGAGAAAGTTGACATCAAGACAGTGACAGCTTCATGCACTAGAATAAACAATTTGTTTGTATTATATTTCGGGTCTAGTTATAGGCCGGAGTCCTATCATTTGATAGGACTCCGACTCCAGCAAAAATGATGGGACTCCGACTATGCATCCCTGCTTTGAACATGGCTCATAGTGCACCACTTCGATGCTCAATTTATCTTTTATTGAGTGAACAAAGGGATTTAGAAGTTTTGACATGTGATTATTCTACAAATTCGTCTGCAACGCTATCAAATTAACTATTTAGAAATATTTGATCAGTTATGGCATTCGTTTTTGTGCGCTGTAACTTTTTTTGAAAACGAAGCATCAGGGCAGCATGGCGAAGGATAAATATTGAAACAATTAATTGACAAAATGATTAGTCAGTGAAAATCAGTGATCTCAATCAAAATGATGTGGCTGTGAGTACACCGGAATATCCCTTGCTGGTCAAACAAATTCAACCGTTAATGCATCTCGTTTTGGTTTTTGATAATTTCTCAAATTTATTGCCTAGACTCGTGTCTTACATGACTGTCTACATGTAATGCGTAATGCATTCACATACATGTATCTAAACTGATGATCCCAAATGATAAATGCAGTTGTAAATCAATACATTCGGCACTAATGGTCTTACCAAGGTTCTTCTATCGATGAATAATGCTATTAATCTGAGAACTCTGATGTTCTATGAACATGTTACTTTCTGAGATTAGCATGCATTACCTTTGCATCAAACATTTGCAATCATTTTTGCCAATAAAAATCTCAATCTATGAATTTTGTTGCTTGATTTTAATTATTCATGAGCTGAAGCTATAGATCAGATACATAAAGTCTAATAAAGTTGCATAAGAGAGCAACAAACAGTTGTGGTTCAATGTTCCCCACGCATGGGACACATCGAACCATTTCGGCAAAAAT
This sequence comes from Prostheceraeus crozeri, assembly GCA_907163375.1. Lineage (NCBI taxonomy): Eukaryota > Metazoa > Platyhelminthes > Polycladida > Euryleptidae > Prostheceraeus > Prostheceraeus crozeri. The sequence continues at coordinate 1,028,243 of CAJQUW010013269.1, read as the reverse complement.
TTTAAAATTCAAATTGTGAGGAGATGAAATGTCACAGAAACGTCCAACAACTCACAGAGTATACTTAGCATGCCCTCAACTTTTCATCTGAGTTTGATTTTGGTTCATTTGATCTAGTATATGCGAACTATCGAGAAAAGTTCAAAAACATGCTCAATGTGCTTCACCACCCCCCTATTCCGACAATTCGATTTGCTCCATCTTTGAATACTCAAGCGATTTCAATTGTTGCATCGATCTTTTTTTACAGAGTAATGCGCCATCTATGTAATATTCGAAGACGAAGTTCCCTCGCTGTTGAAAATATTTCGATCTCATGTCAAGTGGTGAAAAAAAAATAAAGAAATCAACTTCACACCAATGTAAGAGTTGATAATAAAAAACGGACCAACCTAAGTTTTGCTGAAATTCAATCGATTCTCATGCCTTCCAATCGCGTCTCACAACAACGTAACATGCTTCGTTTTAGAGGTTCCATTCTCAGCTTTTATATGAGCCATGATAGACTTGCATCCGTTTTTGTATTTGCTGAGTAGTGCTCAAAATATGAAAATCACTCAATTTACAAATCACAATTTTTCAAAAAGAAGACATGTGAGCATGACAATGAATCAGGTACGGGAGAACGAGCACTTCCTGAGCTCTTTTTTGATATACTGATCATCAAAATCGATGAGCTAGGAAAAAATAGCGATATGTGACATTATCTCAGAATCATGACCCACTTGGCTGAAAATGTAATGCTCTCACCGTTTCATCAAAAATGTTCATCTTTGGTACCTTTTAAATCCTTGAGAAATAAGGAATGCGAGTATGTAAATTCTATTCAAAGAAGTTCAATAGTTCATTTTGAAAATTCTTCAACAAACTTCTCATTACCACAAAAGCACGCAAACACCATGCACAATGAACGAAGGTTCCAAGCAAAACAATTAGCGACGGCATGTGCATGTTCTCTCACAGTGACTTCAGATGGTGTACCTTGCTTGTTTGTGTATTGTAGGACCTCATTTTATTGCTGCTGTCCTCCTGCACTACATGAGTCATCCCACAGGGAGAGTTCATGCTCTCACAGCCCTCTACAAAAATTTACTCTTTTTCCTCAATCTGCTGCAACAAAATACTAATTCTGTCAGTTTAGCAGCTGATAGTGACAGAACATTTCTTGTCACTAAAATAGGTCATCAAATCTCTAAAATCAGCATATTAATTCGATCACGTTATCTCTCAGAATTAATTTGTTTGACAGGTGAATGAAATCCATCTGTCAATTCTTACAGCAGGTGTTCTGTGTCGTCAAATATGTGATGGCCGACGCTCCGTGACTTGAAAGACAACTGGAATCGCAAATTATTAAGAATTGTCGTTTTACTGATATCCTACAAATTAAAATTAATAAGAAGAATTTGAACTTGAAAGCTTCAATTTGTTACCAGAGAAAGTTCAATCTCAGAAACTCAACAATAGTGTGGAAAATTACATTGATTGATATCAATTTTGACATTATATTAACAAGCACTTAGTGAGTCATGATGCTCTTATTTATTCATTCCTTTTCATGTTTACCAATTGCTCAGTCATTCACAATAAATTCTATAGTTTTCTTCCAAGCGTGTTTAAGCATGTCTTTTTAGCTGATATAGAAAGTCAGCATGAAGACTCGAATTATGCCGAGCAGCAATTTAATTTAATTGTGGTGTGATTCTCAACACACAAACTCATCAATTTTTCCGGGAAGCAGCTCTAATGAATCTAAAGAAAATCCGGAAAGAGAAATTGAGGGAAAATATATGAGTGCGGCTCGTCCCTTTGATTGTTATCTTGATACTTTGATTGAGGGAAATTAGGGCCGATATGCGAGACCATTCGGAATGTATGCATCGATGGGCAAGACATGTGGCGCGACGAAATGACAACCGATGGACAACACGGATTACAGAATGGACTCCGCGCAACTGCAAAAGATCGCGTGGACGACCAAAATCAAGATGGCGCGACGATCTAGAACGCAGCATTGGACGCATATGGAGCCGCATGGCTAAAGACAAAGTTTTGTGGACGCGGTGTGCGGGATGATTGTCGATACTTTTTGTCACAACTTGTATGTGTCAATTCACATTATTTTTTTCTAGATACGAAGATGCAATAAAGTTTCAATTTTTGTCACAAGCATTGAAGCGATTAACAAAATAATTAGAAAGCACGTTCTCGCGGCAGGATTGTAAACTTTAAACTGAAGTAATTTAATGAAAAGCATCCTTACTACTGTTCACTTTCGTCAGTAGACCTAACACAGTAATAATTCTATCATCACATACTGACATACGTCTTCAGCTATTCTGTACGTAGCGTCTTAAAATAAGGACACAAAAAACAACGATATCAATAGAGCATCGTCCCAACCGCGTGTTGGAGAGGATATCCCGGTTGAGCATTGTGCAACAACAGTTTTCTCGCTATTGTCGAGTTTGACACCAAAACACTATCAGTTAAAATCACCTAATTTGGGGAAGGTCCATTATTGTGCATCCTCCGCAGATAGTCGATAGAGAGAGCCAGTCATGGAGGTCACTAGACTTGCGGCGTCATATCGGTAGTTTCATTCGGTCCTGCAAAGGATATCCTACTTCGTGTTGTGCGAGAGCGCAATCGACAAATGTTATGTAACTCGAAGTGACAATCATGCCAGCAGAAACTCATCGTAGCAATGCTCACTTTACCATGGAAGTGATATACTTGCATTGATCTCTTTATGACTTAATTAACATTAGCGTTCGTACATTGTGTACACGGTGCGGCATAAAAAACGTGAATAAATTTAAATGTAGCACGACTATCTAATTATCCAACAGAAATTTACAAATAGGGTCTCATTTTGAACCCAATACACATCTTCATTATCATAATCAGCATCGCAGTGATTGCATTTGAGGATGAGAGTGTTATTTACAGCAGAAGAGCTCGAAATCCAAAATATACATGAAAAGAACAACGACTGAATGTAAAAGCTAGCATATTTCCAATTTTTCATTTAAACGATGATCATAATGGCGAAGTCTTTGTTGCAGATGATCACACAAAACAAAATCAGTTGGGTGATGACTGAATCAACCTTCAGCAATCACGTCTTGTAACGGAGCGCCAGAAATTTCACATTTTCTTGTTTTATTTCTTCCAAAGTTTCAACGTCTCTTCTAAGTTAAACCCAAACATTTTCATTTACTACCTCCAATTCTTCATTTCGAAGCAATCATGGGGAATCCTCTCACCATTGTTGCAAATGACTAAGCAGCCATTTGCGATAGAAGACACATTTGTACATTCATGAAATATGACATGCTCATGAATAAGTTTCACACATGAATATAAACAAAAGGAATTTAGCAAAACATTAACATATTTAGCGTAATACACCGTAAATTTATTAACATATTTATAAATTTCCAAGTATCATAAACTCTCAACCCGAAATAAAAAAAAGAAATCCTATATTCTTTGCAATAGGTAATACTTTAGTGATGACAACAAACATGCCAGAAACGTTTGTAGCTCCCGAAATGATCTAAGTCACATTTTGCTCTCACCTCTTGATTTTTTCTTTTTGGGGTCTCGGCATGTATAGATTAACTTATGCGACATGTGCAGAAATTTGTATGTTAGTGTTACGATTAATAATATCATCATAGCTGTCACTTCTTTGTATTGCAATACAGTTTCGTGGTTCATTCATCATATTATAATTTTTTCAAATTTTAGGCACTTCAAAATGCTGAGCTGCAGTCTGATGAAACAAGAACTACGTACCTCTGAACAGATGTGAGTCTGAGGACATTTATTCCACATTCTATGGTCTTGTTAAAACGGATCGGTCATTACAGACCACGCTCTGTGAATAGATTTTTAAAGATAATTTTTGCTGCATTAAAATTGGACTACTTTTTCGCTATGATCACAATGCTTGCATTTGAGCAAATTTCATTGGCTGAGAATTCTTCATGACATGGCAAAAAATGATTGATTCTAGAGTCTATCTCCAAAGTCGATCCTTCTCTTTTAATGTACAGTTCATGATTATATTTGTGAAGATATTATATGATATATTTGTGATTATATTTCACAAGCTTCTCTGTAGAACTTGACATCGACTGTGTCTCTTTGCTGTGTGATCCGGTTGATAACAGTCACTGAAACTTCGCACAATTTGGCGTGTTTAATGTTGAACTGGTTGTTCGTTGTTCGATTTCTATATTATTATTGTGTCAGCAGATTGTACCATTTCATAGGCGTTACATGCTCCAATGCTTCCTTTCTGGTCAAGCAGAAGAAGAGACGAGTTGTCTAATTCTGTGGCGCAACATTATCATCACAAGCGAAGATTATATCACTTATATAAGTGATAATTATATAAGCTATAATTATAGCTTGATCACTTCTGCGTTTGAATCATAGGATTGACAATGAAATCTTCATACGATAATTGTATTTGAAGAATTGATTTTCCCGTCTTATGAACACGTCTCATTACTGGAACTTTGCGAATGTGTCTAATTCAAACGTCATTCGAATGCTTTCGAATTTTTCTTTCGTCAATGGCTTTGTGAGCAGATCCGCAGATTCGTTGGCATTTCATTTGTGGGGCAATAACATAAAAGTATGTTTTTAGAATTTACTTGCTCTCGAATGTAGTGATACTTGATATCGATATGTTTTGCTCTTCGACGCGCAAAGGGATTCTTGGCTATTGATATTGCATTCAAGTTATCTTCAAATATAACCGCAGGTTTCCCTCTGTGGAAATCCAAGGTCTTGCAAAAATAGACTTAGCCAAACAACTTCTTGAGATGTCAAAGTAAGTCCCAGGCGTTCTGCTTCAGCTGACGACAAAACAATTACATCATGCCTTTTGCTTTTCCAGCTAATCGGTCCACTGCATAATTGGACAATGTATCGAGAAGTCGACTTTCGAGATTCAGTGTCACCTGCCCAATTTGCATCACGGTGGGCCTTCAATTCAATATTCTAATTTGGGTCATTTCTCCCACCGAATTGAATGCCGAAGTTGATGATGGATCGAATGTAGCGTAGTATTCTCTTAACACAGGTCCAATGCCTTTAGATAGGCTTGAGGAAAATCTCGAAAGTGCTCCCACCGATGCACATTGGTCTGGAGGGCTATTCATCATGACGTATGTTAGAGAGCCAGCTGCTCACTTGTACAAAGTAGCATCGTGAAAGCAATCGTCTTCTGCTTCAGATGGCACAGCGACCTGATTTGGATCCATAGGTGTCGATATTGGTCGGCATTCATCTTCCATTCCATATTTCTTTAGGACATCCATCAAGCATCTCCTCCCATTGATGAAAATGGTGCAAGTTTTCCTGTCACAGATAATGTTCATTCCAAGTATGAAATGCACTCCTCCTTGATCTTCCATTTCGAATCCTTCTTGTAGTGACTTATTCTCCAACTCTAACCATAATCTGTCATCTGATGCAATCATGATGTCATCCACATACAAACATGGCATCATCACTTTTCCATCTTTAAATTTCGTATAAACACAGGCATCTGCATTGCTGCTCTTATAACCAATATCCAATAAGAAGGCATTGATCATCGAGCTCTCACATTTGGCAGTCTGTTTCAGACCATATAAGCCTGTCTTCAACTTGCAGACCAAATTAGGCCGCCTGGAATCAACGAATCACAGAATTAGACAGGTCGTTTCTTCTTCTGTTTGACTGGAAGGGAAGCATTGGAACATGTAACGTAAATGAAATGGAACATCTGCTGACACAATACCATAGCAATCGAACAATGAGCAGCCAGTTCAACATTAAACACGCCAATTGTGCGAAGTTTCAGTGACTGTTATCAACCAGATCACACAGCAAAAATACACAGACGATGTCAAGTTCTACAGAGAAGTTAGTGAACGTTTTTTCATGCGCCTGCTAACTTTTTTTAAAATGATCGCAGGGCCCAACAATATTGAGAAAACTTGTGCGGAATGATCAGAATTCATCGAATCTGAAGGAGTCGTGGCGATCGGAGCATTTTGAAGGAATTCACAGCAATCCGCAAGCGACGCACGACTATTTTTCCTATCTCTGTAAGGTATTAAAAATTTCTTTTTGCACACTCAGTAGTTCCCGCATGCGCCATCTGTTTGAATCAGTTTGCACTTCTAGCAAAGTGATGCGATTAAACAATCTAATTCTGTGCAACGAATCCTTCAAGTTGACGCATGTATATTTCATCATCAATTTCGCCAATCAGAAACGCAGTTCTTACATCCATCATTTGATGAAGTTCCAAGTCAGGAGGAAAACCGTAAATATCCGCTATAATTAACAGCTAAAATTAGTTACACGGTTTTTGCAGTCTGAAATGTAAACACCCGTAAAAACAAACGTTTGTTTTATCTGATATGAACGGATTTTAACTGTTGCGTCATCACTCATCACGTTATGACGTCATCATTTTAACAGATATTTACGGATATTTTCTGTGAAGCTTTCTGTGAAGTTTGACGGTTATTTTAGTTGTTTTTGAAGGTATACAGTTTACAGTAACTTGCTAATGAAAGAATTACTTTGATTGACCTGTCATGAGCTACTGGAACATACACGTATATATCTCGTCAAAATCAACACCATGTCTTTGAGTGAAACCTTTGGCCACCAATCTGGCCTTGAATCGATTTACATTCCCATCAGTATCACACTTAACCTTGAAGACCTATTTGTTGTTTACAACATTCTTTCCAGGAAGCAAATCAACCAACTCGAATATATCATTCTTGATTAGCGAATCATACTCATCTTCGCAAGCGCGTGACCATTGTTCTGCATATTTACTGTTTGTCGCTTCGGCTAGAGATTTTGCTTCAGTAACATAAAGACCAATGAATTTTTGCTGTTACATTTGCTTGCTCATCATGAACTCTTTGTTTGTGCAAGGTGCTTGACTAAGTTATCACCTTCATGATAGCGAAGCCCCGTCATTTCATCAAATATGATTTGGACTGAAATTCATTCTTCAAAATCTCCCACGCTTCACACGGCGTTGTAACACCATCTACTAACTGCATAACATTGTCATCACAAGCTAAGATTATCTCATCCATAGCTTGATCACTTCTGCCTTGAATCGAAGTATTGACAATGAAATCTATATGCGATAATTGTATTTGAAGAATTGTTTTCCCGTCTCATTAACATGTCTGAGACTGGAACTTTGCGTGTCTAATTCACACGTGAACAGGCTTGTCTAAGCGAAATTTCATGTAGCATTGCATCAGTAAAATCTGCATCCTAGGAAGAATTGATCCTGAAGCCCTACTAACGCCAGGGCTCATCAATGATGTCACTAACTTGTGCAAATTTGTATGATGTTGGAGTTTCTTATCTCATACAAAATATATTTAGAATAGTGAGTCGATAGATAACGATCTACCGTATCTGATGGTGCAGAAACGGTAGAGACAGATGAAGAAATGAGGTCAGCAGAGTTATTGGAAAATCAGCTGCTTTTTGGAATTTTCAAGTTTGCAAACTTCAAGATCGCAAATTTGCAAATAATAATTACTCTGCTGACCTCATTCCTCCATCTCTCTTTACCGCTTCTGCACCATCAGACAAGGCAGATTGCTATCTATTGCAGCAATATTCTAAATTTTTGATGGTGCAAGATATCTAGTCAGGAGCGAGCTAAAAAAAGACAACCCGTTTATATTAAGTAGGACCCATCGCGCAGGGAAGTAGACATTTTTGAAAATTCGAGTGACTGAGAAAAAGTTTCGTGCATGTGCTACCATTTGTACCAAAGAGGAACGTCAAACTGTTGATAGAACCTATGAAAATCGCATTTAGAAATAGAGTATAAAATTTTGGACGAGGACTTTTTTTGAACGCTGTATATGACATTATAGTGTCCATGACAAGTGTTCGGGCATTTAAACGAGACAATTTATTAGGAATTTATAGCTATCTATCGAGGCATAAATTGGAGGGTGTCCGAGGACGTCAGCGCACGGATATTATAGATAGCTATAATTTCTATTCATGCCTGAACAATCATGGATTAAAAAATATTTATGAGGTAGTCCATAGGTGTCGATGAACGAGTTATAGCACTGAAATGATTATGTTTAAGATAGTTATGTGAAAACGGAGAGCATAAATGGAAAGTTGCAGCTCCATTGAAAATACATTGAAATTGGCGGGCATAAATTGAAAATTCCCGATTTATGCCCGGCAATCTTGATAGAATGCTATGATGTGAAGGCATGAGTTTATGGCATTTCATGAGTTAGACATCTTAATACCAAGAAATTGCAATACAAATATAGTGCATTTCTATGCAGTGGACATTAGTTGGAATTATGGCGACCGCAATAGACATCAGCAAAAAAACTATGGCAACTGCAGTAAGAAACACAATAATAAGGATTCTCAAAGTCTTACACAAAGAACGAAAGCTTCATTCTGTCCTTCTCCAAAACGGCCACGGGATGTTTTCTTTTTCTCCTCAAGTCCGGTATTGCTGCTCCCCACTTCGACATTTACATTTTCTGCCTCTTTAATAAAACATAGCTGAACTAACAACAATGAGGTTGTTGAACTCAAAATCTATGTAGCAACTATTTTGTTGCATGAATACTTTTTCCCGCACTTGATGTTACATAGTTTTTGTTCAACAACTTGCCCAAAAAAATCATGTTAATAGCATTTTGCTTAATTAAAATGAACTAGGCTATCTAAATAAATTCAGATATCAATAATGCGAAAATATCTGTTTTCTCTCCGGACTAATTTTAATGCCGGAAAATTAAATAATTGCGAATAAAAAATATATACACGCAGCCGACGTTTCGGGTGCAGACCCTTTCTCAAGGCAAGGCAGGAATAAAATGACAGTGTCTAAACTGGCTCGTTAGCTACGCAGTAGAGATCCGGTTGTCTCATGACGTCTGTGCATTTTAGGATGGCACTTATTGATCAATCGCGATTCCACCACGCTTGTTTCAACAGGATCATTTAAGCAGCGAATAAATTCAACATCAAAATCATCAATCGAACCGTTAACAAGACAGGTCTTACTGTGTTCAGACAAAGCATTTAGATCATTCTTCTTATATAATACTGAAACTATGTTCGTTGTATCTAATGTAGAATGGTCTAGTAGTTTTGCCTATATATTTATCACCACACTTCCTACAGGAGAATTGATAAACAACACACTATGTCTCACAGTTGCGATTTTGGGATAACTTGTTGCATATTCTACAATCATTGTGTTTACTTTTTTTGCATTTTTTCTTCAAAACATCACGCAGTTTTTGTGTTGCCCGCTCTAGCGAGACGGACATTCAACCTATGTTTTCTAATTTGGTGATTAGTTTTCCGATTAAGACTGTCGCTTATAAACGGTAACTTCAAAATGCTTTTTTATCATCGTTGATTTTACTAGTTTTATTTTTTGGTTATTTCTATCAGACGCGCTCAAATCCGTATTAGTGTATCCATTAAATTGTAAATTTTCCTTACATTTTTTCTCCGATTCCATTCTAATGTTATCAGAGAGTGTTGAACTACACCGATTACATGTGTCCATTATGCTCTGTTTAACGAAATTAGTTTTGACGGAGCTCGGTAACCAACTATCTTTTTTCAAAGCACTGCCAGACGATATGTCTTTTACTCGTACATACTTTTTGTGCATGATTTTCCTATTCTCCAACCAAATACTAAATTCTAGAAAAATCAGTGACTCATCTTCGGGGTCTTCAATGGTAATTATTATGCTGTCATCAATCGAATTGAATGTCTCTAATATGAAGTCGCAGCATTCTTTGTTTCTTTCTAGCTAACCGATGATACAGTCATCAATGCATCTTTTATAAATCAAGTTATTTAACTGTAGGCGTGAATTTATAATCGACATTGAATTTTCTTCTATTTCACCCATGAACATGATCGAAAATGGGGGTGCATAATGAGAACCCATCGGACATCCTTTTATTTGTAAATAATTTTTGTTGTTGCATTCTATCTCATAGTTGTAGGAGACGAATTTGATCATACTGATTAACTGATGTGGAGTAATTCCGAAATTATCAATATCAGTCCAATGATCTTTAGCGAAATCAGAAATCACGCAAATAGCTCTATCAATGCAATCCTCCCGCCATCAGCCATCTCTTATAAATTCAGATACTCGTATTTTCTGCCTGTTATTCATGTGATGGCGCGACATAATCCGTAATACTTGTTGATTTGTATTTTTGGGTACGCTCGTCATTCGCAAATTGTTGCAATTAATGTATATCCTGTTGTTGTGTCTTTCTTTCGTGCAATGTGTCACAGAGGAGTTACATGCACATTTTATTGATCCTACATATTTATTTCGAAAACAGCCACCGTTGCTATACATAATACTTGTGAGTGAAATTATCAAAAGCGTGTATTTCCCAAAATTCCGACTTCTTTACAGATGTCACTGAAGGCAGTATTAGCAGCGTGAATTTGGTAGAAATTTGAAATCTCTTCATTTAGTATTCTACTATTTTTGCTTTTAACAAGTTACATAACAAATTTATCAAATCTCTGCGTAAAGTGCCTCAATAATTCACGCTCTCAACAGATGGTTCGGTGGCCCTGTGGCTGGAATGCAGTGCCTACACATCCCCTAGCTCTGACGTCACTGGTTCGATCCTACCCACGACTGATGAAGCCCAACAGACTGAAACATGTATCGTGTTGGTTGCATTTGTTGAGATTTGATAAAAATCATTTGTTAGTTTAACATGTTTCTATCTAAGATTCTGTCATTGGGATTCATTTGCAGTATGAAATCTCAGCTCAATAACACGCATCCAGAGATGTGATGATGATGCAATCTACAATATAATCGAGTCGATTTTTCAAGCGGACAAAGGTCTAATGTCCCATCTGCTACGTACTTTGATGCTGGCCTACATAGGAGATAAGATTTGATGTGCACAAGTTCCAGCTGAAACCTGTTTCTTCAAATAGTGCAATTCCTCACTAAGTTTATCAGAGAAACTTATCGATGCCGCTGCTCGTGTAAGTCTGCTCACAGTTGACCGACATTTATGATACCTTGATAACTGCAACTGTCTATCTTGTAATGTTATTTAAAACCTGACTCTACTTAACCTTTGCAAGAAATGAAAGCAAATGTGTGGTGAAATTCGTGAAGCTGCTGAATTTACTGTAAAAATCATTACGTGTTAATTAAATTGAGATCTTCCTTGTTTAATTAAAGCTTCAGGGAAGAGGACGAGCCTATACACCAAAGATTTCCCTCAGCAGAAGATTATAGGTATAGAAACAGAAATTGAAAGAGACAAAGTGGGGATGATAAAGGAACATAACTAAATAGCTGAGCCATTGTATTACAGTATGGCAAAAAAAGATTTTATTCATAACTGCATAGTAAGTTCAGAAACACTAAAAATGAAAATGAGGTGGCAATAGTGAATAGAAAAATAAGTGGATGTAAAATGCGTGATAACTAGGCAAGAACCAAGGACTATAAGTCTTGAGGATAAAAGTGGAAGCAACGAAAAAGTAAAATGCTAAAAACTATGATAACATAATATAAGTGCATAAGACAGAAGACCCTTCAAACTATCAACTCTCCATAGGGCCTCGTGGAAACTTGTTGATGGTATTCTTCAATGCTTCAACACTGACAGATGGAAATACCTCAAGAAGTCTATTCCTCGACCTTGGTGTTCTATCAAAGAAGGATCTCTTAAAATGTTATGTGCAACAGTGAGAAATGGTGGCAAGGTATGGATGTGAGTGGTCACTTCCTGGTAAAGGAACGAGGACGCTTTGCACACTGTAAACTGGAAACTGTAAATATCCGCTAAAATTAGTTTCACGATTTCTGAACTGTAAACATCCTAAAAAACAGACGCTGTTGATCTGATATTAACGGATTTTAACTGCTACGTCGTCAATCATCAAATTGTGACGTCATTATTTTTAACAGATATTTGCGAATTTTTTCTGTAAAGCCTTTCTGTTCAATGTAACGATCATTTTAGCTGGTTTTAACGTTGCAAAGTTTACAGTGTGGAGCAACAGAATCAAGTTCACCAGAGCAAAGAACGTGATAAAAGCAATAGAAGAGAGGAAGGCATGAACTATCAGACGAACTGCTGTGAGGACGCTGTGTGACCAAATTTGTGAGCAAAACTCAATCACAAGACGAATGTGAGCTCCTCTCCTATGCTCCTCGAAACACAGGAATAAATCATTGCACATTCAAATTATTGATATACCAATGAGGCCGTGACAAAGTCCTTCGTCGATATTATCGGGTGAAGGATGCATTTTTTCAGGTCGTTTCGGGAATACATTCCCAACATCACCAATTTTGAACCACTACCAGTATCATTGTGCGCATCAAGAAAATTAACACTATTTTCCAAGTCGCTTGCTTTCATTGATTTATGCATGCTAAAAATATTTCATAGACACGCAGTACATGCATTGACGACGCCTGTAATTGATGTTTTGGCATAAATCTTTGATATAAGTAACTGATGTAATTTACATCTGCCAGGACGTGGGTAGGAGTTAATGGATTTATGAGGTTCATCAAAGCAGAAAAAATAAAAAAAAGCATTCTCTCCTCAAATATTTTTCCAATTTTATTAATGAACGGTTATTGAATCGACTCGCACGCGGGACACTTGACGCAAAAGACGTGCGTTTTTTTAAATTATTATGTGACTTGCATTGGAATGACGTTTGGGAGAGATTGCAATTTGCTCTTACTTGTTGCATTACAAGTGCATTTTCAACATTTACTACATCAAAAGAACAATCTAGCGAAGTTATATGCAGATAATTGCGATGCCGAAATCAAATGTATGATACAATTGAAGGTTGCATCACGAGTGACGATCGAGGGCGAAGCCCGAGATCGACAAACGAGTGTTGCAACCGAATTGTTACACTGTTTTTTTGGACAGAGTAATGTAAGCGATTTATCACCACACTTAGCCGATTTCTATGTAATTGCTTGAACTATTTGGGAATTTGTACTTTATTGTTCCTCAATGAATGGCATGGAAATCGTTTTTCAACCATAGATATCTATAACTAGCAATTTTGGCTGGTCAACAGTTTGCAGATGTGTTTTGGAACGCTATCTTAGCGCTATGATAGCGTTATCCGACAAACTAAGTATTTCAGAACGCACTATTCTTTATCATGAAGCGCCAATCTATGCGCTATTTATCGACGTTCTGAGAAACGCTACTTAACACAATAGGAAATTGGTTGTTGTCTGTAATTGTAAATGAAAGCTATCTTATTTTATGCACCTTTTTGGCGGAATGTTTTTGCATGTTTACTACTTGTCAAGTTACAATAGTTCCAACATCAGTATTAAAACTTAATTCAGCTTTTCTTGTTTTCTAATTCATATCAATGTAGCCTACTGTCACAATTTCAGATTTGTAGAAAGCAATTACATAATTTAGTCTTTGGTTTAGGCGGGTCTAGAAGGCTGCTAAGCATCACTTCTTGCTCCGGTCCTTTTCTTTTGTATGCTTCAACAGCATTGCTTCGATGACCAGTTCTTGTTTTTATTAACTGTTCGTCTACATTTTCTCGGAATAGCCTTGTCGCACATGTTACTTTGCCAGAATGTGCCGTGATGTATCCTTTGATATCGGCTATGGATGCGGACTCCGGCAACAATTTTCTGATGGAATTGACTCCAACGGGAGAAGTGGCGAATCTGGGCTGGTCTGGGATAATGTTTCGTAGTGGTCGACGGTAAAATGCTCCCGTAAAAACACCCATGCTTCGAAGTCGGCTCACGTAAAGTTTCAATATCTTATATACCGATCGATTGTTATCGCTATCGTATTGTCGAACACACTTGTTTTGTATCTTGCGATCGCGGATTCCACCGGAAAGACTTTGTTGCCGCGACCCGTGTACTCAACAAATTTCCCATGGTCGTCTTCTGAAAACGTGAATTGCTCCAGTTGCATCTGGCGATGCTCGTCGCACGCTCTGAGCCCGAAAACTTTACAGTTGTAGAAGTAAACGGCCCGCAATAGTCCAATTCCATCATGTAAGGAAAATGCATTGGTATCCCATAGTTTCGCCTCACTATACTCTGATATCGGATCAGCTCTCTTGTGATGGGATCCGATGCCCCGAGAAGTGAGATTTCTCATGCAGGCATCTAAAGCACGGACAAATTGCACAAAATTGAAATCCTCCTTATCCATTATATTGCAGTCGGGTCTTTCTTCTCGGATAAATCGGGCCAATCCGCAAACAATATTGTAAATAGTATTGGGAGGATACTCGGTTCCATCCTGCCGTCGGATCTCGAATATAAAATGTTTCAAGGCTCTTGAAATGTCAGCCTTTGGAGCCGTCCACAAATCTGTTAGTTGGGGAACCAAGTAATCATTTTCTTGTGTTGTGGAAGACTGTTGGTTTCTCCAAGTGGCCCAATCTTCATATAACTTTGTGCACCAGGAACTATTTCTAACGGTGTTCTTTGACCGTGAACATGAAACAACGCGATCAATGTCCTGAGACGACGCAATGGAAAATCGACTAGCGTCAAAGCTGTGGTCTGCCATTGTGATCAGATGTGCTTAGGGTAAAATTCAGAAATCCTATTTATATATTAGTGATGAGAATTATTAACAAGTCAATCATTAAAGAATAGATTTCATATCAAATACAATCAGCAACTGCTTTATCAAAAGAAGACACTTATGAAAGAGTAACAATACAACGCTATGAATTTGTATGGGCATTCATTCTGTCTATTCCCTTATTCCAACGCAACTAGGTGTGAAAGTCTTGACTGGCAACAGAATCTATTGTGTTCGCTGTTGTACAAAGAGATTATCAGCTATGTTATAAAGAAACGCTATCTTAGCGTATCTGGATAACAGAGCAAGTTGAAATTACGGTTACATTCACAATGTGCAATTACGAGCCATAGCAATCTTGGGTCAGATAATCAACAGATCAATCTATGCAGGCGGGCAGTGTTATTCTACTATAGCGCTAGAAAACGCTATCTTAGCGCTGTCATAGCGTTCGAAGTTAGAATAGCGTCACAAAATTGTGTTGAGACAGAGCCTTTCATACAAACTTCAGCGTGTGCAAAATGTGGAAATACCTTGTGAGACAGTCTGACGCTATCTGTGTTTCATACAACTTACACAAGCTGTGAGGAGCTCGAACGCTATCTAAGAAAGTGATATCTATGGTATTTCTTTATTCAGCAGTTGAAACAAGTGAAATTGCATCAACTGCACTTACATGAGGACGCAATGCAAGTGATTTAGAACTTCATGTTGATGAAACTGAAACTACCACAGTTAATGCATATGCATGGCCAGAGTGTAACAATTACTTATCGTCTCCTCATTGTTCAGTTGATGTCAAGAATGTACATGTATGTTTGACTCGTGTTAACGTGTTCTCAATTGATTGTAATGATCAGCTGCGCTGAGCGCATCGAAAGATTTAAGAATCAAATTGTTCTGGTTAAAACTCTTACAGCAGAATAATGGGATTTCCTACGGATACAGAGAATTGTGATGTTTGAAAAATGGACTTGAATTGCAGAAGATATGCAGTGCGTATCTACAAGTGCTTTGTATGCTTAGCACATGCATTATGCATAGCATCAAAAATATCACAATGTGTCTCAGGATCGTGTACAATTATTGAATAAATTAGTTAACCTTATTGACTTTTTCCTTGAAAGTAGATGAACAATTGCAATTAATCGACAATCAAGGATAATAACGATTTTCGAATTTAGAGAGCTTATTGAGCTTATTAATGAATAATTTTACTTATTTTCTTCGACGACTGATAACTGTTTGGAGAATTTTTGCATGTACAGTACTTCACCCAATGCACTTTCTTCCAAAAGCCATTGTCTTGTTGGACAATTCGTATAATTTAATCGGCCACAATTATAAATAATTGAAAATTGTCTCTGGCAGTCTGGCTTTCAGGAATTGATTTTTCTATCAAGTCCGATATTTGGCTTTCTGTAACAAGGACAAATATCAGATGGTGGTAATGCAATCAAACAGTTCACTCGGACGCTTTGTGAAAAAATTGAATAAAAATCAGTACTTAGGAATTGTCAGATAAGACAAGTTCAAAGTCAACAAGCCACCACTAACTATCAATACCGTGTAGTGAAATGGAACTAGTGACGATTAATAATCTACCGGCCGCAAAAAAGTTCGTGATGTATTAATACAAAATACAAAAGAATAATAAATAATCATAATAATATAATAATCGTCTATATTTCAATCCGCCTCAATGCTGGAAATCGTGAGGCCAATATACATTTAGGAAGTAACAACAGAAGTCAATAAGTCAATAACAAATATAATAATAATGGCAACATCAACTGAACTTGACATATACTTCGGTTGAAAGTGCGCTTCATCCGCATCACAACTGAATTTTGTCTTTATTGGAAGTACACTCGGGCATACGGAATGACTTGGAATATGTATTAATAAATGCAGCAATGTGATGAAGATTTTGCGGCTATCGGTAGGCGACGATACTCCAAAGGAAGGAAATGCAGACATCCTCAGGATGATGAGCCACAGATAATTCTATGTGCTTGGTTTTGCACAATGTCCATTCGACACGAAGAAGTAGCCTACTATTCATGTTAACCCTCACTTTATCAAGAAAAAAAGTAACATGGTTTACCATGGGGTGCGATCCACCCCAATTCACAATCGGTTGTTGTAAATGCTTTTAATCAATCTTAGCAATATTTTCATACTAAAAGATTTTCGAACACTGTTAAATAGTGCTAGAAGCAAGAATAAAGCAGTCAGTTTTCGCAAGCTTTTCTTTTATTTGAATTAAATTTAATCACCGTTTCGGAAAATCCTTCACCTGCTGACTGGCATTATATCACCTGCATACGTTCTCTTTCTAAAACGATTTGTGAAAAATTTGTTTGTATATATCGGTGGATATGTCAAGAAAAAGTGAGTATGAATGTATTGGATTCTAACTATAATGGTATTTACTGCACAAAGCATCAGGAAACTCTAATTTATCTTGAAAAACTAAGTGACTACATGTAGGATAATCGACTGATGTAACGGCAGATCTTTCTAATCCTGAAATTTTAATCTTTCGAAGGGTAAATAGACGCATCCTAACTATACACATACCTGACTCTTACATTTGTAATTGAGAAAATATATGATTTTAGATTAGAAATAATATAAGGGAAAAAGGTAGTTTGACTCAGAACTCGACCCTGTGTCATGCTACTTCATGGTCTGTAGCTCTAGCCACTATGCCACGGAATCTTATCATAGAGTCGTAGCAATTTATTGTCTATATCTAACTTGTCTGCATCTTTCATTTCTCCTGTACATTTGATTTAAATTACACGCTACTCTTTTTGTTTTTCAGGATGCTACACGTCAAGTAGGCCTACTGGAGACAAATTTGCACCTTTGCGCCGTATTTTCGAAGAAATTGTGACTAAATTTCGAGCTCACTATTCACCTGGATCTGAATTGACTGTAGAAGAACAGCTTGTCAGTTTCCGAGGGCGCTGTAATTTTAAAATGTTCATCCCTTCAAAGCCAAGCGGCTATGGAATAAAGTTATGGGCTTTATGTGATTCAAAAACCTATTATTGTCTCAATTTACAGCCTTACGTAGGAAGAGTTGGTGATGTTCCAGAAAGAGGTCAAGGTCAGCGTGTTGTACTTCAATTGACCAATTTCTACACAGAAATTGTACTGGCCGTCACATCTATATGGACAATTTTTTTACAAGCTTGCAGCTTGGAAGAAATCTTCTTGGATGTCAAATGACTATGACAGGCAACATTCGTCGTAATAAAACCGAATTACCTTCGGAAATGATACCTGATTCAACTAGGCAACAATTTACCAGTGTATTCGGATTTCAAGACAAAGCAACAATTGTTTCCTACGTCCCGAAGAAAAATAAAGCAGTCATTCTTCTGTCGACGAACCATCACGACATCGACATTTCAAGTGATGAGTCAAGAAAGCCTCAAATCATTCTTGATTACAATAAAGGAAAGTGCGGTGTGGACACACTAGACCAACTGGTGCGAAATTATAATTGCATTCGAAAAAGCATAGTTAGCCTCTGACTTTCTTCATGAATTTGCTGAACATCTTCTCGTACAACGCACTGGTTTTATTCCTCTACATGCATCCAGAATATGAACAAAGAAGGACAAGTTCGAAAACGCTTTCTACTTCAATTGTAAAAGTCTCTTATTGGTTGCAGAGAGGGCAACGCACTTGAGCCGGCAAGGTTGCCAATGAGGCCTATCATCCAACCGGTACCGAAACAAAGGCGATGCGATTATTGTCCAAGAGAACGTGATTGAAAATCTAAAAAAATATGTCTTTTTTCTCAAACGACTGTGTGTGCTGAACACACTATCATAAAATGTCCACGTTGCTGACTGTAGAAAATTGAATAATCCAATTGCTTTTAGGGTCATTCAGAAAGCAATCATAGACCTCCATTGTTGTTCGTTACCAAAAATATATTTGGGGTGTGATACACCCCATGGTAAACAACGCTACATTTTTTCAAAAACATTTTCACCGCGAAATGACTTCATACTTCAAAAAGTTTATTATTGTAACTTTTTAGTCATATTGACCTCAAGGATAAACTGGGAGGGCATCATCGGACCTTATCCAGTTAAAGAAATACACAAAAAATGCGACGTCTTGGGGTGTGTAGACACCCCATGGTAAAGTAAGGGTTAAAAAGGATCTGTGCAGCATATTCAAGGAATCTCTGTATTGAGCTGTTGTACACTGTCACTAGATCAGGCTTCGAGAGAAAATATTTGAGAGGTCTCAAGACCGACAGACGAAAGCAAGCCTTCTTGGTGATCAAGTTTACATACGAACTACAATTGAAAGATTCGTTTACTCCAAGAAATTTTATTGTTGTCACTTGAGGGATAGCCGGAATAGCAAACTTTGACAAGTCGTGATGACGTGATTTGCAAACGAAAGGCTGTTGGCTTTGTGATTATCATCATATTTTCTTCAGAACACTTCACTACATCGTCTGATCACTCTTATGAATTTTAGCAATCAACAAAATGTCATCCGCATACTTTTTCAGTAGAATATTCTGGTTAGTTATCAGAACCAAGATCTGAACATAAGATCAGATGTAAAAAATCCAAAAATAACCGGAGCAATTGAGGATCCCTGGGAATATTCCGCACACGACAGGCAAACTGGAGCAATATTCCAATCACAGATCGGCAATGATAAAATGATATAATTTCATATCATTTTATATTAGAAAAATGACATAAAATTATATCATCAAAAATTTTTGTTCCATTATATAGTTTTTACCACCCATGTATCCACTTAAGCCAATCAACTATCAAAATAAGGCAGTCGATTGTCCAAATAGTTCACCCATGTATCAGAATAGAGCACCGAAGTGTCATACTACACCACCCAAGTGTAAATAAGTTCAGTCAAGTATCAAATAAATGCAATATATGCTTTTTAGTGTTTATTCCTACTAATATCTATGTCCATAGGTTTATGAGGATATTCAAGGCATGTTTAATTAATGAATTACCATGAAAAAGGTGAAATATGATTAGGAGAAATTACTGAATCATTCAGATTTTCAGAGTTATTCGCCGAATATTCATCCATCAAGCTGTGTTATTTAACTCATCAATTAACATCTATAGTAAAATTTGAGGAAAAGAACATCATCTCATTCAGATCCGATACATATATTGAAAAATCAGGCCACAAGAAAGCACTGTAGGCCTACTCACATCAAAATGTCAGCTTTTTGAAGACAATCAGGAATATGTCTCTGCGAGTGAGCAAACCAGTGAGCCGCTTTAGATGCAGTTATGACACTAACAGCCTGTTCTGCCAGCTGTTTCAATGTAGCCAGACGCATGTCATGTGTTTAAGTCAGCAAGTCTTGCCGCACTTCCTCCAAACTATTTTTGAGGGACCACTTAATTGCACTTATTGCATTCTCGACCAGATTCAAGAATGGGGAATAGGGTGGTAAGTACACACATTGATGTTCTGGTCTCAAGTTAGGTCCACCATCCTCGGGACTTGAGTTTGCACTAGAATGAGATGGAGCATTATCAAAGATGAAAGCCATGGGACCTTCATGATCTCCTGAAATCCTTTCCAGAACTGAGTGGAATCGTGCTTTGCTCACACTACCCTCGAAGATCTCATGGAACAGCAATCCACGGGTGTGACGATGGCGAATATGACGGTGAAGTTTCTCCCACGTCTCCCCGCAACGACTCGTACAGCCCTAGATCCTCTGGATGCTCTACCTCGAGTTCGTCTACTCCACAAATTGATGCCGCATTCATCCATGAATACGAGCTCATTGTTGACTCCATTCATCATCAACCATCGCGCATATTGTTCACGTCTCTCCTTCACTTGCTCATTGTTTCTCTCGGTTACACCGTCTTCGAATTTCTTCATTACTATTAATCGAGCAGTCAAACAACGGCAAAGAGAAGTGACCGAAAGATGAGGCTTGTTTGGCAGTCGTAGACGAAGCTCAGCGTTTATTTGGTGCAACGTGGACACAGCCTTCTCCTCCACGATGGACACCAGCATAGCTCCGATCTCATCATCCACCTTGTGATGAGTATGTCCACCTCGAGGAACAACAACCTGTCCATCGCGTAAGCGAGCTCTCCTAATGATTGCATAGGCTGTGTTCGGTTTGATATTTAACTGAGAAGCAAGTTGGAGAAAGTCTTCTCCTCTTTCAGCAGTCTGAAAAAGCCTCTGCTTATCATCATCTCTTATTCGCTGCCTCATCATCTCGTTCGTCAGCACAGTTGGACTGATAATTTGATACTTGACTGCACATGTTGACTCTTGATTGCTTTATTTTGATACATGACTGCAATTCACAACGATCAGAAGTGTCCTTTCTTGCATTTGACAATTGACTGCACTTATTTGACAAGTGACTGGACTATGTGGATACATGGGTGGCAAAAACTATATTTTCTAATCACAGATTCTTCGCATTTTGTATTGAAGCAAATTTAGTCTCTTTCGTTTGCTTTACCTATGTGATTTATGTAGCGAAAAACAACATGCTATTGCCTGTCAGTCTGTCCATCACACAGATTGTATAGCGATGCAGGACTGCAGATTCGCCAATTATTATGAATAAATTATTAGTGATATGTAAACGAGGCTTTGATGTTACGGTCAAAGTTCGACATTTCGGACTTGGATAATTAAGATTCTGTTTAATAGAGACCGCTGTTTCTGGGATTAGCTCTACATGTACAGTGTATATCTCATACATTGCTGGTTACTTCAGACTTCCAGTAGGCCCATGATTGAACATTGAACTCATTAATAACTATCTTGATGTTTTTGAAGTCTTGACTGCTTTGAAACATACTGTTGGCCTAAACAGCTGCATATTGTAGGCATATTTTGCAATTCGAGTGTATACAGCTTAAATCAAAACGATTTGCGATGTCTAATGCATAGGCCATAGGCCCTACCTAAGTTTTGATATACAAGAAGCTTTGTATGACTAAACTGCTTTCTTCGGTCTTCCATTATTTGGAATAAATGGCTGCATTGTAATATAAGGAGGCGATCCGGAAAAACCGCTTAGAATATCGTCGATGTTGTATATTCCTTTTTTTTCTCTCTTTATACAAGCGCTTTCGAGGGCGCACAGCGCCTCATCTTCAGGTAAAGTGACAACGATATGTTAAGGCATGCATCAGACACAGTTGAAAAGTAATCACCAGTACAACACCTGAATGGCACAACGACAAAGGTCAGAGACAACAGACGAGTTACTCATCTGCAAGAAAGAAGTCATGTAATACTACTAGCAAGACAAATACAGGGGTATGTACAAGAAGGGACAAAATAATCTGGAGAGAAGCAAAAAACAAGGCAATGAAAGTCAAAAGTTAATATCACCAAGCATTGCCAATGTCATGCTTCACACGGTTTCCACTCTCCAGCTTCTTGGACCAAATGGCTTCCTTTATGATTCTCCGTCTCCACTGAGGCTCTTTCTCGAGAACAGACATGCCTTCCAAATCCACTCTGTGGCCACTCTCCCATACATGTTTGGCGATCTCTGATCGGTCAATGTCCATATTACGCACTAATCGTTTGTGCTCTTTCTGGCGATCTTGAATACATCTCCCTGTTTCACCAACATAGTTCCAGGAGCAATCAGAGCACTTGATGTTGTAGACTGCGCCCAAGGTCTTTGGAGGGGTAGGTCTTTTGTGTACCAGGAGGGATCTGAGAGAGCAAGAAGGCTTCATTGACACCTGGACTCCAACTTCGCTCAAGATGTTGGCCAGCTTGTCAGACAAACCTGACACGTAAGGCAGAGGAAATCGATGTGATTGGGAGGTCTGGGAGGCCTCACACTCGGTTGATCTCCACGCCGTTTCGATCTCCCTGTTGCTGTAACCGTTCGCTGTGAGAACGCTTTTGACTAAGGTCTTCTCCTCCTCAAATTTCTCTCCATGGGAACAAATGCGGGACGCCCTTGAAGTCAAGGCTTTCGCCACAGATCGAAAAGCCGACTTAGGATGCGCTGACTGTCGATTCAAGTACAGGTTCGTATGTGTAGGCTTTCTGTAAACCCCAAAGGATAAACCACTATTGCTTCTTTCGATTGAAATGTCAAGGAAAGGTATTGTACCTTGAACCTCCCTCTCCATCGTAAGATGAATAGTAGGACGGAGGTTGTTCAGCGTCTCGACGAAAGAGGACAAGTCACTGTCTGAATGTGGCCAGAACAACAGTATGTCGTCCACATACCGGATCCAGAAGGTGGGAACTGGAATTCCTTGATCCGCAGCCAACCGAAACGCCAGAGATTCAAACCTGGCCATGAATAAATTGGCTGCTACAGGCCCAAGACTGCTGCCCATTGTAGCACCATCCGTCTGTAGATATATACCATCATAAAATTCAAAATAGCAGGATGTAAGGACGAATTTGGCCAGAGACACAATCTCATCCACAGTCAAAACCGTACGCGCCCCAAGACTTGAATCACTTGAGAGCAGGTCCTGGAAAATCTGTATAGTCTCAGAAATAGGCACTGACGTAAAAAGGGATTCGACGTCAAGAGACACAAATTCACCTGCACCATAATCACCACTACGCAGTCTCTGGACAACTTCAGAGTCAACTGCGTAGTGGTGATTATGGTGCAGGTGAATTTGTGTCTCTTGACGTCGAATCCCTTTTTACGTCAGTGCCTATTTCTGAGACTATACAGATTTTCCAGGACCTGCTCTCAAGTGATTCAAGTCTTGGGGCGCGTACGGTTTTGACTGTGGATGAGATTGTGTCTCTGGCCAAATTCGTCCTTACATCCTGCTATTTTGAATTTTATGATGGTATATATCTACAGACGGATGGTGCTACAATGGGCAGCAGTCTTGGGCCTGTAGCAGCCAATTTATTCATGGCCAGGTTTGAATCTCTGGCGTTTCGGTTGGCTGCGGATCAAGGAATTCCAGTTCCCACCTTCTGGATCCGGTATGTGGACGACATACTGTTGTTCTGGCCACATTCAGACAGTGACTTGTCCTCTTTCGTCGAGACGCTGAACAACCTCCGTCCTACTATTCATCTTACGATGGAGAGGGAGGTTCAAGGTACAATACCTTTCCTTGACATTTCAATCGAAAGAAGCAATAGTGGTTTATCCTTTGGGGTTTACAGAAAGCCTACACATACGAACCTGTACTTGAATCGACAGTCAGCGCATCCTAAGTCGGCTTTTCGATCTGTGGCGAAAGCCTTGACTTCAAGGGCGTCCCGCATTTGTTCCCATGGAGAGAAATTTGAGGAGGAGAAGACCTTAGTCAAAAGCGTTCTCACAGCGAACGGTTACAGCAACAGGGAGATCGAAACGGCGTGGAGATCAACCGAGTGTGAGGCCTCCCAGACCTCCCAATCACATCGATTTCCTCTGCCTTACGTGTCAGGTTTGTCTGACAAGCTGGCCAACATCTTGAGCGAAGTTGGAGTCCAGGTGTCAATGAAGCCTTCTTGCTCTCTCAGATCCCTCCTGGTACACAAAAGACCTACCCCTCCAAAGACCTTGGGCGCAGTCTACAACATCAAGTGCTCTGATTGCTCCTGGAACTATGTTGGTGAAACAGGGAGATGTATTCAAGATCGCCAGAAAGAGCACAAACGATTAGTGCGTAATATGGACATTGACCGATCAGAGATCGCCAAACATGTATGGGAGAGTGGCCACAGAGTGGATTTGGAAGGCATGTCTGTTCTCGAGAAAGAGCCTCAGTGGAGACGGAGAATCATAAAGGAAGCCATTTGGTCCAAGAAGCTGGAGAGTGGAAACCGTGTGAAGCATGACATTGGCAATGCTTGGTGATATTAACTTTTGACTTTCATTGCCTTGTTTTTTGCTTCTCTCCAGATTATTTTGTCCCTTCTTGTACATACCCCTGTATTTGTCTTGCTAGTAGTATTACATGACTTCTTTCTTGCAGATGAGTAACTCGTCTGTTGTCTCTGACCTTTGTCGTTGTGCCATTCAGGTGTTGTACTGGTGATTACTTTTCAACTGTGTCTGATGCATGCCTTAACATATCGTTGTCACTTTACCTGAAGATGAGGCGCTGTGCGCCCTCGAAAGCGCTTGTATAAAGAGAGAAAAAAAGGAATATACAACATCGACGATATTCTAAGCGGTTTTTCCGGATCGCCTCCTTATATTACAATGAATTACTACGATCCGTTATTCTCAACAAATGGCTGCATGCAAACTTATTGTAATTTTATTGCTAAGAGCAGTAAAAGTAGCATGGTTGCAGTGTAAATCGAAAAATTTGCATGACCAGATCTATTTACGGTGTAGGCCTAAGCATATTTAACTAAAAAATGGCATATTTTCATTATAAAAACAAAATTATATGAAATGATTTATGATGTCAATTCTTATTATAGCTTCCAACGTATACGCTGAGTTCGATGACTTAGATAGTTACACACAAATGCAATCAGAAAGTTATCTAATCCAACTTGATCATTTTGTGTATAAGAATCCTATGTGAAAGTATATCGAAGCTCTTTGCTAAATCTATGGACAACAGATGATAACCGATGACATTCTTTTCTTGTAAGGCTCTGGTGGCAAATTCTTCGGCAAAAGCACACGCAATCAAGCCTCTCTTTCGAAATCCGAACTGAGCACTGTCAAAATGAGCTGAGTAGTGATGTCCTAATCATTTCAGGAGTCTCTCTCTCCTATTCAATTTAGGAGGATTGGTCTTTGGTAGAGGAACAATGTCCGCCTCTTTCACTTCGCAGGCAAGTCTGCATTTTTCAAACACATGGTGTAGATGATGGTCAAAGACGTCAATAGTACTGATTCAAACTCTGACCAAGTCGAGGACGGCATCAAGTCCGAACGGTGGACATACCGACATCTAAGCTCGAAAGTTAAATCGCTTTTGATCAAGGAGAAGCAGAAATGGGCACTAAATGCTGCGAAGGGCTCAAAGGATATATGGCAAGTAGTGAATGAAACCAAAGGATCTAAAGCCTCTAGACTCACAAGTGTCAACGCGTTAGTAAATTCATTCTCTGACATTCTCACGGCTGCCGAAGAGATCAGCAACATCTTCAAATCACATCAATTAAATCGACCTGAATCTTCTGTTTCTGATGACTATCGAAAATCTTAATCTTCCCCATGGTGTCCTGTCACCGACTTGGACTCAGTTTATAAAGCGCTTGTCTCCCTGAAGGCGAGTAAAGCCCCTGGTTTTCATGATGTCCCTGCTTTTCTTTGTAAGGCTGCAGCTCACGCCATTGCACCACCTCTAACGCATGTTGTCTATTACATCAATTATCCTAATAATTTATTTCTTTACTATTTAGTTTTATACAGTTGAGCAACTCCGAACGACGGATCGATTGTCCATGCTAAAAAATACGTTTCTAGTTTTTGCGAACGTCGCAAATAAATCAAGTAGATGTCCTCAATTCTTTTTCTACCGGTTTCGGATAGGAGTGGACAGCCGCTCTTATCCTTCATCAGGAATAAAACGACATACAGAAATATATAAAATTCAAGTGGTTCAAGCATTAAAAATCTTTGCGAGATATCAGGATTGCATGCATAGAATCATAGAAACAGAAGAGATAGAATATTGCATAGATTCTTTATGTCAACTAGCAGCCCTGCTTGTCACAGAGATAGGAGATTTAGAGTCAAATATAAGTGACCGCTGTAAACCGTGCTGCATATTTATTTAACCAAAAACAGGATATTCGGTCATCAACTGACTTATAAATTTCATCTCTTTTCTTTTCGCTCATTTTCATTTCCTTCGATTTTATCCAATATGGAGACCATGTTAATATGTTCTTGATGACCATGTCGTAAGAAATGAAATGTCACCACTTTACTTTTCTCATGGTGTCTACTATCACAGCGATGTCCAGTTATCCTCTCCCTAAGAGACCTCCCTGTTCCCCCAATATATAGAAAAGAGTACTTTTCAAATTGAAGAACACATAGACAATGTTTGCAGTGGTGCATTTACTGCTTGTTGCTTTGATAGTATAATTAACAACAACGAAATTAAGTAAACAATAGACCAAATTGCCACGCAAAAGATGTGCGGCTGGTAGGATTCGAACCTACGACCAAGGTTAACAAGACATGTGCTCTGCCAACTGAGGCACTAGCCACTTATGCGACTGTGTCAATTGGTAGGATCAAACCCTCACCACCACACACCAGTTGTCATAGCAATTATAATCAATGAATAAGTAATTCGTCACAATTGTGACCGCCGACATTAAGGCAAGTAGCGGGGATCGATTGTCCGCCGAAGCATCTTAAGCCATGTCGTGAATTCAATTAACAACAATGAAATGAATAAGAAAGACATGCAAGCAACAGTACATGCTTTTATCATGCAAAATATTTAAACTCCTAATTAAGGAAAATAATCGATAATGATATTTTCTGAGATAGCCTAGATGGACAGCAATATGACAAAGCAGCTAACAGAATTTATTTATAGCGCACTTCTAGCTTCGTACAAATGCGTTATCTAAAGCAGCTCAAAGTCGAAATACGACATTTTGTGAAGAGACAGATGATTTGATAATATAGCAGAATTCTAAGTGATGCCTTATGCAAAAGAGAGTTAGGCATCCATGTATAATTTAAACAGGTGATTTTCATTATTATTCATTTTCCACATCATTTCCAACATGCAAACTATTATCAGGTCGGTTTTTGCCATATGTCACTTGCTGCATTGCTTTTACGATGAGGCGTAGTATTACATAACGCATTTACCGATTTTTCTAGGCTAATATAGAGCAATTAAGCCATCAACATTTGACAAGGAGTAGTTTGTAACTTAATTGCGTATCAAATATAATGAAATATAAAAGTGTTTATGCTTAAGCATGATTATATAGTATATGACCAGAATTGCTTAATATGATGCAACTGTGTTCTTGAGAAAATTGAATATTGGAAGATTAATTGATGACTGATAATAATCGCTACATCTCTGATAAACGTGAGCAAATATAGTAGGTGCTCGTAAGAGTAAATACTAATTGTGCTCGTAAGAGTAAATACTAATTGTGCTCGTAAAAGGCATTTAATCTAAGAGCTGATGCTCTTTCAACATCCCTGATCAGAATTTTCTGCCCAATTGAGTAGCGATGAAAAATACGTTCATTTGCAGAGACGCGCTCTATTGTTACAATATCACACCGATTCCTTTACAATGTGGATGTGTGTATCATTTGATTTACACAGTGTTTACATTATTTACAATTTTTGTACATTTCTACAGATTTCTCGTTAACAGATCAACTTCTTGCTTCTCAAATTATCATAACACCGGAAAGTTAACTTGTCGCATTCGCTGAATAACAAGTCTCTTTGATCGGAATTCGAACGCTGTTTCCATCACTTGTCCCATTCGAATACTTCACAATAAAATGACATCCTCTATATTCAGACAGATCCAGTTCTTCTCCAGCTGCAACACGGATGGTTTTGAAATATTTGAGACTGTTAGAACGGTCTTTCCGGTAGAGAATTGTTCCATCCTGGTGGAATTGGTAAACTAGATTGCCGCGGTGTTCGAAGTAAGTCGATTCCATTGCAAACGAAATGAATCAGCTATTCAGCTTAGAACTATCAGTTAAAATGATGATACGGAGAACAGATTCGTATATATCACTCAAAAGCAAGCATTGCGCAACTTCTATTTTGTTTGTGATTGGATGACTAATGAGCGAGATCATCTCTTTTCCTTCGCGACCTCAGCCCAGTTTGTTTGATGCGATATATGCGTGAAAATGATGCAACAAGTTGTCATCCACTTTTAATCAAAGATTGTGAGTAATAAACTAGAGCACGAGTGAAAGAAAATGGAAACGGAAGATACATCAGGGGAGATTGATTAGTGATAGGAAGGAACATCGGTGGTAATGTAATTATTGTATCTGTATGTGAAGGAAATCGCCAGTGCATTCATTATACAGTTCATCCTATCTGCCAAACAACTTAATAATGACTAGATGTCTAATTGACAGCAGCACATGGGAGATAATTTGATTAAGTTATTTTTCAAAATAATTGAGCATTCCCTTTTAACCTTCAGAGACCTGAGGGGAGGTTCAAAATAATTGAGCATTCCCTTTTAACCTTCAGAGACCTGAGGGGAGGTCAAGTGGACCGCTTTTACTAATTCCTAGTTTACCTGCTTAAATCGATATCAAATCATTAGGAAAGTTGATTTTAAGTAAAACAATGATGTTTGCGTGTAGCAAGTTGATATAACTAATCCCTTGAGTGTCTTTCAGCCTTCTCAGTAAACACATCGAAAATGTGTGTTTTTGTAATTCAACGACATTTAGCACAGTATCAGTTGTACTAAGAGGCGGTTTTGCGATGTCTGCTGTCACCATGTAACCTCAGATAGTTGATTTTAATGAAATTTATCTATTCCATACAGCATAGCCCTGACATCTGGCCATTTTTTCAAATTTATCCATGCCAATCAGAAATAGGCCAACACGGAGCCACAATTGCAGCATTTTAAGACCCTGAAAACAGCTGGCTGTGGATGTCTCAAAATCATCAATTACTGCTGTGAAAACTTTACCAACAGTCTGTTTTTAGTGTTTACCTATGAATATAATGATAACTTTCATTTTGAACTTTGATTTATGTTGATTTGTTCATGTAGGCCAACCAGTCATGCACGATCATGTGCGAAAACAAAATATTAACATTTTGCGATCTTCTAACATAACGCAAATGCACGAGCATGATGAAAACATTGAATAAATAAATTTCACTCATTGCGCACCATCATGGAAGACGGCATTGATCTTCTAACATCGACTATAACAAGGCCGTCGAACTCAATGAAGATTTTCAATCCTTCTTCTCTGATCCTGACGTCGACTCCTTTCTTGAGGATGGGCCTTCTACTCCTACCCACATCCCCCTAATTCCCGAGACTAAAATTTTTGAATTGATAAGATCGTCCAAGTCGAATTCAGTCGGACCTGATGGTATTCCAGGATTCTTTTACAGGAAATTCCGCGATGTCTTGGTTGCGCCCTTGACCGTTCTATTTAACAGATGCCTTCAATCTGGTACCTTTCCTACCACCTGGAAATTGGCTAATGTCCTCCCTCTTCCGAAAGGCAATGGTGAATTCAGACCAATTTCGATCTTGCCTTTCCTCAGTAAAGTGCTTGAGCGCCTGATTCGTGATCACCTGCTTTTGCCGTCTATTTGTTCTTTTGATTCACGGCAGTTTGGATTCATTCCTAATTCGTTTGGGGATGCACTAACGCTCTTCTCAGTCTTCGTTTGACTATTCTGCAACACCTCAGCGCCAAGTCCTCCAACTCTTGCAAAATTCTCGCAGTAGACCTCAGAAAGGCCTTCGATTCGTTAAGTAACTTATCTGTTCTGAACACCCTTGTGACTGTTTTTCAATGCAATCCTTATATTGTTTCTATGATTCAGTCCTTTTTGAAAGATCGTTTTCAGAGGGTCGCTACCAATGGTGTTCAAGCTTCGTGGAAAGCTGTTTCCAGCGGCGTCCCTCAAGGGTCTATCTTGGGGCCTCTGTTGTTTGTCATGTACATCAATGATCTTCCTCATCTGACAAATACCAAAATCATAGCATACGTGGACGATATATCTCTCGTTCACCTGTCAGAATCGTCTTCCTCTTCTGTCTTTCAAGATGACATTGATATTTTTGTCGAGTGGGCTCAGAATAAGAAACTCCGCATCAATGAAGCAAAAACCAAGAGTCTCACTATTTCAGACAAACCGACCTCTTCCTCTCCCACTCATATTCATGTGAATGGCACTGTCATTGAAGATGTTTCTTCTCTCAAAATTTTGGGAATGTTTTTCTCCTCCGATAACAAATGGGACGATCAATTTAATTTCCTGTACAAAAAATGTTGCCGGTCCCTATCATTAGTTAGACGGATTCGGTATAACTGCGGGCAAGGCGATATTGTTTGGCAGGCCTACGTTGGTCTTGTTTTTACCCATATTTCTTTCTGCTGGCCCGTTATTTGCGACCTAAAGAAGTCATATGTGAAAAAACTTGAACGACTTGATCGCGTTGCTCGTCGTTGGACCAATATCAATTTTAAATGTGATTTTCATCAAATGCTTAATAACATCTGTATGCGACTGATTCGTAAAGTTTCTAGGTTTTCTGCATGCCATCCTTTATCTGAATTTTTTATTGTCAGATCCACTGATTCCCAAATCAGATCTCGGAGGAAATTGTTATGCTTTCAACGGAGATCGTCTGTTTACAACAATTCATTTATTAAGTATTCGAAATTTTCATGATTTGTGAACCATGCCATATACCACTCGTTGTATTGGTGAATAAAGTCTCTTTATTATCATTATTATTATTATTATTATGCACAAAATCATTTTTGATCTGAAGGCAAAAATTTTGCTGTGGAAATTTCTACACCATCTGAGCCTGAGGGGAGTCCAGTGGACCCCTGTGGCCTATCTACCATACTTCTACTGATTCAATTGAAATGGAATAACATGCAGATTCATTGTCAAAAATGATGATTTTACATGGGCATGAGCGGTTGATATATCCTCAGCACAAAAAAGTAAAATAGAAAATGTGTGGCTTCGGGGTCGACACCCCTCAGGTCTCTGAGGGTTAAAGCCGAAAATCCAAATATATTCAAAGTAAAATGAAAGGCAGAAACAAAACCTAACTTTTCGGTCGTCTTGACCTTTATCAAGGGTTTATCCAAAACCTTTATCATGCACCATCTGAGAAGGGACATTGGAGAAATCTACAATAGCAGAGAGCAAATGAAAACTGAAAAAATTATTCCGACGACTTTGATGTGGCGGACGAAGAAATTAGAACATAGACTTACATCGCGGGATATATTCTGTTTAAAACTGCTATTAACTGCTATATTTCTGGAGTGACAGACATCGGACACCGAATGGTCAACAGAAAAGAAAGCAAAATTATGAAGGAGAAACGAAATCTTGTAAATCTAATGAGAAAATCCATATGCTTGTGACAAGAGAATGAAGACAGGGTTTGATAGAGATCGAACTTATTAAAACGGAGGATATATTCAGAGGTAAATATCGCGATGAGGAAGAAAATCCTGAAAATAAATGCGACCAGGTCATCTCACTGATCAAGTCATTTTCATTCTATACATAATGGACGCTGAATCCGTCATCTTTTCAGTAACGTTTGGCAGGCAACAATTCGGATACTCCACAATCCGCTCGCAAGCGTTACAATCTCGCACAAACGTTATATATTCAAATGCTGCCATTGACAGGAAGGGTAAAAGTGGGCTAAGTGGACATCGCACAATTACAATTTCTCTTTTAAGAGCTTTCAACACAATTTGATAATTGCCATCGAAATATCAGAGGCCAAGTCTTGCGTCTAGATGGCTAAATTTAATTGTCATGATATGAGAATATGAACCTAGACTCCTCTCTCAATAAACTGAGGCGTCTTTACATCTATCGTCCAAAATGTAGGCCTATTCATCTAAACAACTGACAGCTATTTCAAACTCATTGGCTGACAACGAGGCATGCGACAGAAGACGTTTGTATTAGATTGCCACTTTGAATTAAATGCAAAACAAGCACAGTGTATGGAATGAGGCTTGCGGAAAGGCGGAATCTCAGTATAGTGATAAAAGAAGGCCATCGATATCTATGACCAAGCCTCTATTCACAAGGAGACAATCAAAATACTCATGAATCATGAGGAATCCGACCACTGAAGTGGTGGACTTTATAGAGCGATTTGAAACCCTTTTTCAGCGAAAAATAACTTTGCTTCAATAACTCTATGTAATTTCTTTCGGAAATCTGAACATTTTATGCTCTCGATTTCTGCTCGTCACATCATGAAACATGAAACATTTTGTAAATTACTTTCTCGCATACGACTTCGTAAATTTTTCTCATGTCTATAACACTAAAGATAATGAACAATATTCGATTAAAGCGGTCAGGCGAAAAGAAAAACAAACAGCTTGATCTGTGATTTTTGCAATATACGTATATTTCAAATTGTAAATGATATGTTTTGCAACAAACAAAGTCTAAATGGCAGTAAATGAAGTCTTCTTAATTCGATGCCTTTTTAATTTGGGAACTGATGTGAACTTGATACTTCACATATCAATGATATATCATTAGATGTAATTTTGGCATCTCATGCAGGTATATTATTCTGAGAGTAACCAGCAAGATGAGCGTATATAGTCGATAAATTGAGCAACCGGCCGCCACGCAAAGGGATTGCATTGTCGCATCCTCTGCTCAGCAACACCTATAGCTGCGTGTGCGTCGTTCGTTGCGCTTCACGTTTTAGGGAAGAGTGAACTATCTCGTAAACTATCTCTGATGCTTGACAGGCTCTTGGATATCAAATGGAATACGGCACTTAATTAAATGACCGCTCACTAGCTCACTGTTGTTCGTATTTTCTGTTCGTTCATAGCTGGTTTCAGCAAATCAATGAACTTAGCCTTAGAAATGCTAGTTCTGATAGGATTATTATTTATCAATTATCTCCACATTATCTGAACATATTCGATCTGAGAGCAATAAAAATTCAATGAGCATAAAAGATTTCTATGTGGAGGTAATTGACCATCAAAAAACAAATCCTGTCAGAGCTAGAATTTCAGAGGATAATTTCATTTACTTACTGAAACCAGCTCTGAACAGAAAACACGAACAACAGTGAGTCAGTGAGTGGTCATTCAAATTAATACCGATTCCATTTGATGTTCAAAAAGCCTGTAAAGTATCAGTGTAACCCTTGACAAAGGTCAAGACGATCGAGACGGTGGATTTTGTTTGTACAATTCTTTTACCTTGATTGTGTTTGGATTTTCAGCTTTAAATAGGAAATGTTCAATTCTTTTTGAAAAATGACTCTGCTTTCGGCTAGATATCTGTTCATGTCAAACATTATTTTTCATTCTCACTAAACTTATTCAACCACAGTCATGCTTTTGTGACGTTCACTCGATATCACAGAAGAGATGCAGCCAGAAAATCAGTTCGGAAGGTGACAAGTTTAAACATCTTGTACACATAACAATAAAAAATAATAAACGCTTTTTAAATGAAAATGATAATCAAAAGTTACAAGATGTAAGTGACAAAGTAGACGAAATACATAGCTTCACAAATGCCGTTGTGATGAGGCATGCAAAAATTACTAAAAGCTTTCTTCTCTTAAATCATCGTTGATGAGGCCAGTTGCAAAAGGAAAAAAGTTTTCTTTCGCTTCAAGGTTCCGCAGCATTGAATACGAAACTGAGATCGATATCGCGTGGGAATCCCGGATGATAAATGTGGGTTCTGTACAATTGAATTTGATGGAATAGCTTCTTGCCATGATGTCGTCGGCGAATTTCTATTTCAAACTTAGCACAATTTTATGGTCTCTACAGTCAATTTTTGAAACCTTTTGGCCGGAAAATTGCTGAAAAAAAAATCGCCCGACTCGCATACTCAATTATGGAGTGTACAAGAACATTGTAAATCTGATGAAGCTCCTTTTCTGAAATGATTCACTTTATTTTCATTATCACATGAAAACGTTGATTAGCTTTAGAGCAGATTGAATCGACATGAGGGCCCCAACTCAAGTCTTTGTCTACGACAACTCCAAGAATCTTTAATTTATCAAACTCTTTTAGCAAAGGAGGGGACCGCGGAAAGGATGCATACATATTACAGGCGCTTTCTCGGGGTGGTTGCGGTAAGCAATGTTAACTGTCAAATCATCATGTTAAACCAACTTTTACCATTTCATTCTTAATGATTAACCCTCATCGGCCCACCAGTCTACATATGTAGACATCGCCTGTAGTAAGTTATGTATAATTGCAAATATGTTAACTACGGGATTTTCCTTTCATTTTTATGAGCAAATATGTTTACTTTATTGGATGAGAAACTCTTGAATCTCCATGTTTAAAAGTTTGAATTTAAACGTTACTTATACTTAATCAGCCCGGCAGTCTACATAGGTAGACACTAAAATTATTATGCTCCTTTTGTTTTGCCGGTTGCTGTAATCGGTATCGACCACTCGCAGTCACGTGTGTTTTATGATTTTATCGATCGTCATGTCCTGCTTTCTGAAATTCCTGCTTCCTCCCAAATGTTACATAATACGGTCGCTTTGTCTGCCACTGTGACTACATCATAATGTCATCAACATGTTGCAGTATGGATAAAGATACACAAAACAAGTCGCCTTCTACAATGTTATGTCCTGATCGAGAGATAGAGAGAAAACGCGGCCACGCTGTCAACCAAGAACTGTGTATGGGCTATTATGAGTCAACGCACAGTCTGATAGACGATTGTCAGACAATGCGCAGGAACAAACAATAGCGCTAAAATCCAATAGCACGTTAGCGATACTACGAATGTTAGCATCCGATGTCAATAAGTGTAGTCACAACATACAACTCCGTGATGCCTCGAAGTGGACGTCGACTCTGCGCAGAAGATGTTCTGCATAGACTAAACCCACAGTATCCCGACGATGATAGCTCAAGTGACACCGACAATTCGAGTCAGACCTCTGACATAGAGAGCGAGCCTAGTGACATCGGTGGACAGACGCATGAATCTGTGGCTGGAGAACTTGAGTTATACGACGATATAAGCGACGACGAATTTTTTGAGAACGTTTCCGGAGATTCGGTTACTTCTGAAGTTCACATGAGTGATGAAGATGCTGACAATGTTTATGTATCACCATCAGGTATTTCATGGACCGACTCAGCTCCGCCAGCTCGTCATCTTCAGCGTAATGACATTCGTTTCCGCGATGGTGCTACGGTGAACCCTGCAAACGAACTTCAAGCCTTTTCGTTGTTCCTAAACGAAACCATTCTGCGAACCATACTTCGATGGACTAATAGACGATTGAATCTCCGAAAGCGGCGCATGATTTCTTTCCGTGAGTTGAAGGCATGGCTGGGTGTGATCATACGAGCAGAAGCTGACCGCGATGGAATGTCAAGCATAAATTCACTGTTTTCAAGGAGTGATAGCAAACCATTCTATAGATGCACGCTTTCGAAAAATCGAACGAAAGAAATACTGGAGACAATTTCTTTGGATAACAAAGTTACCAGAGCACAACGACAATCGTGCGACAAACTCGCTGCTGTCCGGGAAATCTGGACGTTGTTTGTGCTGGCCCTGCGACAGCATTGCGTCCCTTCTGATTCTCTAACTGTTGATGAACAATTATACGGATTTCGCGGATATGCACCCGATTGGTGCTACATGCCTGCAAAACCCGCAAAGTATGGAATTAAAGTATTTTGGATTTGCGATGCTTTGAACGGTTACGCTCTGCACGGAATTCCTTATGCCGGCCGTGATGGTGAGCGAGCAGTTGGTCTGGCTAGAGACCTTGTACTGGAGGTAACGAAGCCCTTTTATCACAGTCATCGGAAGGTCTTCATCGACCGCTATTTCACTTCACATGAACTCATCGTTGAACTTCTGAAGAATGGTCTTACATGCACTGGGACAATCATGTCTAATCGTCGAAGTGTACCAAAGATCATGAAATCAGCTAAGGATGTTGACATTCATAGTACACGCTTTCTTTGGGATTCGACAAACCGAATCATGTTAGCTTCCTACTGCCCGAAGAGAAATAAAAATGTATTGTTGATGAGCTCATGCCACACAAAGAACGAAGTGAATTTGTCGAGAGAAGACCGCCTCCCTAAAGTAATCGACGACTACAATCACGGCAAAGGAGGAGTGGACGTCCTTGACTCTTGCATCGAGGATTTTTCATGTAAGAGGAAGACGAACAGATATACTCTAGTTTATCTGTTCAACATGATTGATGTTGCTCTTTTCAATGGATTCACCATCATGAAAGCAAATGGATACAGAAAGTCTCGGCTCTATTTTGTGAAACAGGTGGCAGCTCAGTTAGCTGAGGAGAACATGCACCATCGATTCAACGACAAGAAAGTGTACGCTCAAACAAAGGATGCATTTATATCCTTTGGATTTTCGTCGAAATCCATTGTGCATGCATGTTCTCAGGTACGAAAGCCAACAAAGTGTCAAATGAAGCGATGCCGTAAGTCCACTCGAAATGCTTGTGTTTCCTGTGCAAAACGTGTCTGTAGTGAACACCTGATCAGGCAAGTCAAGTTTCAATTGTGTCATGATTGTAAATGATAGTGATGATCATCATTCCTCTTTGTTGCCTCTTTGAAACTGCACTTTTGATGGATTAAAAATGTTCAGTTTTGAGATTATATTTCAACTTTACGTAAAAGGATAAAAAAAATAGTTCATAGGCCTATATACCTATTGTTAAGAAAATTATTCAACTACCTTATAAAAACTACATTTGCTTATATAATGTCAATAATTTATCAGTGAGCTATCTGATTGACCTACAGTGCAGCAATATCCCTATAGATGCATCATAAGTCGATTATAGAAATTTGTCTACATACATAGACAGGTGGGCTGATTAAGGTGTAAAATTTGCCGGGCTGTTGAGGGTTAAGCAATTCGTTCCAAAAGTAAATTTTAAAAATTTAATTCTTATAGGTAATTATTGATATTTGTATTACTATATTTGAAGCCTATTAGTAACACATCAGAAGATGGCGAAATCTACATGGTGAAAGAATATTCAATATGAAGAAAATAAACACACATATGATGTGATTATGCATTGTCATGGAAACATCGCTTGTTGATAGACGTCATCCATCAATATCTCGAGTTGGCAGACAGCAGGGTAAAGACTCCTCTCAAACATTACCCAGTATTATGGGAATGCTATATCTGTCTTATCTCCTAGTGATTTGTTTTGTTCTATAGATAAAGATAAGATTCATGTTTTGCCAAATAAACTGCATACTGAATTGCACGTTTTGTATAAAACCGATAAGTTTGTTGGTCAGACATTAAGTGCAGCAGGGTTTTGAACCTGTTGATACGTGATTTTTCTGATATTTTTCCCACGACTGAAAAGTTACTCAAAACACTCAACACGCATAGCGTCTCTAGTTGTTGTTGTGAAAGATCCTTCTCAACTCTCAAAAGAATTAAAAGATCTTCTAGGACGAGTATGTGCGATGAGAGATTGTGTAGTTTGTCTTTTCTTTCGATTGAAAAAGAACTCATAGCCGTATGATAAAAAGTGGCCCAGAAAAATTGCATTCAGATGTCATCGATCGACATCTTTGCAATGTCAGAAAGAAGAATAGAATTGAAAAAAAGAATGTTGAAGACTGTTTTGTTTTTTCCTTTATTTAGAAGGTACAAGTGTACGGATACTGTATATACTCGTATGCATTTTAAAACGATGTGATAAAAGGCGAACATTTACATAATAGTTGGTTGCCTATTGATTCTAACTTTAATAGGTATAGCTGTTTACCTCGGAATGACACACAATAATCGCCGCTGATGCAAATCAGACGGTGCAAAAACCATCATCTTTGACTTGCCAGTGTTGAGTGTCAACTTGTTGCTGAAGCACCACTCGCCGATGAAGCCGATAAAGCCAGATAATATAATGTAAGTTACGCAACATCTTGCGTAATCACGGTTCGGGCTGCATTCTTCATGTGCAGAGTTAATTAATTAATAATTTTCTTAAATGAAATTGAGAAGACTTTTAAACAAAGTTTGTGTTAATTTTATGGCAATGTGAACGTGAAAAGCAATGCGTGCATAGATTTGTGCACTGTGAATTTTCTGTGCATTAGTTGAAACAGTCTCTTTCAAATATAGGCGTCATTAATATGAAAAAATTGAACTTTATTCGCCTTAGATATCCACCGTGCACTAATTCACAAATACAACATGCAGCATAAACTGTTAACAAAGGATCAGAGAAAGGCAGTAATTTGATGAAGATTTACGTGCCATTTAGCCTAATATGGCTCAGCATTCAGCATACATGCATCAATTTGCTCGTGAATGAGTCAATTGACACTCTTTGCACAATTGTAGATATGCACGCGATTGGCTCCAGATGTTGCAACGAATAATGCGTAAGGCAGGGTACATGTGTATTTAGGTATAGAGATCATAAATCTGACATGTCATGCAAATTGACAAGTATTTTTTTCGCTTGTTAAAACTCGGATGGATCTACATTTACTTTGGTATTTGACAATTCCCGCCATATAGTTAATAAATATGACTTCTAGCTTGACCAAAGGATACAGCAGCAATCTACCGAACTGAATTGGCTCCGTTTGAACGAAGATGGAATGACTTGCTGTAATGTGCCTAAAGAACATTGTGTAATTGGTGTTACAAAATTCAATCTCGGAGGGGCATGTCACCTATGTTGTCCCCCTGTATGCGCTATAGGCCTACTGGTCACAAATTCAGTCAAGTTCCATACGCTTTCTCATTGTGGGTCACACAGCACATTTTTGAGCAAATTATAATAATTAACGAATCATTGATTGAAATAAAAACTTGTATTATCTGATTAATTGCAATCTCATTGTTTCATTATGATTGATTAAAACAAAAGCGAAATGGTACACCATGTGAAAAGATTCGCAACCTGATTTTAATATTTTTTTTCTTTAACTAGAACAGCGGGAAATTCTTTATACCTAGAGCAGCGAAACACGTCAATTGACGATTTTCATCTAGTCTTTCTTCTTGCAGAATAAGAACTGCAAAAATACATAAAGCTATGTAATATTTTATAAATTATTATTTAGTAATGCACTCAGCCAGTCGGGACTTGCCAAAGTGCCGCACCAGGGCATATTCGGGAATGCCACCCCCGTGGTAATTACATTCCCCATTTTTTGAAGCACATTCCAGTTATTTTAAAGGATGCTCTCTTTTCAAAAGCTTCCCATTTAATATTTTGGCCCTATTTTGACATCCAAGGTGCCTGAGTGCCGCTCCCGGGCACGTGACCGTGTGTTTCTCCCCCCATCAAGTCCCGACCCAGCACTCAGCAACAACAGCCGAGACTGACCGCTTCTGGGTTTCCGGCATAGAGAAATGGATTGTGTGGTCTCCAAGCTGACGGTCTACTTCTCTGTAAGTCGTTGCCGCTTTTACCCTCCCAGTCGCTTCTCCAGTGGCAGCGCCAGCGAGCGAGTAGAACGGTTACAAATGGGCTACATCACTTATATTGCTGGTTACATAAATGATCTGAATTTTTAGCGGATGCTACTTATTTTCAT
This sequence comes from Prostheceraeus crozeri, assembly GCA_907163375.1. NCBI lineage: Eukaryota > Metazoa > Platyhelminthes > Polycladida > Euryleptidae > Prostheceraeus > Prostheceraeus crozeri. The sequence goes on along the minus strand of CAJQUW010013269.1, from coordinate 988,281 downwards.
GAAATTATACTCATAGATGTGTAGATGGCTTGGACATGAAAACTTTCTGTGCTCCCCTGAACTATACAGTCATGTACGCACATATAGACCCAACATGCAGGTCAAAGCTGAAAACGCATGCACTTATATTGGCCTATATAATCATGGGATTAAATGTTCATGCAAGCAACAGAAGCCAAAACGTTATTCATTCTTCTAAGTATGTGTAGGCCTGCATGCATGTATCAGATATGCTCATTATACAATGCAACGCACCCCTACATGTTTGATGGCCATAAATAATCACACGTATCTTTGTGACGTGTTGATTGTTACTGAAAATTGTACATGGAGATAAATAAAAAGACAATTGAGATACAAAATAATGCAATTATAATGTCAAACTAACATTAAACGACTATTTGGGAACTTTCCCACAAATCTATTGATGACATGCTCCAAATTGACATTCATAGCTCGCTTGCGATGAACACTAATGATAGCTAAATTTGTCAACCGGCTGTCTTGCATACTCGTTCGAAGATAGCTTTTAATTATTTTTAACTTACTAAATGTGCGTTCAACACAAGCAGAACTAAATGGAAGAGTCAATGAAATAATTAATGCTGTCTTGAGTTCATTGAATGCCATGGATAGAGGATTCAAAAATTCAAGAAATTCTAGGATATTGTTCATCTCACCTCGTTTCTGTCGACCATTCGCTTAGAGTGTCTCATTTCAATGTAAAGTCCCTCCATGTCAATTTCGCAGTGCTCAGCAAATGGGCGAATTTCATCAACATTCAAAAAGTTATTCGAACGAGGATCCAGTGCTGACAGCGATCTCATGATGTTCATATTTGAGCTATTAAATCGTTCATTGAATTCACAACTCAATTTGTCGAGAATAGGAAATAATATCAGTCTTTTTATGTCGTCCGATGTGGTAGGATTTTCCCTTGAGCCAACGGTTGAATACACCACGAAGTCTTGAAATCTGTCTGTGAGGCTTGACTGTCTTCTGGATTCACGGCAACGAGGAACATCGCTTCCTTCAGCCATTCCAAATGACTTTTGATAGTAATCGCTAGCTTTGGCATCATTGTGATAAGATGCAATCTCTTCCACAATAGCTTCAATGTAATTTGACCCCTTCACGAAATCGATTTTGGGATCCTGTAGAACGTCAGAGGCCTTTTGTGTTTCAGAGAGTAAGTCGTACATTACCAACATGATGTAGAGAAATGCTTGATTAATTTTGGAAAGGATACTTTTCGCAGAACCAGCTCGCTCCCTTTTTTTGTCATTCAAAATGATCGAACGCAAAAAATCGACAAATTCAGCGAATCTTAACTTAACAGCAGCGACGGCTCTCACTTGGGCAGACCAGCGAGTATCTGATAGACGTTTGAATTCGATAGGTTTGAGACCCATCTTTTTTTGGAAATCAACCCACCTACTGTGAACATTGGATCCGCAAAGGAAGTTGTAAGCGAATTGAAGTGTGACAAAAAAATCGGCAACTGGCATCACACCCTTGACTGAGTCAACAATAACAAGATTCAATTTGTGATTAGCGCAATGAAAATACAAAGCTTTGCTAGCCATCTCACGAATTCGCTGCTGAACTCCATTAAGATGCCCGCTCATGACGCATGCACCATCGTAGCCTTGACCAACATATGTATGCAAATCAATCCCCAAATTGAACAGTTCTTGCAGAATATACTTCGTCAGGCTCTCTGCATCTGTTCAGCCATCGTGAATCCTACAAATTCTTCATGAATTTGACATTCGTAAACATACCTGATAGCTATCGATAGTTGTTCTTCTTTAGACAGATCCTTTGTCTCATCCACTAAAACTGCGCAATATTTGGATTCTTGTATTTCAGATTTTATTTCTTCAAGAATAATTTCTGTATGGTATGGCGTTCTGTATGGTATAATGTGTATAGTTAGCATTCCGGGGTCCTGTGGTTAGCCGGTCGTAAATAACTTGGCAATATGGCTTTAAAAAATATAGAATTTCAAGAAAATTTCCGTGGTTACTTGTGTCATTGGCTTCGCGGTGGCCACGCTGTGCTATATTTTGGACAGCTGTCAGTCTTAAGACATCAGAAATAATTTTCATGTACTCACGGTTACGCTGCACAGCCTCTCGATGACTGTCGTCGAGGGAATCAACGATGGTAGCTCCTGATTTCTTTGATTTAGAATAGTTGGACACACACTTTCATTTGATGTATGCGACGTCGGATCAATATCGGAGGAAGGGTCACACTGGTCAGTCGGTGAAGTAGATTTTCGAAGAGCTACACGTTTACGTCTATCAGCTGTCTCCGTAGAATCACTAGGCGAAGATTCCCTCCGTATTTTGGCAGAAAATAGCCATTTATGCATATCTGATAATCTGGCAACACTCGTTGCTGATTCTGCAAGTGTCTGTCTCAGTCACAGAATGAAACAATCAGTTCGTGTCTCTGTATTCCTGTCTTCAAGGCCAATGAAAGGGCACTCTCAATCGAACAATAAAGTATTCGTCATCGTCACTGATTGTAACGAAATGTGATCCTTCATTCGTGCACACAAACCACAGCGCTATGTGTCAGTTGCTATCAGGGATGCGGAGTCGGAGTCCCGGAGTCCTATCATTTTTGCTGGAGTCGGAGTCCTATCAAATGATAGGACTCCAGACTCCGGCCTATAACTAGACCCGAAACATAATACAAGCAAATTATTTATTCTCGTGCATAGATGTCACTGTCTTGATGTCAACTTTCTCCATCAAACAAGAGTACAGAGACACTGCTGCATGCAAAGCTTGTAATAGCTGAGGGATTACACCGTGATAGTAAAAAAGGATTGTCTTTTCACTCGGTGATTTAGTAGAGAAGACAAGCCCTCCTAGCCTCGATCACACCTGCGCGCCAGAGGTCACATCAGAGACAAAAATGAAATAGTAGTTTGTTTGAGAACATTACCTCTTATCCTCACGTTAATCGTGTGTGATGGCTCCTCTAAAGCGCATATTAAAATCGAAGATGTAATCTTTTTTTTTTGGAGAAGAATGTGGATTATCCTGCCTGGTAGAGACCTGGTAGAAAAACCGTGTGAAGCACACATCAAGAAGATGGGAGGAGCCGAGTCGTATGCATTCAACTGAAGGCGACATTTGATCAACTTTCATCGAAAATGATTGATAATTAATACAACAATGATCACTAAAAATAGGTTCAGGTAAGCCTATTATGATCTATGATGTGGGCTACCAGTCAATTTTTCAAAAAGGCTTGACACCCGGAGTCGGAGTCCTATCAAAATGATAGGACTCCGCATCCTTGGTTGCTATTGATATCAGATCCCTCTGCTCTGCGCCCTACGTGCACATGTCGACACTGCGTCTCACAAACATTTTATTGATAGAATAAGACTGACATGACTCAGATTCTATAAGACGCACAAGATTTTTTAATGTTGATGTAGTCGTCAAGTCAATGAGCTCAAATTCACAGAACGGTTGCAAGTGCGGTTGCAATTCGATTTCTAGTGGTTACCGTCAGTAACCGTATGTAACCCCTTGGCGCCGCCACTGCGCTTGTCAACGCTCCGCATTAGTCAATTTAGTCAGTTTTCCACAAAATCCGCATATAGTCGAGTGAAGGGACTGGAGACAGCCATTCTACCGCGTTTTGTTTATCTACTTAACTGTATTGTTCAACACAGCTGTGTCAGTTGATGACGCAAAGATTTTTCAATAAATTCTCATTTTCTCGCAAACACAGTTTATTTTCCAATTGTCGAAGGCGCTTTTATCGAAGATGTCGAAGAATTGTTGAAGATGAGACATCATCAAGCCAGAACGCTCCACAGTAGCTTTGACTCGCCAAATGACGTGTGCCATCCACGCCAATTGCTGAAAGTAAACAGTGCACTGCAGACCTTGTTGAACTAAGTTCGCATGGCACAGAAGGTTTGGTGTATTTAACTGTTGGTTGCAGATTAATAAAAGTTTCTTGTTGATAAAGGGTCGGGACCCGAAACGTCCGAGACAAAAACGCCAGTAAATATTGTTTTTAACTTTTGCAAAAACTAAAGGGAGAGCATCTTTTACTTCCACATAGCTCTCTACTTGTGCTTTAGTAAAAGACAGTTTGTTTTCAATATACAGCTCTGCTTCAAGTTCGCTTTTCCTTATAAGAATTCCACTTGCCTGAATTGTAATTCTTGGAAATAATGTATAATTAGGTGAAATATTTATCAAAAATTATGTTGGTCGTCAATTGACGGGTTTCGCTGCTCTACGTATAACATAATATTTTTTGTTTTAGCGAAAACATTGATATATTTCTATATCCTCATTTTAATGAAAACATAGAAATATTAAAAGTCATGATTGCTGTCCAAAAAATATACAACGCTTTAAAAATTATAAATCGCCAATTGACGGTTCCCGCTGTTCTTGTGTTAAGCAATTTGCGAAAAATCATCGGATGTGGCCTACATGTAGATTCCGTTGGCGGTAAACGATTAAAGTTAAACTGAAAAGTGCTCTTATAAATCATCATCATCAATTGCCGTTGCTACAGCGTCTCAACAAACTTGTTCAACGGTCATTGCACGTGCAGCTGTACAATATACGAACACTCCTTCAATGCTTTTGATTTTTATTTAGAGGCACGACATATTTCGCCGGCTCTTTGCAAGATGGTCATCGGAGAAAGGCACGCAAATTTGACAGCAGAATTGCAAGCATGAAAATGAGAGATGGTCCGACAGTCAGAGCGGAGTTTCTGCAGGGAGCGAGGCCGAAAATGAGACTGTCACAGAATGATGCACATCCTATGCTATCCCTCCTACTAATCTGCGCGTCTGCCGAGTTATAACTGGTTCCTCTTCTTGTCAGACAAAATCAAAGAAAAACACTTGTTTATCCAGTGGAGCGCAGATTGAAGTTTTTGGCAAAAATGAAATTTTATATGTTTTCGCTTATTAAGATGAAAATACAGAATCTAAAGTCACATTTTTTGGCATGGAGTGTCTTCATTCACTTTCTATTATAAGTATATGTTATTGTCATGTTTCTTGTTGACAATGTATTTGAGAATGTCGTTGAATGCGGATTAAATTACTCAAATGCTTGTGTTTGCTGACAATAGGAGGCTTCCCAAATATGAATGTATTTAGCTTCATAGACAGGGGTACATGAACATGATAGGAAATGACCTGAAGACATTCCATGTCAAAAATGATGACTCTTGGCTTAGTACTTATTCAGTTGATAAGAGAAAGCATGGAAAATTATATTTTTGTCAAAAGCTGCAAATTGCGTCCCATTGGATTAGCATATGCTTTTCCTTGATCGCATCTGATAGGAAGAGGAACGAACTAGAACTCGGCAAACGCGCATATTCGCGGCAGGCATAAGAGTAGGTATAGGTGTACATCATTCTGTGAAAGTCTCATTTTATTTTCGGCCTCGTTCCCAGTAGAAACTCGTTCTGTCTGCCGGACAAATGGTTAAGACACACATGTGGACATGCATCAGCTCGTGACATACATATGATAGATAGCCGACAAATTCGCATAGTTATTAATGGAGGTTTTCTACTGAGAGGCAGGTATGTATCTTCTTTGCCTTGGTAGCTTTTTCCTTCATTTATTTGAATCATTCTTTGTCTTTTCTTTACTTGCCTTCTTTTATTTCAAATGTCCTCTATGAGCACTGCACTTACATTCATCAGCTTGTTGATATATCTATCTGAAATTTTGGTATAATTGATAGAAGTCAAAACGCAGTAGATTGTAGACAGGCACGCGGGAACGATTTTTTGGTAGGGGAGATGAAAAATTTTAGGTGTTGCAAAACAAATTTTTGGTCGGTTAACGGAGGCATGATGTTTATGTTCTGGCGGAAACTGTTTTTCGTGGATGAAACTCTAATTTCTATTTCAATAATTTTTTTGCATTCGTGCTCAATCCTTTTACTAATTTATTTTTATGGGTTCAGCTTTTTTGACATAATGGCTTCCCGTAATCCCCAATGTTGCTTCATGGTTGTTGTCATAAGAGGCCTTTCTCTCCAAAGTAAGACACACGTTTCATGACAGCGAAGTATGTCAATCCATGTTTTATCATACCAGTATATATGCATCAAATGTAGGGTCTATTACGTGATGGCAGAAAAATTGAGTTCTTCATGCATTCGCTGATTCATTCATATAGCATGTTGACACAAACCATGATTAATTAAGTTTCAAAACTGCCCTTTTCCGAATTGCAACTTGAAGTTGCTATGAGTTCCTGTTCTTTTTTTATGTCGGGCGGACATTCACTAATTCGACTTTGATGAGGTATTAGCTAAATATAAAGCGTTCACTCTGATTGTCAGTCATTATATGTATCTGACGCATCATTTAATAAGTACAGCAAAGCAATCAACTCAATCTTGCATTGCGGAAACATGCTGATCAATAGTATATAATCAATTAAAGAATATATGCAAACGACACAGTTTTATAGCAGATTCATTTACGATCAAAAAGATAAATTCATGTCTCCGAACTATCAAATATATGTAGGTACTGTGATAATAATTCAGAAAGATATCGAAAAGTGCATTGTATGGTGATACAGGCACTTGGCGAATGACTGTGATGAATGACTTGGCGAAAGAAATTTATTCTAATATTGAACAAACAAATGCTGCGATAATCGGTGATCTCCATGTACCATGCTTAATATCCGCAGATGACATCTTATTGATGAGTAATGATAAAGACGGAATGATGAAACAAATAAATTTGGTACAAAAATTTTGTAATCTGAACGGGCTCGAAATAAACTACGATAAAACAAAAGTTATGATTCAAAATGCTCTAGACATGATTATGACTACATCAACATTGATTTTGATGATGATGTCAAACAGATCGAAGTAGTTAAAGAATATAAATACTTAGGATCTTGGATCTCACACAATACGAAGAAGCACTTAATTTCACTTGCTAAAAAAGGCAAACAAGCCGCATATTTAACAGCTAAAAAATTGAAAGATTTTGGTAGTATAAATGGAACAACAGTAAAAAATACTTTTGAAATGCTAACTCTATCCAAAATGCAATACGGTGGAGAATTTTGCTTTTATAACAAACTCTCAGAATTGAATAGAATAGAGTTTCAATTTTACAAACGTTTCTATCATTTATCAACTACAACAGCTAACTATTGTTTGATAGGTAAATTTGGATTGCTTCCTGTCGAATACTATTTTGACAAAGCTGCACTCAATCTTTGGAGCAAATTAATTTTTAGTGACAGCGGCAGCATAATGAAAACTTCCTTCGATCACATTTCAAGCAACTTATTTGATAACAAATATTTATATACTTGGTGTTGGAGAATAGGAAGGCTCCTCAAACAATCAAATTTATCATTTTTGAATGACAATGTTACCAAATCAGATGTTCACGTAAGAAGACATAAAAATATAGTGAAAAATATACTGAAAAATCATTTCAGAGCTGAATGGATAAATGATGCTAAGAGAAGTCAAACTAGAACTAATTATTTGGAATCAGCACAATTCGATTGTACAATTGAACATTATCTAACTCTTGACTTGAAACGAAGTGATCTTGGTCCACTGTTGAAAATGACAAGTGGGAACCACAATTTAGCGGTAAGAACAGGAAGTTGCAGAAATAGATTAGAATACGATGAAAGAATATGTAACCTTTGTAATGATGGAACAATAGAAACTGTATTCCATTTCATTTGTGAATGCTCGATGTATGACGATATTAGGTCACAAATCTCTCCATTTCTTATCGATCTCACTAAGCAAGATTTCTATGGAATGCTGCAGAAAATAGATATTGGAGACGTAGTGAAATTAAGCAAATTCATTAAAGCAGCAAATGACATCAGAACAAATTGACTATTGTAATCTGACACTGTCGCGTGAACACTATTTATGCAATGAAATGCGAGATACTGCAATCTAGATTTCAGTCAATTCACTGTAGCCAAGGTACTTATACGATTTTCGAGGTCCGGAACAAGTGTCTCAAAACATTCACGCTCGTACTTGACATTGTATGCTCCATTTCAGGTAAGATCCTTAGACATTTAAATTAGTTCGTATTGCATGTATGTATGATTTCATAAAATGCATGATGTTTTTTTAATAAAAATCTTGTTCTGGACCTCTTACTAAATAGGATTTATTAATTAGGTGTGAATTGTGTTTTCGGATACCATAAATAAGATAAAAAGTCAATGTGATATCTGGCCGTTTCTATTCATAAAAATTCATGATCTCAAATTGCGTTCCATACGATTGATGCATGCAGTGAGTGATTATGACCAAATGTAATTTGTGTTAGCATATGTAGTTCCTCTCCTTCCAGTGTCCCATGTGCAATTTTCATCTCATCACCTCATTTGTTATGATACTTGTATATTTTTCATGTCTCACTATCATCGTGTTCTCTGTTGAGAAATATACGTTTTGATATTTTGATATACAGGACAAATCTAAATATCGTGTCCGTCCGACATAAAACTCATTAATTCCTAATTTCAGTTTTTACTGCATCATTCATTGCTCATTGAGTTGAATGTGCAACACAGGAAGCTCTTCATGAAGTTTCTGAGAAAGATACAAAGGAAAGATGAAACAATTCTGTTATTATGTAAAAAGAGTGAGGATGAATAACAACATGGTCACATGGAAGAAAGACTCCGTTCCTAATGTTCTTACGAGTGCAAAAAAGGTTTATTTGTTTTTATATCTATTTATTTACTCCGACTCATTTGTCTATTACCAGACCAGCCATCGTCAACGTGTTAATAATTTTAGAGTTGCTCACAGTTGATGGGAATATCTAAAATTGTAGCCTAAATCATATCAACGTTGGGCAGACAAGGCTGTTATTTGGCCTCAACATCAGGCCAGCGTTGCTGAAAAGTCACGGCAGAATGACAATGGAACGCTCCACCATTACTCTCTCATACCAATTGATTGTGGTTAAGTATCCACCGTAGCCATGTCTCCATAAGAACCATGCGAACATTTCGATTCTCCCGCAGAAACAACATCAGCGGTCAACAAAGGTTGTCTGTCTCGCTGGTGCGGATCGATATCAGTTTTCGTCGCAAAGTGTGGTGTCAAGTCATTCGTTTTCGGAAATTTTTATGAGTCTATTCGTCGTTTTGTGCTCTTCCTATTTGTGTGATCATCGCAGCGTGTCCTCCATTCCTCACTTCGATATCCTTTGATTCATAGTGGAATGCCATACTTCCTGTGAGCTCTCTTCACATCCAGCAACAAGACAGTTAAGTATCGCATCACTCCGAATAATCGGTGACGTCATCGCTTCGGACACTACATGCACGAGTTTCCATGTGATCCGGAATATCTCATGGTTCTGATAACCAACTGCTAGTATTGCGTGCTTGTCCTGTCGGACTGTGACTTGGACTCTTGTCTGCACTGCCCCGTGTTCGAACCCTGAATTGCTCATTTTTCTGTTTTCATACGCAATGGTTACCCCAAAGTGGAACACTCGATCAAATTCATCGTCTGCACCAATAACTCTTGCAGACGTACAGCAATTGATATCGAATTCACAGAAGGAAATTATGTCATTTGTTAAATTGGAAGTCGATAAGGTTATTTCCTCCGTTCACAGCATAACTGAGCAGCTGAAAACGTTTGAAAATTGTTTGAATGATCTGAAGATGCGCAGTGACCAGCATGATCAGCGAATCGACAAAATAGAGCATGTCTTGACTTCTACTAATTTTGATCACATTCCGTCTAATGTATTTGGTGAGATCGAAGAAAATGCAGCATAATTATTTCTGGACTTCCTGAAACTGTCAGTGGTTCGCTTCAGGAGAGAAAAGAGCATTATAATGACGCATTCCAAAAAGTGGTTGAAGAAGTTGGGTTGCTTGTAGTGGTACTGATTATCAGGTGTCGCGCATTGGTAGGATTCAAAAGGATAAACCGAGACTACTCAAAGTGCAATGTCCCAGTTATGAGTCCAAAATTAAAATCCTCAAGAAAGCTGGTGAGCTTAGAAAATCAACAACCTACAGATATGTGTACCTGAATGCAGACCTCACACCCATGCAGCAACTCGAATCTAGGCAACTTCGTGAGGAATTGAGATCAAGGAGGCTCAGAGGAGAAGATGTCATTATTTTTCGGAACAGAATTGTTTTGCGAAGTGACGCCAAAAATTTTCGTTGAAGTTTTTAAATCGTTGGACTTATGATCACGCATGCAGGTTTACTTCAGGTCCTGCATGTGATTCTAATTCATCTGCAAAGTCTCCTGCTTTCCCAATCTGCTTTCACTGTTTAATATATGTTCCTTGTTGCCGAAAATTGATGAAGTTCGAGCTGTTCTAACAATGAAATCTCCATCCCTGTGCTGCATAACGGAGACTTGTTTAAACGAGGCAGCGGATTCTTCCCTTATTGATGGATATGTGCTTTGTCGATGTGACCGTGATGTTCGAAGGGGTGGTGGTACTGCCGTTTACCTACGCAGTGACATCAACTTTTCTGTCGTCAAACAGAACCTGTTTAGCTCCCTGAAATGCGACTGTTGTATTATCGACATTATCAAATTTAAATGCAAGTTGATATGTGTATACATACCACCTAATCTTTCTGCTGATGAGCTGAAGCATATTCACCGAGTAGTCATTCGCGTATCCGACGACTTCCTTTCGGAAAAGCCAAATTATCATCAGATTGTGTTGGGCGATTTCAATCATTTCAACGTCGTCAATCTATGTGCTGATCTCGGACTCCAGGACATAGTTACCAGACCTACCAGACTTGATAGTATTCTTGATCATGCTTTGATCTCTAATGATCTGAAGAACATCTACGGAGAGAGTGACGTTGAGTACGATTGTCCGATTGGAAGGTCAGATCACATGATGCTAACCTGCTTCCCATCGACTCAATTTGCACTTTATGATCAATATCATTATCACAAGCTGTATGATCTTCGGGAGTCAAACCTATATTCATTGATGAATGCTGCTTCTGAAATAGACTGGTATGCTGTCATCAACGAGAATTCGAGTAATGTAAATGCCATGTGGAATTCTTTTCTTTTTTTGTGTTCAAAGCCTAATGGATATTCACATCCCAACATAAGAAGTGCAACTGAGTAATAGAGACAAGGAGTGGATTACTCCACTTGTAAAGCACTTAATCAATGAAAGATGGACGGCTTACAGGTCAAGGCAATGGTCAAAGTTCGAATGAAGACAAATGTCATGTTGATTTCATTGTTCATCAGCACAGTGGCAATCGGGAAAAATGACAATATGCGCTTTTGAGTTCCGCAGAGGGGAACATAATAACGGCCGGTAAAACGCAGACCAGTAGGCAAGTAATCCCTTAAGATGTGGCTGGCATTGTTTCCGATAGTTTTGAATAGCCTTTTACTCATCCTTTCACGTCTGTCTGAAATATCGTTGCCTACACGATTGGGATCAACAGAATTGTATATTATCCTCAAAGCACGATTTTCAACATGCTGCAGTTTCAAACTGAGGGAATGCGGCAAGCTTACAAATACTGGGCACGTGTATGGAACGTATAAGTCCTCTATAGATCTTCAAAAGATCATTTTCTCCGGTAAAGTGTTCAACTTTCTTTAAGACGTAGAGCCGTTGATTGCATTTAGATACAATGTCAGCGATGTGATCATGCCATGCTAGTCTGTCGCTAATGTCACGCCAAGTGCTTTCGTTCTAGACACAACGCGTTGTGTTAAAAAAGAAGTGTTAAAAGTTCTGCTTTAAAAAGTTGTGCTTATAAGCACAATGTTGACAGGAATGGGCAAATTTGGAGTGAAATGGCGGTTAAGCTTCATGCATATGATGGCATTCGATTCACTCTTATTTAATTTTAGATTATTTTCAATGCACCACTGCTCAATGTGAAGAACTTCGTCTAATATAGTTTGGTGATAGTCCGTCTCATGGTGAGAGGAATAATCAAGTTGATGTCATCGGCATATTGAATCAGTGCTGCAGAATTGGTATTGCTGCTCACTTCTCCGGTGAACAAAGAGAATATTGCAGGTCCGAGTACTGACCCATAAGGAATACCTCTTTTGACATCAACACGATACGAATAGCAATTCAGCATTCTTAATCGACATTGACGGTCTTTGAGGTAGCTTGTGATCCACTTAATACAACCTTCAGGGACTTGACTTTGCTTCAGTTTTCTTATTACCAGAGTGTGATCGATGCTGTTGAGTGCTGAGGACATGTCGAAGGATATTATCACAACACCATCAGTCTCTTTATTATCATACATGCACAGAGTTTTCTCCATAACATCAACGACGACAGTACTTGGAGAATGGACTCTCCGAAAACCGTGTTGCCTTGCATCAAATAAAGGTCGAAAGATGCCTGTCATTTTATGGAGGACTATTTTCTCCAAAGTTTTGGCGGGAACTGGCAACGTCCTGACATCAATAGCAGTAAATAAACGAATCATTCATTTCAAATGGAAAATGTTGTCTCTGAGACGTTTCAACACCATGCTTCAGTGATTTCGCCGCAGTGAACTTTATTTAGACAGCCCTAATCACACCCGACCTCTCTGTCTCTCACTCACTCTTACATATTTATTTAAGAAGAGCTCTGATACTTTGTTTATTCTTTCGCACAGTCAATTAGGACTTTAAAGAAACATGTCCCTGTGTTGCATTTACATAATTGAAAATTGTCAAGAATACCACCCAATTTTGATGAAGCCAATATGCCTATACCGGTTATAAGCAGCATGATATGCAGCAAATGCAATAACACAAACACGCTATCAGAAAAAAATGTCTTATAATACTTAACAGAAGTCAAAATACTGATTGTCCTGATAAATTGTGAGCTAAATGGCCGTGTGCAGTTTACAGTAAGATATATGCAAAGTTAGGTCATCCCTGGATAATAATCCATTGAAATAACTTAAATGATATAATATTATTAATTATATATATATTATAATTAATACCTCCAACTTCAAATATTGAATAGCCTTACTTGCCTGCTTGAGCTTGGCCTTTTCATCTCCTTGGGAGAAGAACATTTTGTAGAGATCGGGTTCTAGATCCAAGACCTGAGCTATTCCGCGGGCAACGAGAAACGTCTCTTTGCTGTCTTTACCTAACAGTCCGTGATCAAATGCAATCATTTCTGCGATAGCCACACTTTGAGTGAGAACTTTGCCATCTGGTGTCTCCACCCATGGACACTGACCAGATGGAGATTTTTTCTTCCACTCCTCGTACCATTCTTCGAAGCTAAAGTGAATCTCTTCATAATCTTGTTTAGTAGCTCTCAGTACAATTCGAATAATCTCAGCACGACCCAGGCCCGTCGCGCGGCCTCTCTACCTGGGGGGGGGGGGCACCGGTGGACCCATTTATTTACAACATGGCTGGCGAAAAAAGTTTAACTGACTGCTGATGAAAGCATGATCGTGGGTCACTTCACCGACACGACATAGGATCATTTCCATCGACAGCGTCATGTGTAATTATTGATTAATATTCGGCATTACATGTGTTAATTATCGCAGTTACTGATAGATCTACAAAACCTAGAAGGCCCATTTCCATAAACATCGGATTACACTCTTCTAGGAGTAGACCGGACACTGCCTATCTAATACACACATTGTTATCCACATTGTATAATCCGATGTCTATGCCCATTTCTTAGGTCATGTTTTGTAAGCTAGGAAGGGTCTCATGAAAAGTAGAATACAACGCAAGTGAAACAAATGCTTGATCTGTTCATCATCCTAGCTGTCACAAGCGATTCTCTCACATTCATGCTTAGTTTTGTTTAGTCCTCGAAAAGATTCTTCATGGGCAAGTTCATGCGTTCATGATACTATTTATGCTCAAATGCATTTCACATATGACTACCACCCACATCCATGTGTTTGAATATCAAAAGGAACATCATTCACATATTTTTATTTATGACTCATGAGCGCACCAGCATATTGTTTTGCAGCACGTTGGCCCATGCTATCACCTGCATACTGTAGATACAGTATACTGTAGAAGAACCCTATACTGGCCAGATTAGATGTATGTGCATTATGTGACTATAATTACAAGACAATAATAACAAAAAGCAATTGTCAAAACATTGCACTTCGGCAGCTGTATGCTTCAAAACAATTGAAGCCGCCTGTTCTTTGATGCAGAAAACATTTTTAAAAGCTCATCAAAGTCAACGGAATGAGTGTATGTCGCCAAGAAGGACAAAATCACTAAATTACTTTTCCTTTTTTGGGTCATAGAGCGCCGATAAGGAGTCAGTACTCGAGTGAGAGTCGAAAATGAGGCTTCACACACTGCAGTGCTAGCTCCAAACGTAGAAGCTCCTGCGAACAATGTGTACACATCTGGAAAAGCAGATCGTAAAGGATGCAATAATGCACAAAGGTCACTGAAACATTTGTGTTTTGTCCCATCAAATTCTTTCAATAAGAAAGCTTTTGCAACAACAGATTCAGTCTCAAGGGCTGATGTAAGTCCGAGCATGCTTGCAAGAGGTTGTAGATACTTTGATTCCATGAAGTGTGGATTCGAGGGCCATAATACTGATAATGAAGAGGAAATTTCATTATTTCTCTCGCCAAAGCGGGCGTGAAGCTCACCAATGACATTGTCTAAAATTTCAATGAAAATTTGTCTATCACTGTCGTTATTCGAACCGATTGAATTGAGAATGATGCTATTGCTAAGAGCATTCGGCAGCTTTCGTGTTCTCTTTGAATCATCGGGTGACAAATCGTAGTCATTTCTCACCAATTGATCGATCGCAGTAAAATGAAGGTCAATGTCATTGCGAATTGCCAATATTTCTTCACGGATGATTTTTATCAATCTTATTCCTTGTTCGACATCACAATCACGCGATTGTAGGTATTTGTCAGCCGGAGCAATCAAGTCTAGCAGCTTGTGAATAACATGAGCTATGAACATGAAGCGGTACTTCTGAATCATTTTGCTAAACCACCAGCTTGAACACATATGTTGGAGTCATTGGCTTGTGCCTCACAATGTTCCATAATGTCGACCAGGTGCTGCCAATTTTGAATAATACTGTTATTCGTGGATTGATGTCCACTCCAACGCTGATCCAACAAGCGAGAAAACTTTGTTCCAGCGTACAACTCTGACACTTTTGGGCATTGTACAAATTTGTAGATGTTGTTGCAAGTTCCGAAGAATTTTTCAACATGGGGATTTTCCGCAATGGCATGAACAATAACCAAGTGCAGCTGGTGGTTGAAGCAATGGACGTACGGAATTTCCTTTCCAAGTTTCTCCTGCATTATTTTCTGGACACCTCCTTTCTTCCCTGACATGACGCTTGCGCCATCATAACATTGGGTCAACATTCGTGAGGCATCAATTCCACATCCTTCCAAGCTAGATAGCAGAACATCAGTTAATGAAATGGCATCCAACTTTTTGGTTGATGTCATATCAACTAAAGTCTCACGCACACTACCGTCCTTTACAAAGCGCACCACAACTGAGATATTCTCCACATTCTGTGCATCGCGAGTACCATCTGCTTTCAGTGTGAAGAAAGGAATATCAGCGGTGTTGATATTTTTTGCAGCATGGTCAACCACAACCCTCCGGAAGATGTCGATTATTTCGTTTTGAATCATAACTGATGTGTACGACGCAACTCTCGGAATAGTTTCGTAGTACTCCTTCAACAGCTTGTCCTTGACTAAGGTGTACTCAAATAATCGGAGAAACAATCCCGACGGCTGAGAGTCATTTTCGTCGTCCAGTGACGATGCATTCGCGCATCCATCTCCCCGAAGAGGAAGCTCATTGAGGCAAATAAACTGGACAATCTCGAAGATCGACTTCACATAGTATCTATTCCTCTCAAGCTGTTTGTCGAACAATAGAGTAGACACCTGCGGGACATCTTGATCACGTTTTTGTCGCTCTTTCCATAAGGCCATTGCAGTTAAATGAAGCTTTGAGGTCTCATGCTTTGAAAAGCCTTTCATCCGATTTAGTGCATGCTGCCAATTTGAATAACCAATTGTGGTAAAGTAGGGGTCGCTATGACTGCGGTTAAAATGTCTACAGCAATAACAGAATGCCGCATTCTTGGACAGCGAATACTCCAACCACTCACGCCCTCGAAACCAGTTGGAATGAAAGTCTCGTTTTCGGCTGCCATACTGCTTCGGAAAATAAACTGTCTGTGAAGGCTGTGCTGGTTCACCATCCAACCGTCCTAGATCATCAATAATAGCGACAGCTTCACATGAAGAAGATTTCGTCGTCGATTTTTGATTCAACTGCACATCTGAAATGCAAGAAGAATAACTATAAGAATATTCATTTGACCATTTTCTCAAATGTGCTGATTAAAATCATTATCATTGAGTCTCTAGAAGCATTTGGTCAGTCACTATTTGAATGTGCTCCATAACCCCCCATTTCTTCGAATGAACGCCGCTCTGAAGCAAATGCCGAACTTACATGAAGTCCAATCATTCTCAAGGTCCGATAGTTTTGAGTAATTAGCCCATCGTTTCATAAAAATTCGTGTTTTGTAAAATCTGTTAATTTTTTGGGTTTACAGAAATATCAACAAAAAGATATTTTACTGAAAAGCTACAAATGCAAAGCAACATTGCTTGGCTACTCTATCTCTCGCCATGATACCTCGCATTCAATTACAGTTTTTTACTAATTTCATGAAGATTTATTTTGATTATTATCATATATTCTAATCAAATAGATATCAGGCATACATTGAGAATCCATGATCATGTGTGAACTTACTGGAAATATGGTGCATGTCTTCAGTGACCGAAGTAGACAAAGAATCGCAGACCGCAAGCTCTGCTTGCGTCGATTCAGGATTGGAGGTGCGGTCCGTGTTCGTGTCTTCAGTGACCGAAATAGGCACAGAATCGCAGGCTGCAAGCTCTGTTTGCGTCGATTCAGGAATTGAGGCGTGGCCCGTGTCTTCTTTTCTAACTTTTGAAAAATAATTCAAAAGGGTAGAACCATTTCCAGAAATCCTCCTGCACTTCATCTCAGATTTTTGCGTCAAACTCTGAAAGACCATAAGTAGAAACTATAATGACTAATGCATGAACGCATGTCGTGCAGTAGATATTAATTTTATAGAGCATTACATGCATCCTGAGAAAATGAGAAGCAGCTCCCCTTGGAACTCGTCTCTTTATCAGTTGACCAAAAATTAGGGCTCTGCACGGTGCACCGGTGCACTGCTTTTCGCATGCACCAGTTCTTTGGACGGTACACCTAGTGTGCATGTAAGTGATTGTAGAACAATTTCTGCTAATGCATATCAAGATGCTTCATGTCGCTCAGGAAAGTAAAGTGATTTGTGATCTTCTCTATTATGTTATTGAGCGGACTGATGATCCAAGCATGTCGAAAAGTCAAGATAGAAAGCATTTTCACTCCTCAGGTTCAAAAGCACTTCGAGTTACTACACAGTGGTTGCCACGCAGGACACAGGCATGCCAATTGAGTGAGCTAGATCTACCAACTAGGTTTCTAATAAGCTACATGTAAATCTACTCGGACCAAAGAGACGCATGAATTTTTCCACAAACGCATGCTGCAGTTGATGTAGCATGGCAATTGTACATCCACCGACATGAATTGGACCTATTTGTTGAATAACCTCTTATTTGACCTTGCACTATGGTCAAATGCCGGTGCATCGGTTCTTCAAGGTGTGGAAGCACACAGCCCTACAAATCACGGTCATTCAATAGCCCTGTTCCAATAGCCTATATAGACTTAATGTACTAAAGGGGCTCGGCATTCAACAAAAATTGCAAATGTACAATATTCTGAGAACATTAGCTGAAATTGAGCCACATCTTCCACGGGAAATTACATTTGAAGATTACATGACTTTTTTGTGTAAAGATTTCTTCCAAAATGTTTCAAAAGAAACAGCGACGAACTCGAGAAATTCAATTGTCGCATTATTTTTTGCTGTCACATTTTTATTTTGTTTTTGCATAAATACTCATTCCATCTTTATGGGCTCATTGATCATTCATTGCAGCTCACTTGACATTCACCTCTGCATTAACTTTCCGATGTCATTTATTTGCTATCATTTGTAGGATGCATGCCAACAAAATGCAAATTGATCAATATTTTGGTTGAAACAATGAATGCAGACATTCAAGTTTCAGTCGTGCGTGTTTGCAGATGCATGTGTGTGTAATCTGTGTAGATATATATTGGGTCCCTATTCCTAAACTAGCTACCTCCAAGATGAGATGGAACCATCATCTCATGATCGGAGCTGCTGGCGAATTGAATGATGCATTAAACTCCCGTCTCATCCACCAGGCCGGTCCTTCTCAGATGGCTAGTCCGATCAGGGTGCCTGCTAGATTCACTGACTGTCGAAGTCGCTGCATTCAACACTACACCCAGACAGGTCATCCGAACAAGGTAGGAGCGGGAAAGTCAGACTAAATTATTGAGTGGGCCAACCTAACTAGGGGACATCCTATTGCTAATGGCCAAGTCAGTGATGCATCTAAGCCCATGAGTTTTTCTTCCTTCGACTGCTTCGTTCAGCGTTACTCTAACGCATTCCCGCCAAAGACAACCACCCAGGAGTGATTCCCGGGGCCGAGGGTTGTCACGTCGAAGTAAGTCGAATCTGCTGCCAGAAACGACGCAGCGACAGGGCTCTGGTGCCGCTGTGGAGGTTGCTCCGTACTGTAAATTGCATCACCGACTTTGAATGAGATTTCATCATTTCATTGAATTGGAAGTTCAATATTTTTCATGTTTGGGGCTACACTTACTAAAAACTTAAATCCGACTGTTTGTAGATAATGCACTTGTATGATCAGTTCAATGTACGTATCGTGAAGTCAAGTCACAAGTCGTCAGGATAATAAATTGATAACTCGAACGTTAATAAATCACCTTGGCGAACAAATGAGATGCAAGAAGCCGGTTTTAACCGTTAAGCTACACCAACGGGTCACTTCTGTCAAAATGTTTACATTTCATACTTTTTAAGGTTGTACTTTTAATCTCACACTTAAGCCTTTTCTAGACTTTAATTACATTGATTTTTCTGACCTAAATATGATAGAATATTTTTTTTGTCCACTTATGTAAGTGGTGATCGCTTGCAACTACTCAAAGTACGCTGATGGGTCAGAATCGACCCATGTAGTATTACTGATTCATTCGATAATTAATGCAAGAAAAGAGGAAGCTCCAGTGACTCGAAACGTCTATGCGCATTACAGAATCCCGATGGCTAAGTTATTCGTTCCTACAACACACGCATAGGCAGCCAAGGTCAGCTGTAACACAATCAAATAACTGGGAAAATCAGAAGAAGGTAACGGATACAGCAATTACGTAAAAATCGCGATCACGAGACATTTCTCTGTGGCCGGTGAGTGAGTTTTGCTACGGGATGACGCCGAAAAGGGGAAATCAATGTTCGACACACGGTAGACAGTGCTTCTCATTATGCGATAATTGGCGGTGTCACGATGAAACATTCCTCTTGACAGAGTTGTTGATATTATTTTGGAGGACCCCGACGATGATGCCCCCGACAACGACGAGAACGGAAACGATGCTGATTCTGTGCAGTTGGACAATGAACTGTTAGCTGACATTGATAACAACGACGACGTTGATTCCTATCAAGAGCAGGATGATCTAGAACGCGAGAATATTGAAGTGGATGGAAGAACATGGTGGACTCACGCCCCAGTTTCTTCGGGGAGACGATCAGCTGACAATGTTGTTTCAAGATTTCGTTGTGAATTTGTCGCGGTAATACATCCAACGTCACCATATGATGCATTCATGCATTTTATGAAAGATGACATTTCTGACATTGTGATTTATACCAATCTCGAAGCAAGGAGAGTCTGCCCGAGAAAAAAAATTATTCTAATATTAGGAAGACTTGCACGTTCTTACTAAAATTATTCAAATTACTTAAATGCATTTTCTCAAGTTTATGATAATATTAGGATGCACTTCCTACGTTAACCATAAAAGCCGCCTGAAATATTCAAGTTAACAATATTTTTTCTGTTAGCTTTCAAAGTAACCAATAATCAACATCTAAATCGCTTTATACGTTAGATCGAGTCTTACCCGTACATTTTTATGTAGTACAAACAGGACTGATATACATTGCAGTTGCATTTATCTCCATGATGCGAAAGTTATTTGATTACATTCTCATTACTCTATCTCCTTGGTCCAAATTAAAAGAAAACAGGTCACATGGTAAATATAAATAATATTATTCTAACATCAAGTATAATAGGCGTACAGAGTAACATAGAAACGTAGATACATAATTATTTCCACAGAAAATGTTTCTATATTCACAAGACAACTATCAAATAAAACAAAGGACATGACATACATGTATAGGGGCCTATACCACAATATCACCATCTCATAATCTATGCAAAACTGAAGATTTGTCGACTTTAATAGAAAGCCCACAATACGACAATTCACATCCTGTGTTACAGATTAACCCCACATGAAGCATTCTTAAATCATTGCTGTTCAATGAAACTAGGTAACCTGCTAATTTTAATTAACCATTTTTTGCTCTCTTGTCCACGCAATATAGAAAGATATAACAAGGGCAAGACGGCAGCATAACCGTCACAGGTTTGCGCTCACACTTTAAATTCGATCGGTGCACCTCCCCAGCCGCCTAATCATAAACCTACAACTTGTGGAGTCGATGACCAGAACACTTGGTCACCTGAGGCAGTCTAGCATGATTTTTCAGCAGCATTGGCTTTATAATCATGGATTGCAACATTAACTACATGGACTATGAAAATATCATAGTCTGACTATGTGTGGTGTCTATATAAACACCATTTAATAACATCATGAAGTCATAAACCTCACCGACTAGGCGAATGCTGTAAAACGGGATGAAATAACATTTTAGGATTGTAAACAATGACGATCACCGACAGGGCTTATCCTGATGAGAAAAGTACATACTATTTCAAAATATTGAGAAAAATGATAAGGAGTTCGAAATGCATCGCTGAAGCAGGTTTATCATATAAATTTTTCAATATACTCCAAATTCATTTAGATACTGGGAGACCATCCATAGACATACATAGGTATGTAAAGTTACATACCAAGTTATCTATTCTTTATTACTTTTATCATGTAGTGATCGTCAAAGTCAATAACAAGATTCAATTTCAAAATCATGCTTTCACGAATCCAAAAATTGACGACAACTCCCAAGAGTTGACATTGAAGCATGTATATACAAAATATAATGACAGAAAAAATGCCACGTTAAATACATATATTCTCGAAATACCTGATCAATCGATACACAAATGCTTACTTTAAGAAGTACATTAGATGCCAAGACAATGCATCCATTTAAAAGAATATTAATGATTTATTATTTCAAACACGAATCAATGCTTCCCATCCTCTTGAGAATAGCGCCGAGCCAATGAAACATAACAAAAATGGAAGCTAGAACAAGGTTCGACCATTTGCAACCGCATGAACAATTGTTGTAACGCACTGTTAGTGATATCATTCAGGCTCATAGCAATTCATCACTGAGGTAGCTACCATTTGGCTGAAGTAGGGCATCAATATTACATGATTTTTGAAGTCTTTGAAATCCACCAGTATCTTGCGTCCATATTCTACTAGGTAAGTTTCACAGTAAGTAGAAAGAATTCCAGAACATGGTGAATGAATAGGAATGAGATCAATAACAGTGTGCAGTTTTATCAGTTCTGTACAAAGACAAACATTGTCAGATGACTCCCTCCTTACGATATAATCTATCCTTATGAAACGATTATCCTTCAAACTAGCATGACATGGAGAATGTTGACATTTGCTATAAAATTCGAGTTAAACAGAGTGCCGTTACAAAAAAAATGCCGAATAATAGCGTCATTAACATGTGGTCGATATAAAGGGTATTCCTGAAGATGAGACAATGTGTTTGTTGTTACAGATTTAGCCCGAATAGAAGGGAACTTAAGTTCTTGATGGTTCTCACTACTACTCTTCCGAAAAAGAAATCGCTTCACTACTAGCTCACCCTCATTGCGTGTACCGCTCACCAGTCTCTTCAACTGATAAAAACTGCTTTCAAAAGGTGAAGCAGATATATTCCATAACGCACCATATTGTCGTACCTGTTCAGGCAAATGCTCCATGGCATGCATCGAGTAAGAATTCACTGAAGCTCCAAAGAAATCGACTGCACACTGTCTTCGATACACAATCAGTTTATGAGCATTATTTATATCTTCCTCACTTATGCAAGGTCGCAGCAATATTCGAATTATGACAGATAGCGTTGGGATGAATAATTTTACCTCATTATTCGGAAAATTATACAGAATGCCGAAGTAATATAAAATGAAATTCTTCCATTCAGTGCTTTTGAAGCTCAATTTAAACGTCAAATTACGTGGCTTGCGTTTGAATCTGACAGGGACTTTTATTGAAGTCAGAAGGCGAGATAAGGATGCTTCATCCACTAATTTGTGAGATAAAATATGCAACATGAACGAGCGAGTTAATCCAAGGTAGAGGAGAACCATCGCGCAGAAGAACCATTCACGTGAGGAAATAACATTTTATGACATTCGGAGCTGTATACACCCTTTATCATACATCTCTGGCAGCTATAATAGCCATTGAAATGAACCATGTTCATGCAATCTGCACGAGCTGGAAGATCTGCACAAAGAGTGACAACATTAATTTTGATTTTAAAATAATCCTACTCCATTTCGAACGATTTAATCTGAGTTACGAAGAGTTCCATGAAGTACTCAAAGTCGGGTTTCTTTGCACCGTAATATAAGGAGCAGAAAAGCAAATCGGTATCTCGTTTCAAGTGATAAATTGACTATCATTGCCATAATCGGCCAAATTTTGTACTGCTTTGATCGAAAAAAACTGCTTACACCATCAACATTCACAATAATATGCAACACTTTATGGGTAGAACAGTATTCCTTTATCACAGGAAAGTTCATTATATCTGCTTCTATACCACATGCATCAAATGTGTCACAATTTTTGTCCAATATTCTTTTGATTTGGTGCCGCAAATCTAACATAAAATATGAGCCAGAATCATGAGAAATTGTGATAAATTTATCTTCAATCGCATTTCTGCGTTTCAATGTATATAACGACGGACACATATTAGGAATAGGTAATGCATCTGTGAACAATTTTAAAAGATTCCGCAGCAGCATCCGACAATTGATGAGTGGAGGCTAGATAAAGAAAGCGAGAAGAAAAATCGTCAACCGACATCGTAGAGCCTTTAGAAATCATGTCAAGTGCATCAATTGAGGAGTCAGCAGATGATGAATCTGAATGTTGAGCGTTATCCTCATTCAAAAATATGACCGGCGATGAAGCCAACATCCTATGGTCAACATTATCCTGAAAATCACGGTACGAAGGTACTGAAGAAATCTCATAATTATCTTCAGAACTTGAAAATGTACTATGTTCACTTGAGGCTTCCGCATTAGTACTGGCATGAAGATAACGCTGTCGCTTAGGTGCAGTTGTTTTACGTCTATACCGCTTCATCCCGTAATTACCTGAAAATAGAGAAGACATTGTAACAAAATACTTGACAGTTACGATTGAGTTTGTCTGAAATATTTCAATATAAAAATTAATGATCTTGTTCATTATTACGATATGGAAATGGCGGCACTCCTAGACTGCTAAAACAATCTGATCATTATTTACTCAGGATATAGCTGCATACTAAATATGTGATACAGTGTATGTATTAGGGACGTTTGTGGATGAAATGGTGGATATAATTGCCTGCTCCTCTTCTTATACTAACTATCTGTCTAAAATCTAAAAGTCTGTCGTAAAGGAAATACAATTAGCGTAGAACAGATCTAAAATTAGTTACTGATTGAGCTACATTTATGTCATCATAAAGTAGTTCTCTTATATTGTTTACCTCACATCAAACAATCGCAGTCAGGGTTGAATTCCAACGTTTCCAAAATTTCCAACGTTTCGCCTTAGCTCGAACTTGCTACGAGTATAGTTATTGTGCATGTTCAAGCCAACAAGGCGGAACTGTTGGAAATTTTATCATTTTAATAGATATCTTGTTCGAATAAATTTTCTGTGCTTTGACACCTAATTAAATACCGAAAATCCTCATTCAACCAAATTTAACCGGTTAACTGGTCCTAGACCTGATCGCAGTACTATCTGTTCTTGTTTGTTAAGGTTTCTTTCTCTATTGCTAGGTTCACTACGCAGATCTTAGTCTTATACGTTATAAAATAGTTTTGTATACATTCCTCAGTAGACATAATGCAAATTTTCGTGTCATAAGTCATTCATAAGTTCCAGGGATGTGAATTTTAAAAAAATGAAAAATCAATTAACAATCTATTTTGTCAAAGCCCGCCCCCCTACCTGTAAAATCGAAAACATCAAAACCAAGGATCAAAACAAAATTTTCATTTTTAATACTTAATAAATATATTTTAAAAATACAGAAATACTGTCCAAGCTCTGTCGGCAGGAACATTATACCATCATCAGAGAAATAACCTAACTGAAGTGAACCTGCAAAATCAACACAATTAAAATTCTTCAAGCGCTTTTTAATTGTGCAATAATAACTTATGTGTATACCCCTCCAGTCAGATTATTTCCCTGATGGATATGATGTTCCAAAAGAAAGGGATTTCAGAGTATTTCATTACAATTATCAAGTCTTAAAATTGGATATTTTGTTATATAATATGCTGAAAAATCTACAGTGGACATCATACACGAAAACCAAATACATTTCACCATTCTTCAGGCTCGTTTTCATATTTTCTCATTATAAAATCGTTCCAGAACTTCTTTGCGACATTCACCAGCTCGCTTTTATCTAGTAGTATGGATAGAAGAATTTTGATATTGTTTAAAGCACTACAGGCCCCCCAACTTATTCCTTATAAAAAGTCAGGTGTGAACGCACCACCTGTCTATCCTCTTAAGGGCAAACTTAAGTCTTACTAAACAGGCCTACATGTTTATCAAAATCATGTATGTAACATTTAAGAGTCATTATGGTAACGTACAAGCTTCAATTATTTTATTAGATGGCCAAAACATACGAATGATTTCGAATTATCTTTAAATTCCTTAATAATTACATAAACTAATGTACATTTCATAAGTAAGTACATGAAATAAAGTCAGAGAAACACAGTAGCCAAATTTTACTGTATTACAGCGAAATTCGAACACAACATCATAAAATATACTGCATGAAGGAAAACAATCTTCGATTTAACAACTTCGACTCGAAAAATAAAATGGCAAGCTAGCTACGCAACATCTGTTCATCAACCAAATTAATCCTTACATACATGCATGTAAGAGTGAGGATAACATGATGAATCTGTTCATCAACCAAATTAATCATTACATACATTATACAAGCATCTACATGCATGTAGAAGTGAGGATACCATGATGAATGCAACAAAAAATAAAATCAGAGCTATAAGTACTGTTTCAGAAGGCATAAAACAATTAATTATATAATAACTAAAGAACTGATACTCTTCGCAAAATCATTGGTTACCGTCAAACGGGGAGACTCGGACCACTTATGCCTACTTGGGCCACTTTGAAAATATTTGTTGTTTTCTATTTTATTTTCATCAATAGAGATTATTTATGCAACCGACTCATGTTTTTTCTTCAAACAGCATGTAATTGTTGGGTTTGTATGCATGTTTATCATAATATCAAGGAAATAGTCTATCTACAGGGTGGTCCATGATTGGTGCTTTATTCGAGCAAAAAATCAATGGGGTATCTGGAGAAAGTATTTAGGTTAGAAACACAAGAATTGCAGATGGCATTCATGATACATATTTTCATAATTTGAAGTTGGAATTAATAGTGGAATTTAAGTAATAATTAGTGTAGGAGTGACAATACTCCAAAGTTGAAAATTGGCCCAAGTAACCCCGTTCGACGGTACTTGATCAAATTACATCACAGCCAGCAGTGACAGTTGCACGATAGTGATATCAGAATCAAACAGAAACTTACTGTGTTTATTCACTTTTTAAGTTTCGGATTTGCGGTATCTCAGACTCGCAGACGTTTGCCTGATTTCAAGTCATTTCCTAATTGGTTCGCATCTGCTATGGCTGGTGCTAACTCATCATCGTCAAGTGGTGAGATTTGGAAGCGGGAACAAATTGCATCAATAAAAACGTTGGTTCTCGTCGGGGATAACGACTGTCTACCTTTCCTACGTTTAGGACAAATGCGACCACACCGCAACTCGTCGTCAGTCCAAAGCTTTAGAGCTATAAGCAGCGCGAATCCAGTTATGGCCAAATTTTTCGGGCCCAACTTTGTCAAATCGATATCCCGAAATACAACGGGACGTCTCTCGACCAACTCAGCATCCTCCACTGATGACGGTTCGCAAGTACGCGGTCGATTCAGCTGTCGACGTGTTCTAATCTGTTCTTTGCTAACTCGCGACAAAAGTTGTTTAATATCCTTCAGTTCACCAACAACTTGTGTGAAGTAATTCGCAAAACTAGCTCGGATATATGTGTCACTAGCATTGCCGGTGTCCAAATCAATTATCTGGAAAGTTTCTGCTGAATTCAAATGAGTACTAGTCGTTGCTGAGGTATCATGTAATTCAAGGGTAATGCTGCTAGGCTCCTCTTGGTCAGATGAATTGCTCTTCTTTTCCAGATTAGCTGAATTTTCACATCGACTATATTCACAAGATGATAATGACCCTGGCTGTTCCATTTGACTGTTTAACTCGGCAGCCCTATGTGCATTCTCTGAAGCGCCGAAACTCTCATTCAAAAAGCGGATGCTTGTGTTCGCATCAATGTGTGTCCCGGTATCAATTTTACGTTGCAACTGACGCTGCTTCGCTATAATTTCATTTTCAAATTGAGAATGAGCGACATATAATCCGGGAAATTTCGTAATCTTATCACATAGTTGAATTTCAGTCAATGGCTGTATGGAACCAAAATCAACACCTTTCGGAAAGAGTGTAGAAGATGAAGTTATCACTGTGTAAAGGTTTTCATCCGGTAGATAAAATCGCACATATGCATAGCTGGAGAGAACGATGTCCTTGGAGGCTCAATTTTTCGCTTCAGCATGTCACCCTGAAAAGAAAAGTAGCGGTCACTTCCCGTGTATGTCTACTATTTAAGACAAAATTACAAATAGTGGGCATGGGTGCCGAAATCCTATCTACTGTAGTTTCTGCCTGCTATATAATGGCCGTCGTTATTCGATTATTCATAAATCATCTGTAGTTGATATAAGTTAATTTTTACTGAAGGAAAAAATCATGCATCAATAGGCAAGGCCTGTATATTGAAATGATAGATTTATGGGACAAACATAGACGTTTTCAGAATCAAATAGTCGCTTGTTATATAGGCTACTTCAGCATTATTCTGCATAACGTCTTGCTAAGACGTCTGCAAAAAGTGCTACCGGTGCTCCTTTTCACCGAAAAGATTACGCACTATCTCATTGGGCCCCGTCCCACGTACAAGAGTTATGTTGAAAGTCGAATAGAATCTCCTTAAATAAGTCATGGACACATTTTGTAGAAGAAATCGCCGTTTAGTGGAAGTGCTAAGCTTCAGATTCCTTTCACAATGAATCAATCTTCCCCAATCATTTGTCAATGACCTGGTAGTTATGTCAAGACAAGACAATCTTTATTCAATAAATATTCAATTTTCTTTTTTTTTCTTTATTCAATATCAATGAAAATCATAACGGGTCAGATACAGTAAAGAAACATGGAAAATATCATGCATAGAGTAGCATTAGTATGCAAGAAACGTCATATTAATGAACTATATATTAACGTCATATTAATAGCAATATTCTGTGGGAAACAGACTTGACGACGAAGTCATAGAAAATTCGATGTACAAATGTCTACAACGAGGGGATGCATGGCATTATTCTAAGCTGAATCGAAAAGTTTGACACTAGCATCAACTAAAATACTTAAATAAATTCTTTTTAAAGGGTTTTTTATATCGCACTGTCGTATATTTTAGGATCTAGTCTTTTTCGTCGGCAACCAAATTTGAGAAAATCGTCGACAATTGGAATAATGCAAAATTGGCAACATTGATGGTAGGATAGGTCAGTTGGTAAAGGGTCGCTGTCAAGGTGAGGAACGTCCAGTGTTCGAGTCAATACGCTTCTGGAGGCACCATCGTTCTCTTTGCTTGATAGCCATAACTTGATCAGTTGCGAAGGGTTTCATTTGTCCTAGTTTAATAAAATAGCTGGATGAGTAAAAGTATATTTTGATTGCTTTTTTCTTACAGCAAAGCATGCAACAAGTCCATGTGTTACTAAACGTTCAATTAACTTAGCAAGTCCCAATTGAACGTAACGTTGCTTAAGACAGATCTATCAAGGGAGTACGTCAAAATAATCAAATCTGGATGTGTTTCTATCCAAATAGGCTATATTCTTTCTTGCGATAGTAGCGCATCCAGTACCTAAAAATCTCACAATAGCAACCGCAATTCTACAAATGCCACAACTCAATTGCATATGTTTAGTGAGTTTAGAATAGTCGATTAGAATAGGATTTATTTCCAGTCGAAATAGTTTTGACTATTAGATACTTGTAGCAGAGCATCAGGAGTTAAAGGTTCAATTCGAACTTCATGGTTATTGAATTTCCCTACTAAATCGCTAAATTGTCGCACGTAACAATATACATGTATAGAATCGAGATCGCAGCGAATTAACATATATATATATATTCATCATCTTTTAACAAAAATAACATGATTTGTCTCTAAAATACGTAAATATCAGGGTTTCTTTCCTGAAGAACTGAAATGAGTGAATTCAGTTGAAACTGAATTGAGTGAACTATAAATTCACTAGAATGTTCCGCATCGTTAATGCCTGAAAGTAATCTGTCTCTTAATTGGAATTCTAGAACCTTGAATTCGCACCAAGCCGCTTGGCGGTCTAGTTGTAAAATAAAATCCCTTATATTCTGGTCCCTGCGACGAACCATGGAGGAAAACTTGGTTCTCCAGAAATCGCTCAATTCGTAAGTTTGAGGCCTATTCTGATTGACGATTAATGTACGGATTTCTGAAATTGATAAATTCGGGGTTTTTTTGGATAAGCAAGGTCCTTAACTAACTTATTCGCCTCTCGTCCAGGGAATGTTAGGTACGCTGTTTGAAGCGCGGGCTTGGACGGCTCAATGTTAACGCCATATTGCACTGTGAAGTGTAATAAATACCTAATGGTTAGTAAGGTATGTAGGAATATCAAAAATTAATTGTTGCATAATAAGACAGTCACAATATGCCGTATGTAATATTCTGCTAGTGACGCCAATCTGCTATCGTTTAATGATGAATCAATGAATTGTTTAACACATTACAGCAGTTGAAAAGATAGAACTCATGGCAAGCATGTGAATATTCGAAACTGATGATTATTTTAATGCAGAGTATTGATATACATAAATATCGGTACTTTGGTATAACAATACATATCACACTGCTGAAAATTCAGTTCAGTTCATTATAGTGCTGTTCAGTTCAGAATTTATCGTGTTTTAAAGCAAACCTGTATTTCGATACATGTTTTCTTAAATAACAAATACCACTTTTGAATTAATGCAATAATTAGCGGAACACGTATCAGATTCAACAATACTAGTCCTAATATTGTTAAATCTGATGTCTATGGTTGAACACTTAAAGTACATTGACCTTGCAAGTAGCTCAACCACAATAGTTCCGGTGTCAATGGCAACCATACCTGACCACGGTGAAATCATACAATCGGATAAATGAAACGGTTAACTAATAGCAGCTAGATAAAATCATACTCTGGCTAAAATGTTCTTCAATTTTTCATTGATGAGCCAATGCAAGCAATGACTTGATGCTCTAAAGACAGAAGCACTTCTACATGATTCGATAGTAGCAATTTTTATTTAATGCTTGACATCGTTAGTTGACATTATTTTCAAGAACAAGATTTTGTTAAATTCAGAGCGTAGAAATGAAAAATGTAACCCGAGAATACTACGTTCTCGTGGATAGAAATTTAGTTGAGGCAGAGGTTGAGCCTAGCAAGATATATATTGAAAATGCTTGCAGATAGTTTTATGTAATAATGATTAGACTTTTACTACATAATCAAAAAACTGTTTGTTTTAAAATTACTAAATTTTGAAAACAAATTTTTCAGCTGATAAATTGATGAATTGTATTCTATAAACATAATTTTTCATAGCTGAGAAGCTCCTCCCAAAACAATGCAATAAACAATTTTGCGAGCTTTATAGTATGAAAACCATGTTGATAATGAGATGGTTCTCCACGTGCCCGGATTCAAGTGTTAAATATAACCAAAAAGAGGCAAATTTCTACGGGCACTAGACGCTTTATTTGATTTGTGCGAGCTTTCGGCTATCCGCCTTAATCATGCACATAAAGTGATGGCAAGTAAAGCCATGCTTGCTTTGCCCTTTTGACCTTTGACGTTCAGTATCTATCTTTAATGATTTATTGATTTTAGTGTAAATTCTGTTTGCGATCTTCTTTACTTGCCATCACCATTGAAGTGATATGTGCAAATATTGCGGCAACTTGTTAAGTGGAAGTCCAAACTAATTTGTTTGCATAACGGGAACCTCCCTCGAACAGATCTTTCGATAAGAGTCATAAGAGAACAAAGGGCAAATTATCATGTTAGCGTGGTCGGCAATTTAACTCATCCCTGCTTCATTCAGGTTTATGCGTGTGCAGGTTCATCCGGAAGGCAACAAAAAGCGCAATGACGCATTTATAAACAGGACAGTAAGAAAAGGAATGACTGCATCTTGTCGATTCTGTAGACAAATGGAACGAGTGCCGAACACTACTTCTTAGGCATGCCTGCTGCAAATATCCTACTACAGTAATTTCATATTGATAAAGGCAAAAAGGCAACTCTCCTGTGATTTAAGGTCGAATTTCTATTAAATCAGTACAAAGACACAGGTTGAGCCTGTGTAACTTCGGTGTCCCACGAACATAGCAATTTCATAATTAGGTTGAATCGTTTGAATATTGAATTTGAGGAATTTGTTGGCATGCAGAAAGTTCTATTCATCTTTGGAGATTACATGCAGTAGAAGTCCAACAAATTTCCTCATCTCCGAAGGATTCGTGTTCGTCCATGCTTGAAAGCGAGAATGCGGCTTCAAATGCTCAGACTCTTTTTCGAGACATAATTCTCCTCTTGTGTTCGTAAATCGAACCAGCATATCGATTAGTTCGTCGATGATGTCTACATGTCCAAGATCCTTGAGATCAGATCTTCATCACTGGAAGCCATATTGATAGATTCTTCAGCATCCGTCGACATCTGAAGTGGCTACTTCAGTCATCTCAATAATGGCTTTATCATCTTATCTTCCTATGCACAGGTCCACTGGTCATCCGCATATGGAAGGACATCGCTGAATTTCCCTGCCGCAGTCAAAGGGTTAATACTCTGCTGATATTTTGATACTATTATATACTATTTAAAGTATATTTTTAGTAAAACATCCTTGCATGAAAATGCACAGAACTGTCTGTTCAAATGTGCAAATCAAACAATATATGTGTTGAAATTCATCTAAAAGTAACATTAGTGTGCAGAGGAATATAAAGGATTTTCTTTCCAAACGCGATAAACTTTCCAAAATTGTTCTACATCATGTTAAGAATATTTGGGCACTTATTAAGCACTTGAAAGCATACCTGAACTTTATCAAGTAATTGAATGCTTATAACTGACATTTCATTTTTTTGCATAATTGAATAATCGTTGTACAACGCTTGAATGCAGATAAAAGTATTGAACAAGCCGTACAAGTCTTCGTAATATTAGCAAGAATTTTTGTCCCGGGTGCTCACATGCAAGTACATCTGACGATATAAAACGACGTTGGAACAACCATGAATGATGAAGAAATCATGGCGTTTATTGGATTACATCTTTTCGCTGGAGTGAATAAACTAAGATACACTAATGTGAAACGCTTGTGGGATCCAAAAAGGAACAGCTCATTTTTTACAGCAACGATGACACGAGAGAGATTTGAGGAAATTCGACGATTTTTCAGAACAGACGACAAGCTACGAAGGTAACGGCGGGATAGACTTTCACCGGTTCGCTACTTTTTTGAGAGGAAAATGAAACAATTTCAAGACATTTATCGCCCTGGGCCACATTTGACAATTGACGAACAACTGCTTGGCTTCCATGGCCGCGTCGTATTTCGTCAGTACATTCCGAATAATCGTGTGGCTGGTAGACAATGAAACGACGTATGCAATAAACGGATTGGTGTATCTCGGTGAAAGTACATTTCACGAGAAGCCATTCAAAGATATTCAGAGCAAACGCGACAAGACAACAATGGTTACTTGCGAACCAATATTCAATCAAGGGGTGAATGTTACCATTGACAATTGGTTCACTTCGGTTCCTCTGATCGATCTCTTCCATGAGAGAAAAACTACTCTAGTTGGAACTGTTCGCCATAATTCAAAAGGAATTCCTCCTCAAGCAAAAGTTTCACGTGGACGTACAAGAGGCGATGCACAGTACTTTTACTCTGACAATGCAACTCTGACAAAAAATCGAAACCTATTTTGTTGCTGTCAACTCAACATCGACAAGCAAATGAAGAGAACAGTAAGCCGGAGATTGTAGAGTACTACAATAAAACAAAATCTGCAGTTGACAATATGGACCATCAGCTGTCCTTGACTTCATCGGTAAGGACCTACGAATTTATTTTCAACTTGATTGACATCACCGTCTTGAATTCATACATTATATTTCGTCACACTTCTGATGGCATAAAGTCAAGAGCTGATTTAATTGATTCACTTACAGAATCACTATGTTTACCGTTGATGCAGAAACGAATTCATCTCAGGATGACGAGAGAAACCATGTTGGCACTGGAATTGTTCAACATACGTCGTTCTCCAAATGTGGAAGACAATCCTCCAAAACGAGGACGATGTCGATTCTGTCAAAATGATAACAAGCATACACTTCGTTGTGCAATCTGCAGCGGTGCTTCATGCAAATTACATGGATCGTTCAAACACCACACATGCTAAAACTTGATTGGGTCAATGCATGTACCTTTTTTGTAGTCAATTGAATGAATCCTACAAAACTATTGTATTTTTTTCTTTCTAAATATGTATCGGTATATAAATGTACAGTATGTAGGTACGTACACTGTACAGTAATCTGGTAAGGGTTTATACGTATTTACAAAATACTATGATAACTAAATGCAACATGTTTCTATGTCATTTAGGCTACTGAAATTACAGGCATCTTGATTATTTTATTGTAATTGTACGCCTCGATAAGCTTATAGGCTTAATTGATCAGTATATTCTGATGAAATTATTTTGACATTTACTTTATTTTCAAACGCTCAATCATTTATCACATCAGTACTGGCCGTTATGTTCATCTAATTGTGATCAGATAACATTTTTTATGATGTATAATATATTACTATAATGTACTTAAATTCAAGAATTTTTCATTTTTTTGTACTGTTGTATTTATAATCAAGCCCGTGTAGCCTTCGCCTATAGGCCTAATTGATTCTATGTTCCATATTTTTCAACGATAAAGTCGGAAAGAGACATTATCACATTTGGAATACAAAAAGGCATCGAGTTTCATCTCATTTTCATGTATTTATCTACTTGGGTCATAAATGACCCATTGGCGTATTCTGACAGATTTTCTTTTTGGCGTAGTTTAACGGTTAAGCATGTTGATTGGAAAATGTACAGTTATAAACATGTGCGCACGGATCAAGACTCACCTGGAACTCTGTTTGATAATGGATTAAACAGCTTCCGGGCTTCGGCTTTGCATCCCAAAATCTCCAGACGATTTATCACTCAGCAGGAAGTCCACAGCGATGCTCGCTTTATCAATTTGACTCGCCTTGCTTCAGACCATGTTCTTGATAAAAGGCGGCAAATGCATTGACCATTTCTTGTTCGGGTAATGTAAGCAAAATTGTAATACGTGCGAAACTGACAGCCCATTTAGTGCAAAAACTCACAAAGAATTATGAAGCTCAGATCCAAGCAAACGGCGCTGACAGCGCGTTCCACTTACTTCGGCTGTCATTAATGACATAATCACGATTGCCCCACGTCGTGTTTGAATGAATTCACCTAGCAGGTACAGTACACGTAGGCTAGGAATATGAAACAAGGAGAAGGAAAGACAGGAAGATGATGAAAATTGTCAAACTTCTCATACAATCTCAAATTCTCTTGTGACTCCTTTTTGTTTACTCATGAGTGCATGACCATGAATGATTATTGCCTGCAGCCATGCTCAACAAGATTTGGGGGGCACAAAAGCCATCTGGGGGGGCCTGGCACCACTGGCCCCCCCCTGACGCGACGGGCCTGGCACGACCACGGGCATCAAAGTAATAAATCTTGAACTTTCCCATAGTGGACAATAGCCTAAAAAGTATCCGATTATTAATGATGGCTTGAATACACTGGAAGGGGATTCAATGAATTAGAACATTTGTCTTTTTTAGATGACATAATGTGATGTCTAAGAAATACGTAATCTAAAACAAATTATGAAAAGAAATCGAGCAGTTGCTGAAGGTGTGGGCTCTGGACACACTTCCAAACACAGGCACAACAAAAAAAAGCTGGAAGCGCTTAAAATCAGTCAAAATTCCATACTATCTCCCCTCAATCTGACGATAAATGCGTTTCAACATGCTCAAACATGCGTGGAGTTATTAGATGTAATTAATGCTTAAGATTGAATTTTGATACATTAGTTGGTTGAACAATAAAAATTGTTGACACTTGTGGATCAGTCAAAATATTTTCACTATCTTTCATCAAAATTTCCAATTCCTTTAACTCTGAACGCATTATTCAAATATAAAGACAACATCATAGTTTGAATATTTCTGATATTTTTCGACAGGCAGGCAAAATCCTTGGAAATGATGCGTTTAGTTTTGGCTATAGATAGGGTCCATAGATCCATTTAATTAGTAATTTGTTTCATGGCATTGATATTTTCAAATGAAAAATATTCTCCTCAGAACTTAAACAAGACATTATGCATGTATACGGACAGAAACTTTGCTACAATATTTGTAATTTAGTTGCAACATGCTCGAATTGGGATAAAAAGGGTTTTATTTGATGACAGCAGGTTTTAATTTGATCGCAACAGATTTTTACAGCAACACAGCTAGTTTGTAAGGGAGCTACATGTTTTCATTTGGGTGTTGGACCCATTATCTTTGAGTAGATCGTTGCTCCTCTTCTTAGAATAGAATATAATAGAATAGAAATCTATATATTTCAAGATACTGAGAATCACAAATAGCAGAAAGTCACAGGACATACATGTAATCATAAGAAGTTAAAGTAAAATCATCTTCGGATTGTTCATGTAATATATCAAAGCTAACACTATACAACTGTAAAATTGTTTCACTCCTTCATATAAAATGGAAGCCTATTATGCGAGCTATAAATCATACTTCTAATCTGAGGACATATTCAATTAGATTTTACATACTGGCAGCAACTAATGCACAAATTTCGCCTGCTTCTCGTCTCAATAGTCTTTCAAATTGCTTCTCAACAGTTTTTTTCAGCTTCATCCAAATCTTTTTCACTTATCTCGTGAGCAGACAAAGTTATTGAAATTGGACTGTCTTTCGCGGCAATTTTCACTCATTCAGTGTTCATTCTTCCGCAAGCATTAACGTGGTAATAATTAAAGTCACTAATTAGCAATTTAATCAATACACTACATATCATCAGCCATTTTATTATGACGGGCCTGAAATTAAGTGCCAACGGTCTTTGGCCGGACTTTGTCGTGAGAATTCAAAATTCACACGGGCTTAGCCTGGCCGTGGGACTGAGGCGCCAGGACGGGCTTGCGGCATAAAAGTAGGCCTGGTTCAAATTCAGTCATGCAAATGCAATCAGGTTGAACAGACTTCAAGCACGATAGCAATGATTGAATCCATGTATGCCCGACACTGAAGCAATGCTGCGCTGCCTCGTAGAATGACAACGGTATCTAATCAATGCCGGCTTCCAGTGGTTGACGATGGCTAGGCTATATACCGCTGCCTTAATAGCGGACTGTGTCAGCCATAGAAATTGATATATGCAATCATAGAAAAAGGTTGTTCATCTGAAGTTGAATAGAATGGAAATTGACTCAAGGTCGGGACACATTCGGGAGAAGTGAGTTGGGGCATGAATGACCAATGAAAGGCTCACAATCCGCATGTGACTGATTCTAGCCCAATGATGCAGCCGTTGATAAGTGTATCTAAGTGAGAATCCGTGCGATTTTTGAGTCCCCTTTGTGTAATGCATGAGGCTTTACTTCCATTCATAGATGTTCTATTGCTTTCAATTTCAATGGTGTCAACTATCTAACCGTCTGTCTTCCGAACGCGCCATCAATATCTCCTGAATAAACCAATTTAGAATAAACAAACAGTATACAATATTTCGGACACAGAGATGAATTGCCTTGTCTGCATGTTTGGATCTAGAGATGACGTTCCTCAATACTGATGGCTACGGCCATAACTAGTTTCGAGGGGCAAGAAGATCAATTTTCCATTAAAGGTAATGCAAATTCAAATCTGAATTCTGACGAACTAGAACATCGACACCACATTAAGCGTACACGGTCAGAAAATTTAGATTGTGGAGAGTAGTCGAGCGGTGTGAATGATCTTTCCATTTGACGAAGTCATCACGGAGGATCATTAAGTCACATCACAGATAGGTGCTTTTCACTTGACAGGCCTGTCTGCCATCTGACCGTTGAAGTTCGTGGATTCTCTGAATAAATGAATTAATGATAGGTGAACTCGAGTTGAGACGCAGTACCAAATGTCAGATATGCAAATATTGGCAGTTTTGAAGAAATTTCCACGGAATTGACTGATCATGATAGCAATACAGAAGGAATAAAAGTGTTCTCTACAAATCCTCGGTGTCAAAATGATAATAATAATCGTCTATATTTCAATTCGCATCAATAGTGGAAATTTTGTGGCCAATATGCAGTTAGCAAGTAGCAACAGAAGTCAATAAATCAATAACAAATAAAGAATAATGATACGATTAGCTTCAAACTTGACATATACCCAGCAGAATATTCACCCAAATCAATGAACGACGGCATAATTCCGACAGGATGAATGCAGAAATAGCCTATTAAAACTGTTACTAACAGTCGAGATTAAGTAATGAGTTAAAATGCGAAAAGCAAGCATAGTTAAAGGAGAGAAGTTAATGTAATCTAATACACAGTCCACCAAGTTTTTGGATCCAGATCCCTTCTTAGATCAGTCTCCTTCAGTGACTCACTTTGACAGCCAATTCTACAGTGGAGTTCATATCCAAACGATTCACATCGAGATTATCGACCACACGCCTCTGTTCCTTCTGTCGGTCATCTATTGTCCGTCTGGATTAGTCAAGTTGTTTGAAGTGTGTGCGACCTGTCTGTGTTCCCATGATGCAGCTCTTGCCCTTTCGTTTCTGTGTAGCAAAGCGCACCCAAGGTGCTCTGATTACCTGCACTTGCTTTTACTCACCAACATTGGGCCTCACGAATATCCTCCTTCTTCTTCGTCTTCTTCCTCTTCTTCTGTGCCTTTTCCCGTTGGCAGGGTCGGCCGATGGATATCCTCCAGCATACATAATGCACTCTGTCAATCCTTTCCTTGAAACATGCGTTCCATTTTCTAAATCATATACAACCAGAATAAAGCTTGAGTTTATTCTCGTTGTAATCAATCTTTTGCTAAACATCTTCACTTGGTATAAGAAACAGTGTGATTTGCACACAGAATTATATAATTTTGTTTTTCTGCTTCGGTTTGCTAGAAATGTGATTGATTCGCTGGCACATCGCGGAACTTATTAAGTGGGAAAAACTAAAGACTAAAACGTCGCTTGCAGATTAATGGTGGTTCCAGCAAAGTGCTTCGATTGTCACAATTCCTTCAGATTCGAAGAATTCAGATCATTGCGCACACGTTTTCTCCATAATGTTGGCCCTTCCGATCATTTTTAAAAAAAGTAGCAGGCGTGTGAAAATTGGTTCACTTGATGATTTCACCATTGTCATCTCAGCTTTCCTTACTGCATACACTGTAAACTGTGTAATACCAAAGCTACATGTACTTACGAAACTGATGTACAAAACAAGAATAACAAAATGTGCGAAAGCACTATTGTTCGCGCTCGAACACTACAAAAGTAACTGGTTTTCCTATTGGGTGATCTTTATATCCAATAGGAAAGGCAGTCGCTTTCGTAGTGTGTGAGCACGAACAATATTGCTTTCGTACATTTTGTTCTTCTCGCTTTGTACATCGGCTTCGTAGTCAAATTCTGACAGCTTTCGTGCTCTTCAGTTTACTTCAGAAGTGATATCATAGCACGCGCGCATCTCTCACTGGCTCTGGTGTCCTCTGCTGACAGCTTATTGTTTACCATTTCCAATAGCAAGCGATACACGAGTTATCCATTCGAGAAGGAGCAAGTTGTCTAATTCTATGATGTGCCATTTCGATATTAAGGCTGCATATAACTTTTCCTTTCTGGGAAACCGAAGCGCGCACAGATGAATCTAATTATTTGGATTTGCATGATTAAATGAAGAAGTTCGTGATTGGATGTTTATTTTGTTGCTTCGTTGTGAAATTTACTTGATCATGTCGGCCTCGTGTCACTGTTCGTCATCACTGAAGAAATGCTGAATCCTGTCGATCCACTTGTTAGACGTAGCATTCGCAGCTGACAGGTTGAGAACTGACAGGTTAAGAAAATGATATTGTTTTTGTCAGCAGATGCAGACAAACCTCCATCTGCTGATCTGAGGTTCCAAATCTTCTGACCTCGACCGACTCACCAAATGGCTCAGCATAGGAATGATACAAGTGCTCAACAGTGAACGGATGGACCGACATTGATTGAACTTACTCATTCTTGGAGCTGATAGTAGCATTCTTCTAAACACAAGCTTGAAAATCCCATGGTAGCTAGCAGGTAGCGCAAATCAAGTATGTGTGTAATTTGAGCAAGATTGCTCCAAAGGTTACAAAAATTCGTAAAATTATATCATCTTGAAGCTCATCACGAGCCTGATTCAATAGTGGAAATCTGAATTTCCATATTGCAGAGTTTCATCTGTATAGGCATTGGTGAATGAATTAGCCAAAATTTCATTTTTTAAGTCAGCTGACCACAACTGACCAGACATGACTTAAAAGCTCATCCAATTTGAAGTACCAAACAAAACTTTCTGCATGATGAACAGTTTTTTGAAATTGAGCATCAATGGACATTGAAAGCAATGAACGGCTACTTGTCAGTGTATTCACGATTTCTGTCATTTCTCTTTATACATAATTGCATTTTGATAGAATAATTTACAAAAGATCGAGAGAATCTACAATTGTTGCATGTTTCAGTAATTCTAGACGAGAGGCCGAAATTGCCATCAACAAACAGCTGCTGTCCATTCTATTCTCACCAACTTAAACAAAGCGAAAAGTCGGATGTCTATGGTGATACTACTGACCACAATTGATCCGCAAAATAATAGTATGTATCAGAATAATTTTTGGAGCACGAGGCTTCATGTGGTACATCGTTTATTAAGATTGAACCAGGACTTCAACAAGAAGATAAAGTTTGGAGATGTGTTGATTTTTTGGGCAATTATTTATGAAATAATAGCGGGGACGCCGTGACAGATCAGGGTGGGTGGTGTTTCAAACAAGTTGCTTAAAACGGTGTTTAAAACACGATTTTTTAAGAAGTTATTATCAATGCTACTTTTTCAATGCTTCACCAATGGTTCTTATACCTTTGCTCAGATTCCTCCCTAAGCGGTGAAAATATGATTGATTCATCCCTCTACATGCAAACTAGTAGACGTCCCTATTCAAGTTTAAAAGGAAAGTCAAAGATAGTAACAACACATATTTTCAAATACATACTTATCATGTGTAACTAATCAGGAAGCATGTATAAGCACATGCATTCAGAAAGATTGCAGCAAAAGGCTGCATGTAATGACCAAAGACGATGACTGCAGTCGTAGATCTTTGTCTAGGAGGAAATCAACAGATCTTGTTCATTGAGAGTACTCTTTCGAACCTCATTCCTCCCAAATCCTTCTTCGAACGTTGTTTCTGCACCCCTGGCATGTCGAATTCCTCCTCAAGGAACCGCATGGCCCTCGGTTAAGAATCATAAGTACCGAAACATCATGCAACCATATGCAAGTTCTCTACCATCGACCGTGAGGTGTTGGACGCCGAAGGCCGGTCTTGTATATCATGTAATCATTTGAAAAATAAGTAAGTAAGTAAGTAAGTAGGTGTTTATTTAGACGAAATGAAAATCAGACAAGCACATGACATAGTTTAACACATCATCTCAACTGATGTGTGCGGTCAAAATGAAGCAAAAAAAGTTACAACCATTAAAGTCATTGGAAAAGTAACCCAACATATTGAGCAATTACGATTTAAACATGAAACTTGTTGCACAGTTGAGCGCATCGAGGTATGAAAGACATTGCTCACTTATGAGTTCTGCAGCGGGGCAGACGTAGATGACCTGAATATTGCATTCTTTGAGGACACAAATAATGCAGGAGATTAGATTCTTTAATTATTACCTTAAATGTCTTCATTGACTGATGTTGCCGTCTTATAAAGATTGGGGTGAAATAATCACAATCACAGGAGGGACCACAAATAATCCTATGACATCTGCGGCGTATTTTCTCCATCTTTTCAGAATTCGTAGCATTTATTCCGACGAATAATGGCGAATTGTATTCAAGGATCCCTAGAATGAATGCAGTATATACCTGGACCAATTCTTTTCTCTGAAAGCATTTGAATTGTTTGAGCTTTTTCAGTAAAAAGATTCGCTGACCAGCAACCTTGCATACGCGATTTGTATGTTCATCCCATCTCATATTATTCTGGTATGTTACTCCAAGAAAGTTAAATGTTGGTGCACTGTGAATTTTCAGGTCAGGTACATGCCGATGTGACTTGTCAATTATCATGAGTTTGGATTTACTTTCATTGAGTACCAAGCCATGAGATCTGCACCACTGTTGAACATTTTCAACTTCAGTGCGAACGGAATTTGCAACTTCACTTATGTCTGTATATGGCATGATAACAACTACATCATCAGCATATTTGATTATTTTGCGTCTGGATGACCTCGATAATAATGTCCCCATATGCGCTGCGAATAGGTAAGGGGACAAGATTGATCCTTGAGGTACACCTGAGTTTACTTGTGTTAATTTGCTGTAAGTAGGACCACTTAGGCGAACCCTCTGACGTCTGTCTCTGAAAAAACTCACACACCACATTAAGAAGTCAGGTGGAAATGAGGCAGTGACCATTGTTTGAAATAGATTAGCGTGGTGAAGACGATCAAGCGCACGACTAAGATCAGTTGATAGCAGAAGAACTCCCTCGATATCAGGACAGTCAATTTCTTTTGTTATATGTTCGTGAAGGGCTATGTTGGCCAGAAGTGTTGATGAATGTTTCCGGAAGCCAAACTGGTTTGAGCCGCAGAGTGCCAGTAGTCTGTCTTCTACAGAATTGAAAACGCATTTCTCCAAAAGCTTTGAGATAATGGGAGTTAATGATATAGGTCTTAGATCATTAATAGTGGGCATTCGTATTTTCGGAACCGGAATTACATTAGCTATTTTCCATTGATGAGGCACATACTTTTCTTTGATTGAAAGGCAGAACAAATGAGTTATTGGTCCAGATAAAGCGTCACTAGCTTCTCGTAACAAGCGTGGGGATAAGTTGTCGCTACCACTAGATTTATTCGTTTTCAATGAACTAAGCAGATTGTGAACATGACGTTCCTCGATGTTTATGGACCAAGCCTGTTGAGTATGTGAAAAGGTATCAATCACTTCATTCCATTCCAGAGGGTCAGAAAAAACACCTGCGAACATATCGTTGATTGCTTCAGCTGCCTCTGAAAGCGATGGAAATTGGTTTAATAAGCTTTTAAGTTTGTTGTCCCTCATTGAGTAGACGTTTGAACTGACGATTTTCCATATGATTCTGCTCGACTCCATGACTTTTTCCGACCACAACTGCTTAGCATTGAAGATTTCCGATTTAACCTTTATTTTGAAATGATCGTATAGGACAAAATTTCTTGAGCGATACGCATTATACCGGACATAATAGATCATGGACATAATATATTGCATGTTTTGAATCCAGTTTCAATTTTTTTAGACAAGTCAAAAGGACGATGGAACTATGGGAGAGGTGGCATACACGTGAAATATTCTGCATGAAAAGCGAAGCTTATAAGCACGTGATCAAAAGAGTGCGTTTCCTTTACAAACAGCTAAATAGATGAAGTATAACAATGACGATGGATTTATCGCATCACGAGCATGCTCTAAATTATTTCAGTATCACGAACTTTGCTATTTCTCAGTAAAATACTAAGAGTCATTTAAATTACTTCATGATCAGCATTTCCATGATTTCCTAAGTGCAGCACTTTCATGGAATGTAGACAGTAGGTCTACATAGTCATTATATGAACGTGTATTGTTTCTTTAATCTTTCGATGAAGCAAATTCAATGTCAGGTACTGTCTAGTGTTTACTACAGTAGCACCATTTTTTTGGGCTACTAGCGGAGCATAATACAATCTTCATCTCAATTCTCAAGCTTCATTTAAAATTGCATACATTTTTTCTCGAAAAACATTTAATCGAATTTTGAAAAATTTGAACTTGTTTTTCATTATGCTGAATCTATTTATCGAACGACATAATATTGATAAGCGTACATTGTTTCAATCGAATGGAAGGACATTAAAAAGAATTTCAAATATATATTTTTTTACCCATAATTGACAGAATGCGCCAAGTGAGAGCCTTGCCATTGAATGATGTATTTTGATGGTTCGTCTAATGCACGGTGGCCACACGAAATGCAGGCTTATTATGGCCACCGAGCAGTAGGGGACTTGGTCTTAAGAGTATTAGATCACTCCTCTCTAGTGAGTAACTCCCATACAGCTGAAATCTCTAATCTCAAAACAATTTTGAAGTCCATCTGTCTGAAAAATCTCAAAATCCAACCCACGTCTGAAAAGCGAAGTCCATTAATGACAAAGAGGAAAGGCTTTTTATTTTCTATTTATGTAAGTACTAACTTTCATTATTTCTATTGTATTATGTTTCTGCAAATCATTTCAAACAGGCTTGAATGGCCTGTGTTTGATGTAATCACCAACAGCTGGTGCAGCTTCACATATTTTGTCATAATGGATCGCAAGCTTCGGATGCTTGTCATAGACTTCCTTGACTAATGTTTTCAATTGATCTGTCAGAGTCATGAGACTAAGATCTGCCAAAGTAAACCGCCCATTTGCCATAAATCCTTTTCCTTCGTCTAAGAATTCATCAATCATTGATACCAACTTTCCTCCATTTCCATCTACGAAATCCTGGAGGAGAAAAAAATGCTGCTGAGCTTAAATAGATTTTACGAACATTTCATATGAACATGAATAATAACAACAATGCATAACATCAGTGTGCGGCACGATATTTGATCACTGACAATGGCCTGTCGCAAAATCCTTTGTCTTGCTATAATGTACCGGCACTGGATTTTAAGAATATCGAAGTGTTGGCAAATTGTAGTGATTTGAAGCTGTGCCGAATATATGAATCAGCTTTCATTTAGGTGAACGATAAGAAGTGTAGCGATAATTGCGGTTTCAATACCATAGATTCTTCAACCGCTAGACATGTATCCAATGCTGTTGCGTGACTCATTGTGAATGGTGTCCATCGTAATGATTTTGTAGATAAACCATTTTCAAATAAATAAACATTTATTTCAAAACATTAACCATTTCACATCACGCTATCTCCTGATAATGAACGCAGAGGTCGTTTGAAGCGTTGAATAATAAAGTTTGTCATCAGCGATTGTGGTTTTTACTTTCATTAAATTGTTGTTTTGTTTACATGTGTTGTTAAACAGTTGGTCGTTCATCAATTTATTGCATTTTCGTAGTTCTTTCTGTTTTTCTATATAATTGTTTTCCTTTGTGATCTGACACTTTGAAGGCGATGTTAGAATACCATTTTAGAATGCAATATTGATTATTGGACAGTGTTTCGGACCTGAAAACTCGGTCCATTCATCGGACCATTTTCAATGACAAAGAAGTTATGAAAGTATTTAAAAATCATAAATTACAACATATGAAAATTTCACTGCTATCAAATGACGTTTAGATTGAAAAGCAAGATCTCCCGATTTTCATTATAATGATACATATCTTTGATAATTGGCCCGATAATAAGAATCATGCGACGTTAAAGAACTGATCGCAGCAAATAGTGAGCTTGGGTTTGCCATTAGTGCTAGTAGTAAGGGGAAACCCAAAAAATAATAGATAAGATCTTTCTACCGACACTGTTTTCAACCGGCACTGCCG
The DNA here is from genome assembly GCA_907163375.1 of Prostheceraeus crozeri. Classification (NCBI taxonomy): domain Eukaryota; kingdom Metazoa; phylum Platyhelminthes; order Polycladida; family Euryleptidae; genus Prostheceraeus; species Prostheceraeus crozeri. Next base: position 943,448 of record CAJQUW010013269.1, on the reverse strand, counting down.
GCTATCGTCAGAAGAACTCAAAAATATTAGTGCTTATTTTAAGAATTCTTTTGGTTCGGAAGCACAGTGCTTGATTTGTACTTGCTCATTTTAGTACTCATTTAATGCGTTGCACAGGACTTGCACATCCACTATACCGAAAAATGCCATGCGGCATGTTTAAGCCGCTATATCACATACGAACATCCATCTAAGAATTTCTTTGGTAATTAAACACGAATGCATTTGGATCAATAAATATGCACAAGACTCATTGCGCAGTCGGAGATGATGGAAAACGTTGACAGGGCTCAAAGATCAGTCAGAAAGGATGGCAGATTGATGTGTTTGGTTCATTAAGAGGAAATCGATGAGATCAATCACCGGGAAAAATGACAATATGCGTTTTTGAGTTCGGCAGAGTGGAACACAATAGCGGCCGGTATAACGCTGACTAGAAAGCAAGTAATCCGGCAACACGTGGTTGGCATTGTTTTCGATAGTTTTGAATGTCCTTTTACTCCTTTCAACGTCTGTCTGAAATATCGTTGCCTACACAAGGTGGATCAGCAGAAATATATATTATCCTCAAAGCCCGATTTTCAATACGCTGCAGTTTTAAACTGAGGGAATTCGGCGAGCTTACAAATACTGCGCAAGTCCTCTACAGATCTTGAAAAGATCATTTTCTCCGGTAAATTGTCGAACTTTCTTTAAGACGTAGAGCCGTTGATTACATTTAGATACAATGTCAGCGATGTTATCATGCGATGTTAGTCTGTCACTAATGTCACACCAAGTACTTTCGTTCTAGACACAACGCGCGGATAGTCTGTCTCATGGTGAGAGGAATAATCAAGTTGATGTCATCGGCATATTGAATTAGTGCTGTAGAATTGGTATTGCAGCTCACGTCTCCCGTGAACAAAGAGAATATTGCAGGTCCGAGTACTGACCCCTGAGGAATACCTCTTTTGACATCAACACGATACGAATAGCAATACCGCACTCCTACTCGACATTGACTGTCTTTGAGGTAGCTTGTGATCCACTTAATGCAACCTTCAGGGACTTGACTTTGCTTCAGTTTTCTTATTACCAGAGTGTGATCGATGCTGTCAAATGCTGAGGACAAGTCGAAGGATATTATCACAATAACGTCAGTCTCTTTATTATCATACCTGCACAGAGTTTTCTCCATAACACCATAACATCAACGACGACAGCAGTTGGAGAATAGCCTCTATGAAAACTGTGTTGCCTTGCATCAAATAAAGGTCGAAAAATGCCTGTCATTTTATTGATGACCATTTTCCTCCAAAGTTTTGGCGGGAACTGGCAACTTGCTGATGTCATTAGTAGCAAATAAACGTAGCACTAATTTCAAATGGAAAATGTTGTCTCTGAGACGTTTCAACACCATGGTTCAGTGATTTTGCCGCAGTGAACTGTATTTAAACAGCTCTAATCACACCCGATCTCTCTCTCTCTCTCACTCACTCTTTATTTAAGAAGAACTCTGAAACCTTGTTTATTCTTTCGCACAGTCAATTAGGACTTTGAAGAAACATGTCCCTGTGTTGCACTTACATAATTGACAGTTATCAAGAATACCACCCAATTTTGGTGAAGCCAATATGTTTATACCGGTTATATGCAGGGCAATTCCCAGCCACCAGAAATAATTGTCTGACTAGTAGGAAAACACTGATTGTTCTGATTAATTGTCAACTAAATAGCCGTGTACAGTTTACAGTAAGATATAAGCAAAGTTAGATCATCCATGGATAATAATCCATTGCAATAACTTAATACTTCCAACTTCAAATATTGAATAGTCTTACTTGCCTGCTTGAGCTTGGCCTTTTCATCTCCTTGGGCGAAGTGAATTTTGAAGAGATCAGGTTCTAGATCCAAGACCTGAGCTATTCCGCGGGCAACGAGGAACGTCTCTTTGCTGTCTTTACCTAACAGTCCGTGATCAAATGCAATCATTTCTGCGATAGCCACACTTTGAGTGAGAACTTTGCCATCTGGTGTCTCCACCCATGGACACTGACCAGATGGAGATTTTTTCTTCCCCTCCTGGTACCATTCTTTGAAGCTAAAGTGAATCTCTTCATAATCTTGTTTAGTAGCTCTCAGTACAAGTCGAATAATCTCAGCACGACCACGGGCATCAAAGTAATAAATCTTGAACTTTCCCATAGTGGACGATAGCCTAAAAAGTATCCGATTATTAATGATGGCTTGAATATACTGGAAGGGAATTCGATGAATTAGAACATTTGTCTTTTTAGATGACATAATGTGATATCTAAGAAATACGTAATCTAAAACAAATTATGAAATGAAATCGAGCAGTTGTTGAAGGTGTGGGCTCTGGGCACACTTCCAAACATAGGCACAACACCAAAAAGCTGGAAGCGCTTAAAATCAGTCAAAATTCCATACTATCTCCCCTCAATTTGACGATAGATATGTTTCAACATGCTCAAACATGCGTGGAGTCATTAGATGTAATTAATGCTTAAGATTGAATTTTGATGCATTAATTGGTTGCACAATAAAAATTGTTGACGCTTGTAGATCAGTCAAAATATGTTCAATATCTTTCATCAAAATTTCTATTTCCTTTAACTCTGAACGCATTATTCAAATATGAAGACAACATCATAGTTTGAATATTTCTGATATTTTTCGACAGGCAGGCAAAATCCTTGGAAATGATGCGTTTAGTTTTGGCTATAGACAGGGTCCATAGATCCATTTAATTAGTTATTTGTTTCATTCCATTGATATTTTCAAATGAAAATTATTCTCATCAGAACTTAAACAAGACATTATGCATGTATACGGATAGAAACTTTGCTACAATATTTGTAATTAAACTGCAACATGCTCGAATTGGGATGAAAAGGGTTTTATTTGATGACAGCAGGTTTTAATCTGATCACAACAGATATTTTCAGCAACACAGCTAGTTTGTAAGGGAGCTACATTTTTTCATTTCGGTATTGGACCAAATCATTTGGGTGTCTTTGAATAGATCGTAGCAATTTTGCTCCTCGTCTTGTAAATTTGTTTCTATTAAATGTCATGTAGCAGTAGCGCTATTGAGTATTTTGAAGGCTCTAATTTTTGTTGAATAGGAAAAAAATCGATGAAGACCTTTGTATGAACATAACTGATGCAGGATAATAAAAAATTCTCACTGAACCTTACCTCTAACTGCTGTCTAGTAGAAATGATGATTTGAAGTTTTGAATGCGAGAAATGCCCCTGGTAGCACACAAAACATCGCTTGACACATGAAAAATATTAATGCAGTCATGATGTGATGCATAAATGCGATCTTCATGCTCTGTTGATTTAAGAATGCATTCAATGATTGTCCATTGTTATAAGAAAATGATGGAACGTTCTCCACCAAGACCCTAGAAAAGTTGTTGATGCGAATACTGACTGTGTACCGGCAACCTGGCAACCAAAAGCAATTGCAACCAAAATTTAGCAGATGGTAACGAAACAGGTCGACCCCAAGGTTTTACCTCAACAAATTTCAAACAATTTTTATCAAATAACTTTATTTAGTCAAGCCTGGCATAGTATTTAAAATTTTCTTTTTCTAACTAGATTCTGACAACTTCCTTAAGGCTGAAATTGGAGTTTTACATCGAACATTTGAAGTTTGGTATTACCAGAGCGCACCTCGAATACATATTTGAAAGTCCGGTTTTAGTAGAATGGGATGAATTTTGAATTCAATGTCAGCATAATGTATTTTTCAAAAAAAATGCTGCAATGGTTAAATTAGTACATGCAGTATTGAAAATACATCCTAACTAGCAATTATTCCATGCAAAAGGAATTGTTATCATTCATTTATAATGCTAAAAAATATTCTCCCTTAGAGCACACGAACAGGTGTGAATTTTGACACTAGATTGCACGCTTAAGTAGTATTGAAAATTAGCATTTTGTGGACACAATATAGCCAATTCATGCATGATCAGTGTAGAATCTTCTCATGGATCGTCCTTTATCCCTCTGCTCTTTTCCATTGTTTTGGATTCGTCACAGCGAACTTCAAAGAAGGTTTGTACGCCGATGACTTTGGATGTTATACCAAGCCTACAAAATTGCTATGGTGGAGACGCAGAAAGCTGTATTAGAGCAGGTTCATCGAATCGCAACTTGTGCAAGAAGAGGATCTGCACAAGATCTGTGAAAATATCAGCTGGTCTAGCAAACATTAATCAGATATTTTATCATACTAGTGTACAACAGGCATTTTAGTCCTTCTGTTCGGCAATTTTAGAACTTTTCTGTTTAGTACAGTGCATCTTCGATTATCCGGACGTTATTTCAGAATCCGTTCCATTCTCCGTGATTCCACCAAAACATGTGCATGTACATACATGAAATCGAATGTTCATTTTAGCATTGCTCTCCTCTTTAGGTAGCACATACACGAAGTACTCTTGCTTTACCAGCAATTAATTTTTGCTCAATGTGCGGTTCTCGCCTGAGTCAAATAATAGGCAAGCAGCTAAATGATTGGAGCATTCTTAAGTAGGTTGTGCATGATAGTCAAAGCTGGGATACAGCTCTGATAAATCACTTTCAATTCATGGTCTCAGTCCACGGTTATTGTCTGTGTACGTGCATTTATGTGCTTTAATAGGAACGACAGTGAATATATAGCAAACATTTACAATTGATGCTCGAAATTTCATTAAACAGTCGAAGAATCGGAGTCAAATATATCAAGTATTACATTCTAGGTAGATATGCAGGATGGATATATACATACAGATTATATGGATATATGTAGATCATACTCTACGGGGATCTTGGTATATAATGAAATGTCTTTGACCTAAGCCCACAAGCTTTTGCTAACGTGGGATTTAAAAATTCGCTTATCCGGATCCTTGACTGACCCATTGGGTTTTGACCATCCGGATAATCGAAGATGCACTGTGCTTAGATTCATGAAATAGGAGTGTTAATGATTTACTGTGTACAGTACATTGTGCATTTGTGTCTTTAATTGGTGGCCCGACAATATCAGACTGGCATTTTTCGAAGTCTACCTTGTTACGTAGTATCTACAAATCTCGAATCGAATCGGTTCTTGATTCACGAATCGAATCGAATCATTGAAAATTTCTGAAGTTTTTTCTTTAGTTTTTTGATTTGCGGTTTGCTCAGCCAAAGGATATTGAAAACTTCGAGGATTCTTAACATAAGCGACGAACAAGTCTTCCAAATTGCAGGCACTGAGAGAGAGAGAGAGTAGTTAATAAAAAGCAAAAGCCCCTCACAAAATTTTGTGGACTTATTATAAGAAGAAGTACGACAGAAAACCTTGTAAACACAGGAATGGTGGACGGTAAGCGAGCTATAAGTAAACAAAAATCATTTGTGAATGCGTTGACAAAAGAGTGCGATCTCTCACCCATTGATGCTATTCAAGCAGCGAAATATCGAGATGAATGGCGGAAGCTGACCATATCATGATCCTTACGCTTCGGCGAACTATAGGCCAAATGGTAGCCAATTATGCTGCCATTGTCAATAAGAAAGCGTAAAGCTGTTGATAAGTACATTGATACAATGGCTGTCAATGAAAGCGTCTATAGTATTCTGAGTGCATTCTACACCTTTTCCATATTTATTACAGAGCTTGCTATTTATGTTTTTGATCCTAGCATTTATATTTCGAAATTTCAACTTTAATTTAAGACTTGGTCATTACAATTTGGGAATTAATCATTTGTATTCAATCTTCTATGAAATATTCATTTCAATTCTTTTATACAATGAGATATTCATATTCTAATATGAACATCGTCAATGAGATTAGATCATTTTATTTCGAGAATCAATCATATATACTGTATTTCAATTATTAGGAAGTGAACATATTTATATTTCTGCAATGATCACTTACATTCAAGTCGGCAAATTTATACATCAGAATATGTCACTTCAATTTTTGATTAGATCAGTTATATTTGAATTGATTAAAATTTCAGAAAACAGCATTTATATTTCAGAAAGTGTCACATGAATTTCCGAATGTGACAGTTAAATTCCATTTATTCGATTTCATGTTGAGAAGAAATCACTTCTATTTGAGATATGAAGTGAACACTTGCCACTAAAAGACGTATATAAGAAGCGTCTTATTGATACTTGGCAATCAAGTTTCCGACACATTGTTTAATCATGCAAATTTCGGATAACTGTGCTATTTGCCATCGTACTATAATTTCGGGTACCTTAACACAGGGATGCGGAGTCCTATCATTTTGATAGGAATCCGACTCCGGATGGCAAGTATAGAGAGCCTAGTTTTTTTAAATAAACTGGCAACCTACATCACAGATCATTATAGGCTTACCTGAACTTATTTTAAGTGATCATTGTTGTATCAATTATCACTCATTTTCGATGAAAGTTTATCAAATGTCGCTTTAAGTTGGATGCATGCGACTCGGCTCCTCCCATCTTGTTAATGTGTGCTTCACACGGTTTTTCTCCAGTCTCTACCATGTGGGAAAATCCCTCATCCTTCTCCAAAAAATATGACTTCACTTTCGATTTTAATATGCGCTTTAGAGGAGCCATCATACACGATTAACGTGAGGGTAAGAATCAATGTTCTTAAACAAACTAGTATTTAATTTTTGTCTGTGATATGGTGACCTTTGGTGCGTATAGGTGTGATCGAGGCTCGGAAGGCTTGTCTTCTCTATTAAATCACCAAGTGAAAAGACAATCCCTTTTTCACTATCACGGTTCATTCCCTCAACTACTACAAGCTTTGCATGCAGCAGTGTCTCTGTACTTTTGTTTGACGGAGAAAGTTGACATCAAGACAGTGACAGCCATGCGCGATGATAAGTAATTTGCTTGTATTATATTTCGGGTCTAGCTATAGGCCGGAGTCCGGAGTCCTATCATTTGACAGGACTCCGGGACTCCGACTCCGCATCCCTGTTAACATGAACACTGCATTGTTTCCATTTTCACACGAAGACTATGCTGCTCCAATCTTAGGAGTAAATAATCCCTTGTGTCCATTTTGTCGAGAGACCATTGAAGATACAGAAACAGTAGAAAATCGGCAATATTAACGATACGTACTTGAATTCCGACAGAGAATATTAGAATGTGCTGATCACGAAGGAGATTGGAGAAGTTTAGCAAGCCAACTCAACGTCAAATACAAGACTGCCTATAGTTGGGTTTGATCGGGAGAGACGAGCGGGAACGCGAAAGGTGGATACAAACGGAAGTACCCATAGAGTAGGTAAACTAGTTAGAGTGGTAACTCCGCATTTATTGAATCCCCAATGTGTATACACTTTCGATTTTATTAAATGAACTCAAAGGAGATGCAGTCGGAATTGTTTCCAATGTGAGATATGCGCATTTATGCAGTTTTGAAGAAATTAAAACGGAATTGACTGATCATGATAGCATAAAGCAGAAGGAAATGATATTATTTTACAGGTAGTCCGTGTCTGACAGCCTTGGTGGGGTAATGTTTGCTAAATTGGCAACTCGATGACCTGCGCTATTGCTTTCATGCTGAACCTCAAGAGAATCCTCTTTAGCGTGATCAAGCAACAGCTGCCACTGGCATGGCAAAATCACAGATTCAAAGACAACGATTTCAATTAACTTTGAAAGATGTAAACGAGTCCACATCACTATTCAGATTCAAGAAATGAAACATGAATTTAGTGAATCATAAAATCATGCCGGTGAAAATTGAATTAAAAACTTGAAATTTCAGCCAAGAAAGCACGAATAATATCGCGACTTTTTCATGAAGAGTTCCATTATAATACGGATCATGAAATTCTCTTGATAATCAGCTTGATTTCCGCTTAGTTGGGATGCCTATTAGCAAATATCAATTCCTTTTGATATCAAACTTGTTGCATACTACTCACAGGGTTTAATTTCGGTAGTATTTAAAGTGGCAAAATTTTGACTTTTTAAAACAGCTCAAGAAATTTTTTGGACCACGGGAACGTAATCTCCGCAAAACACTGAATCTTTTGATATAAAAATGTTCACTGTATACAGATACTTGTTTGAGTCGACACTCTACCTACATATTCCTACTCTATGGAAGTACCTTTCTGATGACCAACTGGAAACTCTGCTCAGTCATGTACGAGAGTAGAACAAGATCCCGAAGCAACGCTGCGCCAACTCAAAGATTTTATTCGTCAACACTTTGAACTAAATTTGACAATTTCAACTATTGGGAACTACATGGACGGACATGTTTGCACCATAAAGAAACTCCATCATTACCTTGTGACAATGAATACAGAAAGGAACAAGCAAGCAAGAAGAAACTACGTCCAGAGTTTAGGCACTTTTATCCAAGAGAAGTAATTTGGATAGATAATGCGAATTTCAATTTTTACGAGACGGACTCAAGCCTGGTCATGCAGGGGTAACCGAGCCGTGCAAGATAGGCCATATGCGCCTGGACCTGTTGCCAGACCCAAATTTCATTTTTTTGCGCAGCCAGAAAAAAATTGCGCAATACAAAAAATACACATTTTTTCTACATTATTGCTCTTATCCCCTTTTCTGCTTCAGATTTCATGTCAATTTTAAAGACGCTCTGTATACCAGTTCATGTTTGTTTCACGTTCATCCCCTTTGTATATTTTTCAGTACATTTAATCGGTATATTTAATCAAATATTTTTTAAGTTAGCAAATTTTTGCAGTTTCACTCTGATGCTTTTTTTATTCATTATTTAGTGCAAGAAATGCATTCTGAAAACTAAAACAAAATTGCAGACTGAATACTTTCATTGAAAAAGATATATATTTGTTGTAAAAATGGGGAAAGCCCACATCGCAAAAACTTTGCGTTTAAACGAAATTTTATTATTGTTGTTATTATTATTATATGCATTGGTCCTGTAAATTATAAACACAATTACTTGACGTAAAAAAATTATAAATGGTTCATAGTGAAGGGACTACAACAACAAACATAGAGTAAAATGCGCGACTAGTTTATAAAACTAGATAAATCTCATAGGAAAGCGTATCTACTAAAAAACTATCAAATTGTTTTGCCGACTTTGCAAAAAATGGCTTTCAAAAGTCACAAATGTTGTTTGAATATTCCAAACAGAAGATCACTTTTAATATCAGCGAATTCGAAGCAAAATGTAATTGTAACCCTACTTATTTATGTTTTGGCACTCTGGAAATATTAATTGTATTGCTACCGCCTAGATCGCCTTCCCTCAACTATATTGCGCTTCCAGCAATCACAAATTCACGTTTACCTTTCCCAGAGTTAGTGAGACCCACTAAGACTTACTCGAGATAAAATACTGATATCGATAGACACCGTATATCATGCCTATGCGGGGAAGTACCAAAAGGATGAGCAGCGTACAAAGTGAAGTACAAAAGAATACTCAAGTCAGTGACGACAACTGTTCGGTCGTTGAGTTATATATACTGTACTACCATCCGCACAGGATGCGTCCACTGCCTCGAAAGTCATAAATCAATCTTGATGGCAAAGTTCGTTTGACATTTTTGACACGTGAGTCTGATATAATTTCACTCCCACAAAACGTTCATCTTTATGATTGAGCTCACATGCCGATTTGCAATTTAATTGTTTTCACCTCTTCACCCGTGGACTTTACAACTTGTTACACTTTCTATTTTTTCCAATTGTCGTACTTCATATTTCGGCCCGGTTACATAATAATTAATCCCATTATGACATGATCTGTACGTAGAGAACTCTGGTGAGCTTCCCTAGAGCTCAATTCATTGCGTTGTCAACATGTAATACATAGGCCTGCCGGAAAACAAAGTTACACAAAATAAGTTCATAATGACACCAACTCCGCTTCTTCCCGACCACAATTCGAACTTGGGTTCGAGCTTAGACAGGAGTTGGCTAAAAAGCTAAGCAAGTAGGCCTCTGTTACACAAGATGTTTTAGTACAGTCCACTTTAACAGGTAAATATTATAAAGTTGCTCACAATTGATCATCGGGAAAACAGATTTGTTAATATTAAACAAAAGTACTGGTCTAACCTTCTGGCTTACTTATGCTCGCATTCTGGTCGGAAAGGTGAGGTACGCAGCATCATCATGCACAAATCCAGAACAACTGTATTCTGAAACATATTGATATATTTCTATTGGTGTTCTGAAAGAAGCTGGCACTTAAATTGAATATTTTATCTCAGCTGACGTTGTAATCGGCTACAAAATAACTATTTCATTTTCTACGGAATTTTCACCCCTATCACAGGTGCGAGTCATGAACGAAGCAAGGAGTTTACTCAATGGAAAAGTATTAAATCGCATTAATAAATACGATAATAAATAAAAGTAAAATAACTGATCTTCTAATCTGATTAAGCTGTCCCCATTAGAAACGTGTTGTTCTCACGCCTCTTGAAAGTATCAAGATTGTATTGGTCAAGGAAAGTGGTCTAGGAAAGCTGATTCCAAAGATATGCCGTGCGAAAAAAGTTTTTCGAGCGACTCACAGTGCACAGAGCTGCTTCTACCGAAATAGTGTCTGTAGAAGAGACTAAATGAAGCAACATCATGTCTGACGGAGAGCGGCTGCAACTCGTTGGCAAGTTTTTCACGCAGATGATTCATGACACGTTTCTCAACGCGTCCAAGGAGGTTGAGATGCGTTTTTAGGGCGCCGGCCCACAGATGACAACCAAACTCCATCACAGGAAGAATAGTTGACTTATAAAGATAGCAGACAGTTTGCGGTGGATGATAGCAGGCTGGGACGACGATCAGCTGCCTGCTTGCTCATGGACTAGGTGTGTGGTTTCCATGACAAATCTTTCGTAACCGCCAATCCAAGACAGAAGATGGAATCTTGTTCACTGATCCTATTATCTGACATCTTAATGTTATGATCATCATCATCTCCTTTAAGTCGTGAGTGCAGAATGCTCTGAGTTTTTGAAGCAGTGAGGGAAAAAAAATTTCGCGTCCATTCTGAGACCTTGCGTATGTCTTCATTAAGAATGGCGCATAACCGCTGACGTTGCTGAGTGTTCTAACTAGCCGCACATTACCTTAGGTAGTCGCTAGATCATCAGTTTACTCATTAGGCAGTCTGGGAGGTCATTGATGTACGGCAGAAAAGAGTGGGTCCCAAAATTGACATTTGAAGAACTCCTGCACAGACAACCTTGGTGGAAGACTTTTGGCCATCTAAGACGACAGATATCTGGCGGTCACTAAGGAAAGAAGCACGAAGTTTGTGGAGCTGATGAGCAACTCCATAAGACTTAAGCTTCCGAAGGAGTCCCTGATGCCAGACTTTATCGAATGCCTTGGTAATATCCAGGGAGACTAATCTCGAGATAGTCTGTCAAGAACACGACTCACATGTTCAGTGATATACGAAAGAAGATATGCAGTTGATCGAGAATGCCTGCGGCTATTACTGCTGTGTTTCAAGGAAGTTAGCACCATGCTGGCCAATGATTCTGATGCCAATGATTACACTTTAAACCAGGGATGCGGAGTCGGAGTCCCGGAGTCCTATCATTTTTGCTGGAGTTGCAGTCGGAGTCTTATCAAATGATAGGACTCCGGACTCCGGGCTATAGCTAGACCCGAAATATAATACAAGCAAATTACTTATCATCGCGCATGGCTGTCACTGTCTTAATGTCAACTTTCTCCGTCAAACAAAAGTACAGAGACACTGCTGCATGCAAAGCTTGTAGTAGTTGAGGGAATGAACCGTGATAGTGAAAAAGGGATTGTCTTTTCACTTGGTGATTTAATAGAGAAGTACAAGCCTTCCTAGCCTCGATCACACCTATACGCACCAATGCCATGTGTATTAAAAATATATCTACAAAATGGAGGATGTTGCCATGTAGCAACGGTGCTCATACAGAAAGATAAACATACAATTTCGATATTTACTCTGGTTTTGCCATACGGTGGCATCGCACACTCATACAATCAAATGCAAGCATGAATTAGACTATAATTCATAAAGAATAGAACCGAAATTTATACATTAGTCCAAGAAAAGCAGATATAACTGGATGATGGGCTACTTTGTGTTTGATTCTTCTATCGTATGCAGTTTTTAAGTATGCTCTCGCATTATGTTCACTGTGTTTCATGTCTGGAATCATCATTCATTTATCAATAGCAAACACTATAATTAATCAAGCATAGTTACTATGACATTCGTATAGCAGTAATCCTATCATAAAAGCATATTGATGCCATTTCTCAATATTTACAAAAAGCATGCTTTATTCATTACAAATAAAGACATCTCCTTCACATTGTTGCCGTTGACCCCTGCTAAGATTGCAGTTCAGCGCAACTTAAGTAGACATAGTATTTTATCTTCATCATTCCATGTTGTTTCTTCGCTACTGGCAGAAATAATTTCATTTTCAAAAAATCACAAGCCTGCCAGCATATGCGCTACGATAAATAAGCCTGTAATGCTACATTGCAATGCATTGAAAAATTATAGAATTGAGCTGCCTCGGCTGTGGTAGTAATTCAGTACACAAATATCACAATAATTGTGATGCTCCAAACTGGACAATTTTCAATGACAAATTAGATAACTGCAGTCTACTCCGCTTTATAACTCGACCCATTCCGAAAAACATATTAACGTGGATTATAAGTTAGACAGTGGATGTTGACTTGACATGCGACCTCACTTTGCCTTGCCTTGTTTTGCAGGAAGTAGTTTGATGCTGGTAACTAGATTTCATACCTCATGCTTGTCATTGAATATCATCTGCGACTGGAAGCGTTAACCTCCATCAATCGTTCCTATGTCATGAGCACGGGAAAGTACAAATGTTCATGAGTTGAAAATCATTTGATTCTATCATTTCTATCTAATTTTCAGAACGCAATAATAGACTCGTCCTTAAAATATCATGTTGTTAAATTATCGCTGAAATAATGCTTGGAACATCCGTAATTAAACAGGGACTACTGAGATATCTATATAGCTACCGGGACGTAGAACTCTCTGGCAGTGGGCTGCCGGCCGCCGGCCGGTTTTTCAGGTGGCTGAAATATCTATATTATGTGACATTAATTGTAAGCATAGGAATCTGCACAAAATCATGTATCATGCATCATTTTTCAATCATAAAGATGCCAAGAAAGTGTAGTGTGGCAGAATGTCACGCGAATTGTGATTCAACAAAAGATGAAAATGAAAAAGTCAGTGTCTACAAGTTTCCGACTGATCCAGGTAAATTGGATCAATGACTGTTTGTCGATTACTAGACACATGGGTATATGCCGACGACATTGGCCAGATAATGCTAGAATGATGAGGATTTTTAGACATACCTTGCCTGCTGATCCTCCATCCATATTTCCGAACTATTCGAAATTTTCCCAACGACAAAGGGTGACCACTTCCGATCCTTCCGATAGTGATGTTACTGAGAGAGGTGTTTTAAGTCATTCGAGAAATTCCATTCCTGATCAACTGGACTTGTTTGAACAGAATGATATACTACCTAAATGCTTCTCTCAATTTTTCAATGCTTTGCTTACCAAGGAATACATGGAAAGATAATTAATTATGGAAAAATAATTTTTATGTACATTATAATAAAATACTCTTTTTCTGTCAGGTTCACATCTTTAAGTCGGATGTTGCGATTCACACAATGAATTTCATGGTTCTTTTTCATGATATTGAATTTAGTGTTACTATTCATGTTGATTATTCATTGATTCTTTTATCAGAGTGGGATTCGAGTGATCAAGCCGGTAATAGCAACACTGATTGTTGCAGCTCAGAACTTAGTGACGATGAATTCGAAGGCATCGACTATATTTTTAATGAACTGCGACATGTTACAGATCTCGAAAGGCAGACGATATTTTACATGCGGGATATGTTCATAAAAAAGAAAATTTTCCACCTTCTAATTGTTCTTTCACAGGTGTTATTGATTTTGTTGCTCTAGTGCCCCGAGGTAAACTATCATACCCATCCGAGGAGCTGCTCAATTTTTCTTTATTGTGTTTTGCAAGTTTTCGGAAGTTTGAGAAGAGATGCAAGTGCCACGTTTGTAGAATATTTCGCATGATATACGAATGCAATTTTTTTAAATTCCGTCAATTGATAGTGTTGTGTCACGACTAACAAACACATTTTTCAAGGGACTGATAACAAAGCAAAGCGACTATTATGCAATGCAATTGCATCAAATGAACGAAAGAAAGCAAAGCTTTCAAGATCGTAATTACATTTTATCTGGGAAATATATCATGGCAAGCTAATTTTCCAATGCATATTCTAGTCATGCGTACATTGTGCCTTTAATAAACTCAACGTCAACATTTAAACATCAGCATGCCTAAATTATCATGATACAGTAGATGTATTTCAGCGAAGAAAACCGGCCTACAGCGGGCAACCCACTGCCAGAGAGTTCTACGTCCCGGTAGTTATATAGATATCTTAGTAGTCCTTGCCTTAAATACTTCATCTAGAATCAGGGACATCTATGATATAAGATATCTAAGGGACGTTCAACTCCCAGAGCATGTACGGGACTGGAGGCCATGACTTTAGTAGTCTTGGTTAATGACGGAAGTGTGTATCTGGATGAAACCGTGGGACAAGTGGTAAACAATTCACCTAATTATTGTGAAATACATCAGAATCCAGCTGAACAAATTGCTATGCATACTAATAAATACGTTCGGCCAGTCTTGCAGAGAAATTGTCGGAAGAATCTGTGCAGTGTGCATGTGCACATACAAGCATATCATCGATGGTCAATTTCAAATAAATTGTGACTTTCTATATTCATTGATTTTCCCGTTGTCTTATCTAAAAGTTATAATCATTTAGATTACTGGTTTCTCTGAAGATGCAGTGCGCGGTTCCTTTCATATTCTTCAAGCAACCGAGGGAAAACCACGATTGACCGGTGTAGTCGTCTTTATTCCAGCGACAAGTTTCGACCGGTGCTTCGGTCCTGTTCACGAAGTCGAAACTTGTCGCTGGAATAAGGACGACTACACCGGTCAATCGTGGTTTTCCCTCCGTTGCCTGAAAAAAAATTTGATTACTGGTGGACGAGAATTCGAGAATTCAAAAGCAATGAAGCGATATAACATGTATGATTTATTGCCGGCCTTGAATTACTCAACTTTCATTAACTGAAAAATGATGGCTATTTTCATCAGAGTGATGCGCGAATGTTTTTATATTCACTGACGAAATTTATGCGGATTTCGCAATCAACGCAAATCCTTATCAATGTTGTTCCTGAATTTGTCCAATATGGTAGGACCTTGAAATCGTGGAAAGTCACCAATCACCACCGATTGGTTTGCTTTTCATGATTATCATAATCAAATTAGATTTGTTCGTCAGAGTCTTGATTATAATTTGAAGGCCTCACAGGTGATGCTCCATAATCACGAGATGTCTAATAAGAGACAAAAATATATTGACATCAGTAACCACTCACTACGAAGAGGCGCACTTAGAAAGACAACATTGGTTGCACTTTCCCGCTAAAATCTTGATAAAGGATCTACCGAAGGATTGGATATTCAAGCGATTCTTGCTTAACTTTTAGCATTTTCATTTGTTGCACCAATCAAATTATTATCAATTTTTAACGTTTGATCTGTTTTTTGTTCGTTTCTGATTGCATCATCGGTAGATTTTCTTTAGATTTTAATCATGTCCTTTACTTGTATAACAATGATTAAGGCATGGACATATTGCTACAATGATTGTAAAATCATCACTGATCAGTTATCATTTATTCAATGTCTCCTTTGAGCAAAGGAAATATATTATCAAAAATTTTCTAGAAAGAGTCCGCAATTCTCCAAAAAAACACTTCTGAATTGAGTTTTGCAAGCAAATCTTTCTGCGATTAGCCTGCTAATTGCACAAAAAATTAGCATGCATTAAATGTTCAGAATTCACACCAATAGCCATTGATGCAGTTATTTTGGACAGTTACTTATTCTTGTGGAAGTTTTGTAATTCTCTTCTTGGCTGGATCAATAATCGTCCTTCAACAGATTCCCTGTATGAATGCACGTGTTAGAGAATTGGATAATTGATTACAATTTGTTTCACGGTTTTATCCAGATGTGCACAAACTACCATCATTAATCAAGTGTATTGAAGTCAGTGGCCTCCAGTCCAGCACATGGTATGGGAGTTGAACGTCCCTTAGATATCCTATATTAATCATAGATGTCCTTAGAATGAATTCAAAGATTTCTGAATATTCAAAAGCAAAAAATAGATCAAAATATCAATGTTTGGGACTCACAATTTTCATCTCTATTATTCATAGCAGGCTTTGATAATTTTAGATAGCTTCGCTGAAACGCAAATTGATGGTATCTGAGTCAGAGACTATTCTGCCCTAAAGTTATTTGTGAATCATTCTTATCCATTACATTTCACGATTTCATCAGTATGATGTGCGGTGATGTTGAAAAAAAGTGTGGTAGACTGAAACATTCCTGCACGTGGTTCATGATGATGATGAGACTATCGATTATTTTGGTGGTCGGACGAGACATTCTTGAAATTCAGTGACCAAATCAATTGGTGCAGCGTTTGTGTTGATTGAATACTGAAAAAAGGTGAACTTGCCGGCCGTCACATTGTTGACTGCCATTTGTTCGAGTGGGACAATTGTTTTTTTATGTACTGGTGCATCGGAAAATGATTATTTGGTCTTGTACCAGGGTGACTGGAAATCCCATCATTTTCTTCTGAGAGAACTACATCACACAGCATTTCAGATGCATTGCTGAGGGGATGATAATTTTCGGGGCAGACGGATCGGAAGATGTGGTGCAGTCGAATGACCTTCACAGTGCCAGACACATCACGCCTCCTGACTTTTCGTTATGAAGGTAGCGACTACACTTGAGGACGTGCTGCACCGAAAAAAACAATAACTCATCAAGATCTCCAATGAATTAATAAAGGCAGGCTTGTCCCACTTGATGAATACTATCAGATATTCTGCAGTTGCAAGCTTGACCTATCAGATGCGTAAAGAAGAAGAATTCTGAACATTTCCAAAGTTGAATGCTTTTTATGAATTAATTGCGTATCAATTCATGCATTGTCTCATGTGTCTCTGTAAATATAATGCTTGAAGCAACCTGGAGTGATCAAAATAAATTTGACCGCTTTTCAAAATCGGGCAAAAGTTCTGACGCACCCTGCGTATTATTATCATGTAGGCGTCTCGTATTTTTCATTATCCGCACCTCACGCATGAGAGACTTCTGTCACTTCAACAGACAAAAATTTGACGATGCCTATAGTTGCAGTGTTTTACGAAGGTGACATACAGAATGTACTTAGAAGCAATTTCATGCATTAGCTGATGAATTTCAAAACGAAAAACCCGGATAATTTTTGGAAACTCTGTGCGGTGATGAAAGGATGGTATATATTCAGGGACATACAGGAGCTATTCTTATCATTTTGGGTTGTTGATCCGAAGGACAGTTGGTAGAGCGTCGACTCAAACAAGTATCTGTATACAGTGACAATTTTTATATCAAAAGATTCTGTTTTTGCGGAGATTACGTTCCCGTGGTCCAAAAAATTATTTGAACAGCTTTTAAAAAGCTAAAATTTTCAAATTACTCCTGTATTTATATACTACCGAAATGACGTCATTAGTAGTGTGAAGCAAGTTGGATATCAAAGGAATGAATATTTGCTGACAAGCATCTGAATGAAGCGGATATTAAGCTGATGATAAGGAAATTTCATAAGCTGCATTATGATGCAAGTCCCTGCAAGTCTTCAGGGAAAGTTGAGATCTTATTGAAAACCTCTTGACTGAGATGTCATGTGTTAAATTCAGTTTTCAGCGGCATGATTTTATGATTTACAAGGCGTCTTTTCTTGAATCTGAATAGTGCTGAATAGCAATGTTGACCCATTTACACCTTTTAAAGATCATTTTCTTTATATTGATACTTTTGTTCTTTCGATGGCAGGTACTTTGTGATATGATCACGCTTAAGAAAATAATCTTATTATAGGAAGACATGAGCTTTAAAGCAATGGTAGAGTCATCGAATTGCCAATATAATAAACCATATTACCTCTCTGTCATGATATGGAAGATTTGTAAATTACTTTTCTTTCTTCTTTATTGCTGTCATAACAAGTGAAATTCGTGTACATTTCTCCAAAAGTGCAAAATTCGTATATCTCACATGTGGTGCTGGGTTTCGTGTCAAGTTCATTTATGAAATCGAAAGTGCATACACATTGGTGATTTAATAAATGCTGAGATACCACTCTACCTAAATACACTTACTGTATGCCTAAAGGCCTAATTTTCTAAGTTTTCACTGACTACAAACGGAACACATACGGAGATTAGCTTCGGCAAGTTAGAAAAACTTTCCGGAGGGAATATTTTCTTAATCCCAGTCAGCGAACATTTTCTTAATTTTTGTGGACATCAAGCGTAGCACCCACGGAACTCGGTACCGTACTGAACTTAATAAACATTACTTTAGGAAGCTAGAAAGACTTTCCAGAGAGGGGGAGGACGTCAGTGAAATTTCCCTAGAAGTTATTTCCCACCCGAGACTCGGTTCGGACATTATGGTCCCCCTCATCCCTTAAGGTAGAATAGATTACGCCTATTTGAATGTCATCGGCTCCGCGGCTGTATGAGGCCACGAAATGGGTGTCAAGATCATATGCGAGGCGCAAAGACGATGGATCACTGAACTTATCGATTTTCCGCAAGTCGTCTTGGTCGGGGCTTTACACTCATTATAGAAGCTTCGTTCCACTATCTTACAAGATTGGGATGACCAAAACTTTGTTTTGTCGTGCGAATCGCATATGTTCTCCAGAAGCTCTTCCTCACGAGAAAGAATTCCTGTATAATATTTTGCTCCGCAATGGTTATCCGGAACAATTGATTACCAAATACAGTTGCCTTCAACCTCGTGTCATCCAAATTGGGCCACAGAAGAAGATAGTCACCCTTCGAATACCTTTCAAAGGCGATGTGTTCAACGAGCGAATGAAACGACGACTTCAGCAGGAAGTGAGCAATGTTTACTCGATGGTGGAACTACGAGTGATTCCAGTCACCACACCTCAATGGCGCCAAAATCCCAAAGATAGAATCCCTCTAGAAGCCGAATCAAACGTCTTGTACCAATTCGATTGTACTTGTGGTAGCAAGTAAATCGGCCGAACAGAGCGGAGGCTATCACAAAAGATGGCTGAAAATGTACCAAGATGGCTTCTCAATGGTGATCGACGTGCCAAGGCTAGTAGACATGCAAGTGCAATAACAAGACATCTGTTGCTATGCAGCCCAACAAAGCCTCTTAAGTCTTGCTTTAGTGTTTTGAGACGGTGTAGAGGAAAGACACATCTATGTGTCCTCGCAGCATTGTTCATCAAGGAGTTCTAGCCTGATTTGTGTATCCAAAAAGAGACCATCATAAACCTACTTCTTCCCTGGTGACTATTCCTTCCCTTGTCATTTCTTCCCTTTGATCGTTTTATCTAATTCCTTTTCTAGTTATAGTATTGATGTCATCTACTTTTGCATCTTAATTAGTAACATGCATGTGATGTATTTTACCTTTGGCATTAGAGTTATTTGTGATCTGTCGCCTGTAGATTACCTTTACCGTATTTCTATGTACTGTATCGAGATATCTTTATAACGATGTTCACATTGCTGTCAACTTTCATTTCGGAGTGTCCCATGACTAGAACCGGCGAAATATATCGGGTCAAATGAACACCTTGGTGTTGCTTTTCATTTACTGATAAGCTACTCTTTTCCTTTCTTTTGATCCATAGTTGCCGCTCTCTTCCGAATCACTGCAGGAATGCATTAATTTCTGGAATGGTTTTATTTTCATCCGCAGTTTTCATTTACATGTAAAGTAGGTCATGAATTAATGAGCTTCACCTTCCACCACATGCTTTTACAAACCGGACGATTCATGCTGTTGTCTGCGAGGTTTCAGAAAAGGGAGTTGAATTTTAAGTTCAGCTTGCTTATTCAGACAAATGGCAGCAGATTTCCAGTGCATGAAGTTGCTCATCGGAAGAAATGGATTGACAGAGTTTGTTTTCAGGAAAAAGTGGGCCTGAGTGCACATTCATTTGTGTAGGAAGGAAGCCCAACACCAGTTGATGCGTACGAAGTCAATTTTTTTTAAATTGTCAGACTGCCGTCTTGTTTTGTCTTCCGTTTATTTTTGCCATTTTGTCAGGATCTTTATCCAATTAGACGGCGCTGCAGTGGGGAATAGCTTGGGGCATTGCTGTAAACCTGTTCATGATGAAGGAGAGCTAACCGCATGTGCTTGTCATAGGCGCTCTGGCTTAGGTATGTCGATGACATATTTGGCTCATTTGTAAACTCCTCCAGATGACTTGCCTTCATTTACAGGAGTTTTGAATCCAAATATTAGCTTTACAACGGAGAAGGAGATGGATGGTATTCTGCCCTTGGATGTGAAGATTGAGAGCCAGTCTACTGGCCTGTACCTTTATGCGCACCGAAGGGCAGCTCACTCCAACTGCTATATCCATCGTCAGTCTGCTCATCCTCCTGGTGTTTTTAAGGGATTGGTCGGGTGCTTGTGAGGACGTGCGGACAATGTTTCCTCTGATGTCCATGCATATGGTCTGAAAGCAAGTGGATATTCGAAGGATGAGTGTCGCAAGTGGTGGTCAGTCTCCCATCGCTTGCCTGATGACGCCGACCATCAGACTTTCACCGGTTCGATTCTATACATTCCTGTGATTTCGGAGAGTGGATGTTCGTGTCGGGATGAGGCCTAAGACAACATTACTAAGGAATCAGTTTGTGAAGAAGCGCCTTGCTCCTGCCACACAGCTTGGCGTGGTTTGCCAGCTGCCGTACGCCTATCAGGACTGTGAGTGGAGCTATCTGCTGGAGAGTCAAAGCGAACCATGGAGAGAAAAAAGAACACGACAAAGCCATTCGTGACTGTGACGTCCTGCGATTGGAGGTTGCCCACCATGCTTGGGACTCCAGTCGATCACAAAGTATATTTCGAAGGGATGAAAGTTATTGAGCGGGATTGAAAATTGCGAAAAATGATTGTCAATGCGATTCAATTGTCAAAGAAAAATGATTTTCAAATTATACGCTGAATATTTTTGTATTCCGTAAATATTTAGTTCTCTTAATAACTCATTATAGGATTGCTTTGAATTTACAAGTCATTGACCTGCGCAATATAACATTAACATGGATTTTTGAGGGCAACAATGTAGGACATTTGCGGGCGCGTTAGCGCCTGAAAAAATTCCTACATTGTTGCCCGAAAAAAGGTATGTTAATACTATTGTGCGCAATTGAAATGAGCTGGGCAGCAATGTAGGAGAAAAGCGGGCAGCAATGCTATTAATACACATGTAGATAGACCCTAATTGAGATTTCTTAAATATCTTTCAGATGCATAGATAGAGAAATCATTATTGCCGGAGACATTGTCTACTTATATTTCTAAATCCATGGTCCAATGATATAGGAATAATGGCAGTTTGTACATTGCTGCCTGCTGTCGGCAGGCAGCAATGGCATTACCCTGCCGTCATTTTTCAATACTTATAACATAGAATTTACTGCTAATATCATAGACTTCTAAATTGCAGAAGAATTTTCTGTTACAGGAAGTCTATGGATGGATGTAGGTGTATATAAGTGGACAATGGAAATACCGCATGAGATTTCTCGGTGAGATTCGTCGGACGCTAACGCGGCCTCTGATTTGTACATTACTTACCTTGAAATCTCATGTGGTATTCCTACATTGTTGACTTCTTTTTTCCATATTGTACCATAGCTAAATTACGCACAATATTATTTATTTCTATGCATGTGTTGAAAAGTTGATATTACCATAGCCCTCAGAGCGTTACTTTTCAGTCCATGGTCAGCACTTTGCAGTTCGTGAACTTTTGTGCTGAAAAGAATGTTTTCGTCATGATTTTATTTTCCCTATGTATTATTTTGATTGTAATTACGTTCAAAATAATTGATTAGTTCAAAATGAAATTGGTAAACGATTTATTATTAACACAATTATCGACACTATTGGTATTTTGGTTTCTTTCACATAGCTGACAATATTCGATAGAATTGACTCCTCGATCTTCGTATCTTTTACAACTAGCCTCGCATCTTTTACAAACTGTTATTTTCTTCATCATTTCTGCGATTCTTTTCATTTTAAGTCGCTATTTGGTTCATTAATAGAATGCGACAAATAATGGACACTGATTTAATTTCAAAGTCTTCCGTTGCAATGTTTAGTAGCCTATGTCTATTCCTAGTCTATGGATAGAAACATTATGCATTTCCAAGTAAGGTCATAGACTTCTTAATGCATGGCCGACAAATAGGACGCCAAGATATCTAACAGATTACAGATGGAGATAATTTAACAGACGGAAAATAGCTGCGCGTCTTGGTGGATTTGAACCACCGACATGCATGTATAGATGCATGCATAGAAATAAATTACCTTCACTCGATCAAAAAGTCCTTTTCAATCATAGAAGTGGATAATAGTATCTTCTAATAGGACTTTCTATGGTATTGTTAATTTCTATGATTTCAATACTCTGAGCGATGTCGTTGTCTCTCAACAACGATATCGCTCCTTGTGCTGAAAAGTTGACTTTTTTATCTTCGTGAAAATAATTATACTTTTAATTATATATTTTACATGCTAGTTTGATAAACTTGGCGATAAATAGTCGAATTGCAATAATATCGTTAAGCTTAAGCATACAATTTTTATTTATCATCATTGATTTCAGGGGCCTACATGTATTTCAATTTGAGGCACCTAACCTTAAGATTCTTAGAAATGACGTCAGTGCATTTCAAAGTTAAGGTTTGGTACTTTGAGATAACGTTAGGCTCCTTAACGTATCTATGGTGTTGACTCAGCATCACGACAAGCACACGTAATTAGTACATTCGCATTCGTTGTACTCTCATATTTTCGTTTCCAAATCTCATTCCGCATTAAATGAAATCTTATTATCTTATATATTTCAATGAAGAGTTCCTAACCCTGCAACCTCAAGGCTATGTAGGTAAGCTCCCTTAATCAAGGTGGATCAGTGCATTTCAATCTTTAGAGAGCATTTCTAAGGGTACCTTGAGGTGCCTAGCGGGCTCCAGGGTACCTAACATAATATCAAGCAATTCAATGCCTCTGACTGCTACGAGGTCGAATAATCTTCAAGATAATGAATCTACACCACAAAAAGCAAGCCTTTGAATCTATGAGTGAATTTGAAAACGAATGACATTTCATTTGCTTCAAAGTTAGCATTGGAAACAAAAAGATAAGTAGAAGCGATTATTTTGCTCAAAACGGGTGATAAAGATCGTCGTTGGTTCTCAAGATGGTTGGCATAAAGTGCTCCATGGCTGGCTACATTTGTAAGAAAGAATAAACTTTAGCTGAAGAAGCGTTTTAAGAGATGCTATCGATGCTCATGAAATCTCACATAAAAAGCCATGATACGAAGCGTAGGACAACTTCTAGCATTGTATACAGCTACATGTAGTAGGCCTATATACTACATATGCATATTGAAATACATACATGTAGTAGGTCTTTGTACAACCCTAAAAGTTTTTAAAGGAAATATTCATAATTACCCAACAATGCAATTCTTATAACATGAAAATCGCAAACGAATCTTGAGAAGTCTTATTATCATCGAATAGACTCTGGCTCAACCAGTCAAGTCAAACTCTATTGGGGAATAGAAATGTAGAATTCAATTCTTGCTGATGCAGTAAATTGTGTCCTACATTTCAAAGCTCCGGAATAATAAGTTCGGTGACCGGTGGATTATCGTTTGATCTGAGTAGTGCAGAGTAGCCTCGCGAGTCATTTGGTAGGCCTATAAATGCCTGTGGTTATAAGCACTCATCCATTATCCTTCTGCTTCTGTGCTCAATTACTAAGATAGCAAAGAAAATTGGTGTAATACACGTGCATTATTATTCTAAAATATTACGCTAAATAAGATTTTTGCGAATATCTTCAAAATCTTAAACCTTCTTGAATAACAACTTTTCGGTTAATAGGCCTATTATTTGTACTGCCCTCACGAAAATTCCTCTTTGGGGAGCTTTTTCTGCCTTATTTTTGATGAAAATAATATTATTTCTTTCATGTTTTAAGTTATAAGAAAATGAGTCAATTTTTTGCTTTGTTTTTCAAAACTTCATTTTTTCACAGACAGCATCAGCATGAAAAAATAAATGGTACAAAATTATTATACATTTTTCAGCAGCATTGGATCATGTTCTAGGTTTCCCTACAATGACAAATTCATATGTGCAGCCCTTTCCTAGCACTAGCGCATTTTTTAAGGGGTAGAAAACAGCCTCCTAGGAGGTGGAAACGTGGTCAAATTATCTAAACACTACTTATAATCAATGTAAGCGTTGCTTTTTACAAGCATAATGTAAATAATTGAGTAAAAAACAATCAGTGTGTGCTAATGCCCTCACGAAAATACGTCATGATTTTTTATGAGAATTTTACTCATATATATCTAATGAAATTTAATGCGGATTTGGAACGTTTTCGCATGAAATATCTCATCAAATTTCATGAGCTTTCTCATGAAAATCTCATTAATTAATTAAGTTGCTTTTTCATACTTCTGAATTTATTTTTCTCACATATAGTTATTGAAGCTTTCTTGGCCTAGCCACATTGCCCCAAAGCATTGCCATGCCATGTCCACAATGCTATTTCAGTATTCGCAAAAATAGACCGCTATTTATCATGATCTTATGTTTAACTGTGATTGTATATATGTCTATTTTCAACATCTTGCATAGTAATGATAATTGTAAAGTCAAATTATATATGCATCATTTCGAAAATGCTGTTGCACATCGCCATGATACATCCTATATATTTCTATTTTTATCTTTTATAGACTAACCTTGAAGATCTCGATCGATTGAATAAGCTTTCTTATGGTTATTTCCTTTCGCGGCTAGCATGCATACCCAGTCAACCAGTGCACGTGTAATACACGTGTTTTGTGTTCAGATAATACACGTGTATTACACGTGTACAAATACACCAAAATTACACTCCTTTTACACGACTTAAAATTTAATGCTAGTATATTTTGGCGTTTCATCCTTTTATTGTTTCGAACATACCCAACCTCTAGATTGCGTAGAAATTTGTTCTGAATTCATATCTGCATCATATACCTCCTAGCTATTCCGAACAGTTAAGCGTTTGTTAACTTATATTTGCTCTAAGCATGTATAACACACATAAGTCGCTTTAAATGGTCGGTCAAATGTGAAATCTATGGCCCACAGCAGGAAAGTTTATAAGACACCGAATAAGTAGAAGTGCTATTTTTTGGAGAAGAAGAATAGTCACAAAAAGAAGAATCACACTAGAAACTGTAAATCACAGGAATTCACAAGTATTCCATATCTAGCCAATACCATCTCATCCATTTCAATGACGTTTGACAACTTCATAAGTAGCTTTATTCCACAGTTCATAATTCCAAATTTCCAATCAGGAGTTGAAAAAATGTTATAAAAATTCATCCAGGTGGCAAGCAATCCTGGAAATAAATTGAAAATAAAGTTACAAATATCTGTCATTTACGTGAGAAAGAAATTTTTATCATTAAAGATTGTGACAAAAGCTCTGCATGTAATCGGTAATTAATTTAATTCAATTCAATGATTTATTGATTAATTAATTAATTACTTTAATTCAATTTAAAGCAACGATAGGATTCATCAGATGCTCACTTTTTGAAATCTGATGCATCGCTTACACAAGGAAACTGTAAAAATGTAGAATGACAAAAAAAGAAATCAATCAAACCAATAATTTGTAATGCACAATAAGAATGAAAAAGCTTATCAGTTGGTTGATATAATCCATCATCAGTGTTAAATATAATTCCCTAATTATGGATCCAAACTTCAGTTGCTCCTAGCATTTCATTAGTGCAATTATCCAAGTTACATCGTGTGAATCATTTCTACATTAATTTGATGTTTTGTAATCCATCTCTGGATCAATTCATATTTTAGAAATCTCATAATTAGATAAATTTTTACACGTCTATTCTAAATCATCTGCCATCTAAATCAGAGAGTGATGCAATAGGACAGCTACGTGTGAATGAATTATCTGCAGCAAAAGTCAGGAATTAAATAATGATAACGAATTAAGGACAATTAAGGTATGCTTTGATTTTATGGACAGGTTGATTCTTAGTCAAAGGTCCTCTTCCTATGGTCTTGGAACTCGTTTTTATTGATGTCTCAGGAAAGGTTCGAAATGAAATTTATTTAAATAACTTAGCGTTCTCAGCAGCAGCATCTGAAACCGATGTCTCTGTTAAAATTCTAGCCGGAAAATCAATGATACATGTAACTTCTGCCAATTCGTGGAGATCTGCTTTCTATCTAGCTATCAGCTGAAGCGACTGAGTTTCCGGCTGATATGAACATGTTAAAAAAACGCATGATCTCCTCGGCAGGAGGAGCGGAGGCTAACTGAAAATCTCCGGCTTCATCGCATTCAGTTGCATATAAGTTGTTTGAACAATGGGGTTGGGTTCTGCAAAGAACTCAAAAAAGAGTATCAAACGATTTTGAAAGCAAAGCAGCAATTTACAACATGTGCTTGGTGTTTTTGAAATATAATAGATTAAACAAATAGTTATAAAACAGAAATGACAAGTAGCCATTTACTGGGTGAAAATATTTCTTCACTTGATGTGTCGTTGATAATCAGCTTCAGAAAATCAGTCAACGTATTAGCTCCGTCCCTAGTGATTTTGAATTTACAAACAATCCTATCTACAAAATATAACTTGTAAACTTATAAAATACAAACTTGTAATAGGAAAAATATTCTGATACATTTTGTGAATTGTAAACTCATTCAAATCAGTTGCAATATCAAATAATGAATCTCGTCTACCTTACAAAAAGCATTCAATCCTATTGTCATGTTAATCGTGAGACATATGACATGGAATGCGATTAACAGCTTTCCAGAAAGATGTACATGTAAGTGAGACTCGATTGTTACTGCAGAAAATATCAAAGAATTAACATTTTAAACGCATATGTCTGGAGAAAAAAATACTGTGCATCATGCATTCATATTCTAAGAAACAAAATGTAAAGCTCACCGGATTTCATCACAGGTAAAGCAATATGATAGCAATTTGTCACAAAATCTGAACAAGTTCCATTTTCCAAATGTTTCAATTGATCATCAAATTGAATTCATCCTGACGTCAATAATTCCACTAGATCAATTTTCATTGAGCCAGACATATCGCAATGAAGCGGAGCTGTTCAAATTTGGATTCACAACATTATGCTATGTTCCTGCATGTAAGTTTCCAAAGTAAGTTTCCAAACCAATATAGATCATAGACTTCCATGCATGATCACAGAAATCGACAGCAGCTAATTAGGAAGATGACAAAAAAATCGAAAAGAACCCTATTCAAAATTCAATAACACATGTTAACCATAGAAGTCAATGCATACTTTTGAAACAAATTTTCTATCCATTGGAAAACAGCTATCATGCAGCTGAGATGATTGATAATGTCTCAGATAATGCGAATAAACATGAGTGAATGTGAA
Source organism: Prostheceraeus crozeri (assembly GCA_907163375.1). Classification (NCBI taxonomy): domain Eukaryota; kingdom Metazoa; phylum Platyhelminthes; order Polycladida; family Euryleptidae; genus Prostheceraeus; species Prostheceraeus crozeri. The sequence continues at coordinate 915,660 of CAJQUW010013269.1, read as the reverse complement.
TACAAAGCACCTTACTTTCAATTTTAAGACATGAAAACTCCATTGTAGCATTGCAGATGTTTTTTCTAAATGGATTTTTGCAGCCTAAATCTTCACAGCGATTAATACCGAAATGATATGAATTAATCGGACTCTAGCATTTGAACAAAATACAAATAATTAAAATTTTTGGATGATCTCATACCAAATATTTCTGCATGCTTTTAAAGAACGTTAATTAACACATCAACGAAGCTTTGCTCGGATCAGTTGATGAAAAAAGTGAATAAATTTAACTACTTCCGAGAAGGAATTTCGCCAAAAATGAATAACACATAGTCATTTATTTGGATATGTATTCTGCGAATTTAGAGAATCAACAGATCAATAGTCAAAATCGTTATGATAGTGCAATTTTGGCATTATTTTCATGTGGTAGGAATCGTTTTTATGGATGTCTTGTTGTTGCCACTTAGTATGTAGCTGCAGTAGAATATAACTGACTATGATTTGGGATTCATGCACCCAGGCATTAGTGTAAAGTTGAAATTCTAAAATCAACCTTTGCAACAAGTCATAAATAACAATACGTGTATTACACATGTACGGGTTGAATGGGTAACTTACTACTTATAAGCTAATTTTCACGAAGACCTCATAAATGCTCATGATTTTTTTATGAACGCGATTAAAGCATCATGAGAACATCATGAGTTAAATATTTTCTTGTGAGAATATCATGAGACTCATAATAATCTCATGAATCCGCATTAAATTTCATGAGTTCTCATGAAAAATTTTTTTGAGGGTGCATCTCTTTGTATTTTCAAATAATTTTAACCCTAAGTGGGGGAATTGTTGAAGCCTGTCAAGATTTAAGTTTTTTCTTGTTTTTTATCGAATTGGTAACACTATTATCATACATGCCGTTAAAACAATTAAATTCAATCATTAACATGGAAATCTGTACTAAAACGTCTCACTGTGCGATAAGAAAGCATGGGACAAAAAGTACCAAAGTATGAATTGTGTTATAATGTCTATGATTATTGTTTTATTATGACTGACATAGAAGAAGGTAAGATTAAGAATTTTTTGAAGCGTCAATATCCTATTTGAATTCTAGAGACTTGCATATCATCTCATGGAGGTATGAGACGGACAAGTACCAAATTGTAAATATAAAAGTGCAAAATGCTGTAAGTATTGCTATGCTCTGCCCGGCAGTCTATTATCGACCGTAAAAGTTTATTTTGCAAGCCGCAAAGCCTATCATGTTAATGTCAATCAGTCAAAGTGTTCTCCCATAAGTTCTTGATACAGTTTTGGTTCTGTATCCGTATGTCAATTCGCTGCATTTATCGAGGATTTCTTACCAATGCAACCTATCATTTAAACCAAGGATGCGGACAATTTGAGTCATATTTTTCTAGTGCACTCGTACAACTCGGAAGCAATATCTGAATTTAGGTGGCAGTGAAATTTCATGGGTAATTTTTTTGAGTGATTATTGAACTCAAAATGAATTGATCTTTGTCGAAAACAGAAAAATAGAAAAATAGAATAGAGGGCAACATATTAACCCTCAGACTTTTGATGGGGCCCAGTGGACAGCGGAGCCATTTTTTTCTATTTTGCATTTCTCATTGAACAATATCAATGGTTCATGCTAATATAGCGAGTGCTTCTACGAGTGATCGCGCGTGAATGGCAGGTCTACGTGGAGAACTCGACATGAATCAATATTCGAGTGATGACCAGGTTTTCCCGGCACTTATTGATGAATTTGAGGAATTCGCAGCTGCTTGGAGAGATTATGACTGTGAGTTTGAAACATCTTCGGTTACTGGCGAATCATTCATTACTGATATTGAATTTCCAGATAGTAAAGTGACTTCATGTATCATAACATGCTCCAAAATAGTGATTGAGCAACAATAAAGTAAATCATTGTCTCAAAATGATATCTTTGTCAGAAAAGCTGTGTTTGCTGGTGACTTATTCAAAATCAGGCAAACATGTCATCGATGACGAATAACATGGTTTTGTCATTTTCTAAGTTTAATGGGCTCATTTAGATGGCGGTTTCCCGCCGAAATACTGAAGCGTTTTTCAGATAAGGCCGGCGGCTACTGGCATCTCACTCTCCCCTACATGCGTACTCAAAAACCAGTTTGTACTTCCTATTCAGACCTGGACTGTTAGTCCTGAATAGGAAACAAGAGCTGGTTGTTTGACGGATGCTGGCGACTAGATGATCGATTCGAAAGCTATTAGAACCACTCCACATTTGAACTATTGTCACTTCTGTTTTCACTAGCACTGAGGCTGTGTGACAGAGAGTCAGTATACGACTGCTTAGTAATTTTCATTTTTGAAAACAAGTGGATGAAAACACACTCTTGACGACAATAGAAAGAATCATTGTCTCCTCCAGCGATTACGTAATCACTGCCTCAAACCCCTCCTCTCACAATCGCCCGTAATCATTTCGACAACCCCATCCATTCCCTAGGCGATTACGTATTTCTTAAATGACCATTTGCAAGCAGCATCCTCCATCAGTAGCCCAGTTTGCAGGTTACTCCATTTCACTCATGTCCTATCAATCTTTCAATATTTGCATTATATTCCTGCATTTACGAGATAATATGTAAGCAATTCAAAAAGCGACTTCGTGACAACAGAGACGTGTTTCGCAAGTACGATGCTTATCTGCTCCAATGATCCATTTTCAGTTTTATGATTTATATGTTAGCAAGCACTCATTTTCCTCTGATAAAATACCGCAGAAATCGAAGGCTGTCAACAATTGATTTACGCCAATTGAAATGATAAATTTACAACCATAGCACTCAATTTACGTTGTGAGATTGAGTCACGTGCTGATCGAAATACATCGCAAAGAATATAAAAAAGAGATTATTTTTTGAATATCCAACAATACTTGGTTCTTCCCAACTCAATATAACTCAATTTACGCATTTACGCACATAAAACGTAAATTTGCAAGATGACCGGAACACTGTCAGTGACTGTTCTATTCGATAGAAATGTATCTTCTGTAGAATTGAGTCATGATCTGCAGCATTAGTTTGATTTTACAATTCATTCTAAGTACAAAGAAAGTCTTGAATCAGTTTCGTTCTTATTCGTCCCAAAAACCCAATTAGGGTTGAAATCGATGTATCATGAGATATTAAAACTGATGGCTGAATCATGATGTCGGTCAATTTTCAATAAAAATTTGTCATTTTCATGTTGAAATTCAGCGTCATAGAAAACCTTTAATCATCATTTGTGTTCCTGAGTGACCACAACTAGCCACAATATGTGCCAAAATTATCTGTGGATCATAAATCTTATATTATGTAAAGCTTATCAAAACTTAGTCGCAACTTCAACATGAGAATTCCATTTGAAAATTTATTTCATTTTTGAGCGATTATTTATTAAACAGTCTGTGTTTTCTTAATTGCCACATATATTTTCATATACTACATAACGCTTATCTACTATAGACTCGTCTTAATTCAATTCAGGCATCACATAAAATCTGCTTAGCATCATGCAGCGCTCGATATTCATCGAAAGTTAAAAATTGCAACTTTTCAGTGATCAGTAAATAGGACAGGTAGCTGACAAGGCAGGTGTAGAGCTACCTCACTCTTCACCTTAAGTCTTGACACCTACTCGTGCCAGAAGATTGAAACAGGTCAAGATGCTACCTTAAGGTCTCTTACAGTACCTTAAGATTTTTCGCTCTTTTCATGATGGAGAATCATTATGCTAGGTAAGATGTCTATTCCACCACGTGACAGCCAGAAGCAATGAATTGTCTGTTGTTCGATTAGATGCTTCAACGGTGCTGCCTCGAAATTGTAATGCGCTAATCCACCTTAAGGGAGCATTTAGTATTAGGAATTAGCATTAGGTATTTAAGGTAGCAAGGTTAGGGACCTTGAATTGAATTAGGCCCCAAATATCATCATCAGATGTGAATTTGCGGAGTTCTGGCTTCAGCAATATTGTTCAAACGTCATGGGAGCAACATGCTGTCAGTTTTGACTAATACCTTACAAAATAGATCTCCGAAAAACATTGGAAAACAAAACTGTACTTCAAAGTGGCATGTATTCGTCAGACACGGTGCCCTTGAAGGCGAAAAATTATGACCAAAATTCTCCAGAAAAACTGTTGACATATTCTGATTTGGCTATGTGTAGGAAGTTGTAAAACGCAAAATTTAAAATCATCCATCGAGCTATTCTCGGGAAAATTCAAAATTTGAATTTTAGTAGTAGTATGATAGGTTGAAATATTGTCTATGTACAGTATATGTAGTTGCAAACAGCAAATCTTGAAACAGTCCATCGAGCTATTTACGAGCAAATTCAAAATTTGAATTTATATAGTAGCATGATTAGTTAAAATATAAAAAATATAAAAAACAAAATTCTCCATAGAAACTGTTTTGACTTTCTGATTTATCTATGTGTATGGAGTTGCAAGCAAATAATTCCAATACAATCCATCGAACTATTCACGAGAAAATTCAAATTTCCAAGTAGCATAACACATTTCAATATTGCAAATTGTAGGAAAACTATTCACGAAATTTCGATTAAAGCTAAGTTATGCATGAATTCGTCGATATCTAGTATATAGTGATGTAATGTCGAGTATTGGGATATCAATTTTTACAAGCTGAAATGACATTGTGAATTCAAATGGCACATGTGCGATATAATTTTGCTTGTCTTAAAGCGATCCAAGAGTGGAAATGTGTTCACAATTTACTTGACCTACATTTGCCGGTATGTATGCATCCTAGCTCTGTGCTTCTTCATCATGAACGACATAATAATTCATTGCTTGTAAATTGATCATGTAGAATTTAATTAGATTCAATCAAAACATTTTCATCTTTGCGATCGCGTTATTGTTCAAGTTTGTTTATATCAAATTACCTCTGATCATTCTTTGTATTGAAAATGGAAAAAACGGATGTCGCAAACTGCTGAACAATATTTCGAAGCTTCGTACATTATGCCCGTCCCAACAAAACATTTGTATTCATGCATTTGAATCGTTGCGTTGAATCGTGCTTCGGACAAAATTTATCGTCTGACTATGAAAAGTCAATTGGAGAATTCAAGGCAGCATTTCTGCGCCTGAAACTCCCGGTAACGCCTAAAATTCATTGTATTTTTCACCATGCTGCGGATTTTTGCAAATTGAAAAAAACAGGTTTAGGACCGTGGAGTGAGCAGTCGGTTGAAGCAGCTCATTATGACTTTTCTGAGACTTAGAATCAGTACAAAATCAATGAATCGCATCCAAGTTTTGGTAATCGTCTTCTTTCCGCAGCATCAGTCTACAACAGCAGACATATTTGAGAACATTTGAGTTGAGGGAAATCTTTTTTCAATGGTTTGGGCAAATTATAGCTATATTATTCTAGCATTATTGTTTTTTCTTCAATGATGAGAAGGATGCAAGGATACAAGGATTTAGGTAAAGGGCTTTGAAGACAAGTGACAGATTCAGATTCAAATTTCCTTTAAGGAAAAATACGCTTTGAATTTGAAGGAACAGCTAAAGCTCAAAACCAGTAAAATAGGCATAGGTAGAAAAGAAATCTGTCTTGCAGAAATACTACATAAGTCCTCGTACATAGGATGTAAATTGATGAAGTTGCTATCATAACACAGCTTGCGTAGCCTAAAAGTAAATTCAATTAAATAAAAATGGCTAATTGCATGCATATTTCAAAAAAAGGAAAATACCTGTCACATGTATATGGTAAATAATGCACTCTACATGTCAGGACCTACAAGAATACGCAAAGCAGTCACATTAGTCAAGCAAACATTGTATGCCAGTCGTACATGCAAAACATCATCTGGTTTAATAGCAGCATTGCATGTAGTCAGCTATTTCATGAAACCAAAAAAAAAGGAATTTATCATAATTATTGTACTGTTCATAGAATTCAAATTTTGAATTTTCTCGTGAATAGTTCGATGGATTGTATTGGAATTATTTGCTTGCAACTCCATACACATAGATAAATCAGAAAGTCAAAACAGTTTCTATGGAGAATTTTGTTTTTTATATTTTTTATATTTTAACTAATCATGCTACTATATAAATCCAAATTTTGAATTTGCTCGTAAATAGCTCGATGGACTGTTTCAAGATTTGCTGTTTGCAACTACATATACTGTACATAGACAATATTTCAACCTATCATACTACTACTAAAATTCAAATTTTGAATTTTCCCGAGAATAGCTCGATGGATGATTTTAAATTTTGCGTTTTACAACTTCCTACACATAGCCAAATCAGAATATGTCAACAGTTTTTCTGGAGAATTTTGGTCATAATTTTTCGCCTTCAAGGGCACCGTGTCTGACGAATACATGCCACTTTGAAGTACAGTTTTGTTTTCCAATGTTTTTCGGAGATCTATTTTGTAAGGTATTAGTCAAAACTGACAGCATGTTGCTCCCATGACGTTTGAACAATATTGCTGAAGCCAGAACTCCGCAAATTCACATCTGATGATGATATTTGGGGCCTAATTCAATTCAAGGTCCCTAACCTTGCTACCTTAAATACCTAATGTCATAGCCAAATCAGAATATGTCAACAGTTTTTCTGGGGAATTTTGGTCATAATTTTTCGCCTTCAAGGGCACCGTGTAGGCCAGACATTACGACACCAGTCCGCTACATTCTCACTTCAATGCCAGTTTATCAAAAGCGAGATCACCGTTTCAAAACCGCTTAATTGCTATGCAAACAGAATAACTGAATATTGAGTCACATCCTCAGATGAAAAATGGGAACAGACTTGAATAGCTGCCATCTCATTCAATATCAGGAATCGTCAGCAGGACTAGTTCACATCTCTTACGTGGACGCAATTCCCTATATCAAAGCTAAATATATGTCTGATCAAATTTAAAATACGCAAGGAAAAACTTTATATCAAGTGAAATTTCGACGGGCATTCATTGAATACTACGTTTAACACATTACTGACATGTCATCAAAAATAGGACCCTGTAATAGTCAATTATTGCTGCTTTTTTGCAAGCACAATATACATGGTGGATGTAAATAAAATAACAAACTATTGAATTGCATCCTCAGTAGAAAAATGCTAAACATAGTATTTGCCATGGAGTAAGTATGCTGGGTAGAGTAGCATTTCAGTATTAATTACTTATATTTATGATTACTTATACTCCACATTGTGGCTGCAATTTCGATTTCATCAGATGAACATGAGTTGAGACCCAGTACTACCTGTGAGATATGCAAATTTTTTCAAGTTCATAAAATTAGTGTAAGGGATAATTTACTCTGACTTCAAAATCTATCTAAAAGCATGCTCTAGGGGCTACAAAAGCAGCAAAGCTCAAAAACTAAAAAACCGGGTCATTGAATGGGTCACAGAGTGGTGCCTTTGAGTCACTGACCCTGTTTCATCGGTAATATCATGCTCTAGCTTTTTACTTTGGCAACGATTTCAGCACGAAGCAATTTCCTTAGACTTTCCGAATGAAAGAATGATTTTAAGGGTGTTAATATACTCACAGCTCCATCGCTGCAATCCATGCCCGGAGATATTATTTCAAAAGGAATCTGCAACCTCTCCTTGCATTTGTGTCGGCGAGTAAGGTTTTGAGGGCTGCTACAATCATCATCCTGCCTGGTAGGTCGCATCTTCGTCTTATATAACCATTCACCAGATTATCCAGGAGCCGAGTAATGGTCAAAAGACTGTTCCAGGACACCATAAAATCAAAAAATAGTACTTTTAAAAACGACATAAATTTATGAATTTAGACCCTTTTTCAGGTTTTTAAGACCTAAATTCATGAATTTCGTTCATTCAAAAAGTACCATTTTTTTCAAAAATGGTACTTTTAAAAACAACATAAATCGGAGCGAAGCTCCTCTGGCTTAAGCCGATTCATGAATTTGAACCCTTTTTCAGGTTATGAAGACCTAAATTCATAAATCGGCTAAAGCCAGAGGAGCTTCGCTCCGATTTGGGCGTTTTTAAAAATACACAATTTTTAAATTTTTCAAAATCTCAAATTTGTGATTATGACATTTTTCATTGCTTAAATCATGACCGTTCTAGGACACCGAAAATTATAAAAGTTAAGAATCTCAAATTTGTGATTATGTCATTTTTCATTGCTTAAATCATGACCGTTCTAGGACACCGAAAATTATAAAAGTTAAGAATCTCAAATTTGTGATTATGTCATTTTTCACCCCCCGCTTAAATCATGACCGTTCTAGGACACCGAAAACCCGGACACCGAAAACCCGGACACCGAAAAAATCATAAAAGTTGAGAATTTCAAATTCATGAATTTTATCCATCTTTCAGGTTTTTAAAATATATCATGTGACTAATAATATTTCTTTAAAAATGGAAGAAACAAAAGTGGAAGGAACTTCAGAAATGGAAGAAACCTCAAGAATATATCCTTCGTTATCTAAATTAAAAATAAGTGAAATGGTTCTCAATTATTATTAAGATTAGAGCACTATGAAAAATTAAGAAGACGCAATTATTACTTAGTCATTCTTCGTTATTGTATGCTCAACATTATTTAAAGTACTAATTGTGTGAACTAGAAGATCATTGTAACTCATAAACTCAAAATTATTCAATGAACCCGTACACTGGCTGATAATTGAAGAGAGACAGAGATTGAAGAGAGAGAGATTGAAGAGAGAGAAACATCTAGCAGCTTTCCCCTAAAATTATCATGCTATATCTTGTCATTTCAATTTACCCATCGGTAAACTTTTGACATTTCAACTTACGCGTGCGTAAAGTTTTGACATTTCAATTTACCCCTACGTAAATTATTTTCAGAATCTGTTTTCAAAATCTATTTTCAAAATCCATTTGCAAAGTCTATTTTCAAATTCAGTTTTAGAAATCGATTTGCAAAATTCATTTAGCGTTTGCCAAACACATACGGGTAGTAAAGTACTTCCCATTGTGAAGACATGAATAGATTAAGCACATAAGAGTGCATTGACAATAAAAGCAAATGACAATAAAATTCTTCTTCTGAATTTAGAACGCATAGACGGCGACATGCGGGATAGTTGTTATGACAATTTTAAACAATCATTTTAACGATGAAACATATTTTACAAATGAAGTTCATGAAGAAAATTGAAATATATAAAACAATATAGATTAGAATCGGCTAAAGCCAGAGGAGCTTCGCTCCGATAATTATAATATAATCATTTCAAAATCGAATAAGTAGTAAGGAAAGACATCATTAGAGAACAGTTTTAAATCAATACCCCCTCCCTTCTGTCTTCTAGGGATTCCTATAAGAAATATTTTTAATTATAAAATGAGCAACATAAATGAGTTTTTGAAATTATATGGAAAGCAAACTACGACAAATTTCGACCTAAAGAAAATCGCAAATCAATTAGGAATAAAGAATTTTCATGTTCTAATGAGAAACGAATTACAATTCCTAAAAAATAGGTCATCAGGAACCTTCAGTTCCCGGAATAAAGTTCCATCAATAATTGTAAATTTCATAACGAATCTTCACACTTCAGACCAAAACGGCGTACATTGGTCAGCAGGTATCTTTAGTAAAAACGGAGATAATTATTATTTTGACTCATACGGGCTTCCACCTACAAATGAAGTAAAAGAATTACTTGGAACGGAAACATACAATACGTTTCAAATTCAAAAACTGGGAACAACTTATTGTGGACAATTATGTCTTTATGTTTTATTTAAATTACAAAAAGGAGTACCATTTCTAGATATTATGTTAGAGTTAAACAATCTATAACTCAAGCGAAGCTAGCTAAAGCGCCACCTAAAGGTTAAAGCTCTGTTTTCTGTAATTCATTTTGATAAAAACGGCCTCTGATATCCTCATTATCTAAATCTTTAATTTCATAAGTAATCGGATAACTTTGATTTATTTTGCAAACTTCAAATATTTCTTTATTCTTTAGTCCAATAGCCAACAAAGCCTTTTTCAAATTTGTTCTTATATTTAAATATTCTAACTCTATCTCCAATTTTAAATTTCGGCTTAAGTTTCTGCAAATTCGGATTACTCTCATTCGAATAATTATTCTCGAATATTTTCTTTCGTATTAAATCAGGGTCGTCAGAAGCATTCTTTGGGGTTTCTTCAATACCTGAATGAACTTTATTATTGTACTGCTCTACAATTCCTGGTAATATTTTTAACCATTTCTGATTTCCTTGCTGAGTAAATTTTTTGAAAATTATATTTTTCAACGTCCGATTGAATCTTTCTATCACTATAGCTATTCCTGCGCTTTCAGTTGAATAAACAGTTTCAAATAGTGGTTGAACGTTTCGGTTATAAAATTCCGACCCTTTATCAACAAACAATTTCCTTGGCTTTCTCTTACTTTCTTTAAAGATTTCTTCAAACGCATATTTAACTGAAAGACCACTTTTATTTTTTAAAGGCTTTACCCAAGCATATCGTGTATATAAATCTATAACGGTCAATGCGTATTTGTAGTCAGACTTTGTCTTAGAACCTTCGGTTCGGTCCCTTTCATTCGGCATATGAATAAGATCAGCACTCCAAATATCATCTTTATTAAATACTTTTACTTTTAATAAATATTTAGGCTTTCTATATTCTTTATGAATTTCAGATGCATAAACGCCTGAATTATGATTTTCATTTAAACCCTGGCCGAATAATATTTTAGCTTGTAAAGCTTTCTTAACAAACATTCTTTCAATTTTTTCTCTAAATGTAGGATTCTGAATACTATCTAATTCTTGTATCATCTTCTTATCAGCTGCATGTCGAGAACTTAGATCATGATTTCGATAAGCTAAATCATGCCTGTAAGCTGCGGCATCTACTCTATTTATCGGTTCTTCACCTGGTTTCGGATTATTATTCTCATCTAGTCTTATATCTAATCGAGTTCCTGGACCGGTATATGAATGACCAGGAAGATGTTTTTCTTTCGAATATTTACTCCAAATAAAGCCAGGAAAGTTTTCTAATGTTTTTTGTATGTCACCACCGTAGGTAGTAGCCAAACTTTGTTTGTCGTCGTTATCTTCATAAATTTTACAATTTGAGTTTTTATTTTTGTTTAATAGATAATTCAATAAATCTAAATTAGAAATTTTTAATTTAGTTAAATTTTCGGAATTTGTAGAATTCATTTTAAAAGATAAAAAACTTTTAAAAGATAAAATAAAATAATTGTTTTACCGAATCGCAGCGAAGCTCCTCAGGTTATTACCTTATCATACTAGGACTTAGATATATTCCAGAACCATCTTTAGTTTCTTTAATTTCAATTAAATCATCAACATTGTGGAGAATATTTTTAAGAACTCGTTTTCCTTCATCAACTAATTTTAATTTACTAATAAAATTATCTACTACTCCTTTTCCTTCGGGCGAAGCCCTGGAAGACATCTCCGTTGTCCCATGAACCGTTGACCCATGAACCGATGTCCCTTCACCCCTAGCAACTTTCTCTAACTCTCTATTATGTCGTTTTTGTTCTTCTAATGCTGCCTTCTCTGATTTATTTTTATTTACTGCTTGGACAATACCAGCTGTCCCACCTGCAACACTTCCTGCTGCTGCTATGCCACCTATTATTAGTGGAATTAATGGGAGAATCCCGCCATTCTTTTCTTCTTGTAATTGAATATTCTCTATCATTGGTTTACTTATGTAATACTTTTTTTTGTTAATCGTAATAGTTTTAGGGGTATTTTTGTCAACAATATTACGTAATTTTAATTCAACAGTTTTATTATTAATATTACTTTTCGCTTGCGACATTTTTAATAAAAAATTTTAAGTTAAGAATTTAAAGTTATCAAAAATTTTAATCTATTCTAGTTACCAAAAATTTTAAGTTACCAAAATTTTTAATCTATTCTAGTTATGAAAAAAAATTTTAATTAACCTATCGGACCAAAGCTCCTCTGGCTTCAGCCGATCGGACCAAAGGTCCTCAGGTTACTAACCTATCCTAACCATCTTTCCATTAAGAATTTCAATAGAATATTTTACATCTTCTAGCAATAAACCATAAGCCATCAATGAAGTTGTGGAATCTTTCTTTTCAATATTAATTGTTACATCACAACCATTTTTAATAATATCTTCAGATTGTGCACTTAAATCGAAACAGAAAATTGGATATAAATGTCTCCAATCTCCAGGAGTTAATTGTGGTTCAACTCCAAATTCTATACAAAGATTTCTATAAGCATCATATCCTTCCATAAATTGATTATTGGTATCATCGAATCTTAATGGATCAATTGGATATCGAGTTTGATTTAATGAAACTTGTAAACTTCGAATTGTATTAATATGGAAGATATTATTGTTCTTATCAAAACTTGGAGAATTATTTCTTTGAAATGTTAGTAATAAATATCTTGGTGTATTCGCAGTTCTAGTAAAATGCCAGTTAAATCTTTGTTCGGAAAAAGTTACTGAACTAGCAGTTCTCTTTAGAAAATTAACTGGAATTGGTTTGTTAGTATTTAATCTTTTTGCAATAGCTGTTTCAACCTCTAAATTAGGAGTAATATGCTTAATCCACCATTCAAGTCTATCAATTTTTAAATATGCTTTTTCCCAGTCTTACCAAAAAAGATTAATTCATTATTTGCTGTACGATGAATTATTAATTTAAATTTTAATTGATATGATATTTTATCATAATCTAAATATCCGAATAATGGAGACAATGACCAATTTACTGTTTGCTTACTTTTCTTGTTAAATTCACGTCTTTCTTTATATGCTTCATTATTTGTTTTATTTAAATGTTTTGCAATATTTTCTACATCTTTCGCAATTCCTGCGGCATCTGTTCCAGCGTGAGTTAAATCATCAATAATTATACCATCATTAGTATCAGGAAACCAACCTTCGATTTCATGCTTTTTATTATTTTCACCAATTGTTATAAATCTAAGCATTGTATCAATTACACCTGGGGAATCACTTATTGTTTCTATATTTTGAGTTGCAACATCTAAACGCATTTGTGTAAATAAACTTGGGAAAAAATTATTCTCTAGTGTAATATTATCGGTATCTGGTAATGGTGTTGTAAAATTAGCATCACTATATAAAGAATATTCACAGTGTAAAAATGAATCAGGTAAATATAAATAACTCTGCTGATTATCAACTTCAAAGATTAAATCTCCTCCAGTATTTACTCTACTGGAAGATCCGGGATTCATAGCAATTCTTATATAGTCATTCTTTTTTTGATTGTAACTGGTGAACGGGGGATCATCTAATCTAAATTTATTTTCGATAAGCGAAGACATTTTTATAAGAAATAATTTGACTTTTTGTTTTTCTCACAGATAGAAAAAAATTTTTATTAAATGTAATTTTAAAATTTTACTAAATATAATTTTAGAATTTTACTAAATATAATTTTAGAATTTTGCTAGACCAGCTCCGTTGCTCACGCCATTACCTCTTATTTCTTCAATTGTTTTTTCATTATTTTTATTTTCATTATGTTTACTATCAGACGGAGCTCCGCTCCTCAAGGTTTCCCCAACAGCAATGTTAGCAATTTTGTTCTTTGTTTCATCTGAAAGTTTTTTTAATTTTTTTAGTTCTTCAGAATCATTCTTGAGTTTACGAATAGCTTCTAGTTGTTTTAATTCGTTTTGTGATTTAACAGCATTTGATATTGCACTAGCTGTACTACCTATAGCAGCAGCTCCTTTTGCAGCAGATGTAATCAAATCTTTATTATTTTTAATTAAGTTAACGATACTACCAATACCAGAGAAGATGCCATCCCCTTCTTTTTGGATGGCACCTGCGGTGCCTAGGAACTTTTCTGTTCCGACTGTTTCTCTATTATCATAATGATAAACAGGATTCATACGTGGTTCATGAGAAATTTTTTGATTTGAAGCAAAATGTTTAAGATTGTGTTTATAAATTATAGGCATTTTTTAGTAATAAATTTGACTTTTAGGAAAAAAAATAAATACGGGCGAAGCGCGAAGCGCGAAGCCCTGGAAGACATCTCCGTTGACCCATGAACCGTTGACCCATGAACCGATGTCCATTATAAAAAAATGTTTATTTTTTGTTCTTAACTTTTACAGATTGCGTTTTTGGTTTAACTTTATCAGGAACCAAACCTGCATCAATCATTCTTTTTATTCTATGATTTTCTTTCATAATATTTCTTTCTTTTATTAACTCTTCTAATTGTTTAATTCTTTTAAAATTATTAGCTCTAATTTTATCCATTTTTAAAATTATATACTTTTATATATTTATACTTTTATATTTTTAAAATTATATTTATACTTTTATATTTTTAAAATTATATTTATATTTTTTATGATTCTTATTTTTTGTAGGTAAAAAATATTTAAGTTAATATTTACAATACTCGTTTAAGATTTACGTTTGTGAATGGACAACAACTTCGAGATAACTTTATTAATTGACTGTTGCACTTTATCTATTGCGTCAAGCAGCGTGTGATGTACTTTAATTTCTTTTCTATAAACTTGCATTTTCTGCTGATTAATCTTCAACGCCGTTTTAAGAGCATTTAACTTAATTTTAAGAACATCTAATTGTCTTTTAACAGCATCTAACTGTTCTTTATTTTCTTTAGAGTTTTCTTGTAAATTTTTCTTTAATTCATTTTCTAAATTGATTTTAAGAGTTTTCATTTTATCAACTTTTTGATTAAGTGAGTTTACTTCATTTATTATTCTATTCATCTTTTTCATTTGTTGAGTAATTTTAGAACTCAATTCATCAACACTTTTTTGGAATGTAGTTTGTAACTACTTTAAATTTTTTTTAATTCTTTCAGGTAGTTTTTCTATTTCATCTTCTAATTGTTCTTTTAACATTTTTATCTGATGTTTATTTTTAATGACTGCAGATTTTAAATTTAAAGAAAGTAATATTAAAATTTTTGATTGTTCTGAAATCTTTTTAAAAAGTTTTGCTATATCTGCTTCTAGCTCTCTGTCCTTTTTATCAAGTTTTAATAATTTTTCGTTTAATGATTTGTCATTAAGTTTAAGCAACTTTAATTCGTTCATCAGCGGAACCAAAATATCGTTTATATATTTTTCCTTTAAGTCATTGATTTGTGTATCAACATATTGTTTATTTGTTAACTCTGTATTTTGTTGCGGAAGAATAGAAAGATGCAATGGACCAGATAAAACGTCTCCAGTTTTCATGATATAATTTTCTATCTCTATTTCTAATTCACGATTATTCGGGATATATGCACCTCCACCAACATTTGGTAACATCATTTTTAAACAATAAAAATAAAATTTTTTCTGATTATAAAAAATACATAAATTATAAAAATACATAAATTATAAAAATACATAAATTATAAAAATACATAAATTATAAAAAATAAAATTTTTCCTAATAAAAATAAAAAAATGGAAATGACTCAAATTTGTCAAGTTTGCAATATGCGTTTTTTAAATCAAACACTATTATATTCTCATATGAAAAACACACCATGTGGTATGCATATGAATCAATTACAGCCTAATAATATTCAACCTAATAATATTCAACCTAATAATATTCAGAATAATATTCAACCTAATAATAGTATTCAGTATAATAATATTCAATCAGAGCAACCATTACAAAGATTAAAGCATTTATTTATTTCACATAAAGAACAAAATCTTTATACTGCTAGAATAAATACACCTAGGCAAAATACTGCTAGAATAAATACACCTAGGCAAAATACTGCTAGAATAAATACACCTAAGCAAAATACACCTAGGCAAAATAATAATAATTATTTAGCACAAAATAATAATGTAGCACAAAATAATCCTTTTGTTCAAAATAATCCTTTTGTTCAAAATAATAATGTAGCACAAAATAATTATATTGATAAAAATCAATTTGTTGAAAGTAATAACAAAAAAAATATGTTCTGGTTGTAATAAAAATATAACGTCCAAAAATTTTGCACGTCATTTAAAATTATGCGAACAAACAGAAGAGGTTAAAAAAGAAAAAAAAGATAAATTAAAAGATCAGTTATGTCGTAATTGTAATAAATATTTTACAAATCAAGGAATTACTAATCATTATAATTCTTGTATAAGTTCTACAAGACAATGTACAAGTTGTCAAAATACTAAACCTAAGACAGAGTTTTATGATAGTAAATATCAGTGTAAGGATTGTTTAAAGGAAAAAGTAAAATGTAGAGGTTGTCAAAAAATTATATTAAAGAAAAATTTTCAGCGACATGTAACACTATGTCCAAAACTTAATCAACATAATAATCAACATAATAATAATTTATGTCAAAATAATAATTTATGTTAAAATAATAATTTATATTAGTATTTCAACTAAACTAGTTGTATTTCAACTAAAATAGTTGTATTTCAACTAAAATAGTTGTATTTCAACTAAAATAGTTGTATTTCAACTAAAATAGTTGTATTTCAACTAAAATAATCTTATATATATTAAAATATTATTTTTTATAAAGAATAAAATATTATTTTATTAAAATATTCTTAAGCATTCCGGAAGAGAGGAGAGGTATAAAAATACTTCTTTTGAGTATAGGAACAAAAAGTCCGACACATTCCGGAGGTTCTACAGAGGTTAAAAACACTCATAAGAGTGTAAGAATGCTAGTCCGGAATCAACAAATAATAACTCCTAAATTTTTTATTTAAAAAATAATAAATGAATAAAAGCGAAAATTTGGAAGATTTATATTCACCGGTTATAATTAAAAGTGATAAAAGTAATAAAAGTAATAAAAGTAATCTAAGTCGTCATAAATCTCTTAATGCAATAAACGAAATAATAAATAATTATATGAATAACACTGAGTTTCAAGATACACTAACCCCTCAAGATCCGAATCTAAAAGATATTAATAATATTGTAGATAATCCTATATATAATACTAGATATAATAATAATAATATAGATAAAAATATATATAATAATATAGATAAAAATATATATAATAATATAGATAAAAAATATTTAGAGCCACTACCCCCTAATTCATCTCTTAATAAAAAAATACCACAATCAGATCTTACACGTCTTTGGAATTTTTTAAAATTTCATTGTATAAAAATATTGTTAGCATGTATTTTAATATTTTTTATTTATCATCTTGTTATATATATTGGAAATCAATGGGGTTACTTTCTAACAGAGGAACAAAAGAGAATAATTTTTTATAACCAAGAAAAAAAAACTTTTAAAGGATGGAAGACTGAGGAGGATAAGATTAAGGATAAAACTAATAATAAAAATATTAAACAAGGTAAAATGTATCAAGAAAATTTACATTTTATTGTTTACGGTAAAACTGGAAGTGGTAAGACTACGTTTATTAAAAAATATATAAACCAATATTATAAGGACGAAACAAAAGTACATATTTTTTGTATGCATACTTCTGAATGGCCAACTTTTACAAACGTCTATAATGATAAACAATTAGATGAGTTACAAGATATGGAAAGTTTTGCTGGTACACCTGAAAATAAATCTTTATTAATTTTAGATGATGTTGCAAGTTTATCAAAACAAAAAAATATGTCAGAAATATTTACAAAAGGAAGACATCAAAATATTCAAATAGTTGTATTAGCTCATAAAGCTTGTGATGTAGATAATAAGATTAGAGAAAACATTCAAACATTTTTTACAACTACACAAAATAATGCAGCATTCTTTAATGATATTAATAAAAATTATAAAATGAATATGCCTTTATCATATTATACACAACATAAATATGGAATAATACGTGTTGACACCATAAGAGGACATATGCAAGTATATGATAAAGATTTAAATATATTAGTAGATACCGAACATGAAATCTATAATAACTCTCAAGATTTTGAAATTAGAATGTATGCAAATGCAAAACATTTATCAAATCAAGTTATAGAACAAATAATTATCTTTTTAGAGTCTGAAGCAAAAGTACCACTAAAAATTATTCCTGATACATTTTATTTTTATTTTGATCATTATTTAAATGCAAAATTTGGTATACCAATATCTAACAGATTACAAGATAATGAAACATTAAACTATTTAAAAATTGCAATAAATGATGTTAGAAACGGTTTAAGAAAAGCAACACCAATAATATCTGATGTTAAATCTACATTTTCTGATGCTAAATCTACATTTGATGAAGCCAAAAAAACATATAATGATATAAAACCATTAATAAATGGTGTAAGTGAAATACTTAATAATTAAACAAATTTATCATAATCAAACCGAAGGTACTAGGGCTTCGCCCGATTGCAGATATATATATTTATAATATTTTCCGTTATATATATATTTATAATATTTTCCATTATATATATTTTAGATTTTTTTTCTCTAAAAAACTAAAACACAAATTTTTTCTTTAAAAAATAAAAAATGGAAAAATTTTATTGCAACTTATGTAAAAAAAAGTTACAAACAAAAAGAAGTTATCAATCTCATCTACAAAGTAAAATGCATTTACATAATGTAGAACGAGTTGATGAAGGAAATATATTAAAATTAAATAGTTATAAAAACTATATAGAAACATTGCCTACTGATATAAAAGTTAAAAAAATATTTTATGATTATTCACATTCGGAATATAAAAAAGTTTTTAATAGTGAAGATGAAGCCGTAACAGATATAAAATATTTATTTAGCGATACTGATGAATTTAACGAAATAGATGAATTTAACGAAATAGATGAATTTGATGAAGCTGAACGAACCGATGAAGCCTTAGCAAATATAAAATATTTATTTAATCAGTCTTTTGAACATAATGAAACCGATAAAACTTTTTCTGATATTCTAACCAACTTTTATAATATATTTAAGAAATCTTTCAAATGTTATATGAATGTAGAAGTACTTTATACAAAAAATGGACCTGACGGAATTCCTGAAGAAATAATACAAGGACATTTTACAAAGTCACAAGAAATTCATAATGTAAATGATATACAACCCATATTTGAATCGATGATACTTAAATTAGAAAATTGTATAATTGAAGCCCAGTTACGTGAATCTGGTTGGAGATTTGTTAAAATAATATCTAAGAAAATAGTAATTGATAAATATAAAAATAATACTGGTGGTAGTTATGTTCCTTTACCTTTCAGTTCACCACAATTAATCAACATAAAAAATGAAGATGATTATTGTTTTCTGTGGAGTATTATAGCACATTTACATCCTGCAAAATATCATAAAGAAAGACTAAGTCATTACAATAAAGAAGAATACATAAGTGAATTTGATCTTTCTGATGGCTTAGATGAATTTCCATATGATTATAATAGGTTACTAAAGTTTCATAAAAAGAATAAAAATTTAATTGAAGTAAATGTTTTTGAATTAAATGTGAATTATGTTTCTATTGGTAAAATTACTCCACTTTACTCAGATTCAAAAAAATTTTATTTGAATAATAAAAATTTTTGCCAATCAGAAATAGTATATAATGATAGAGGTAATTACATGCATCATAATATTTTTTACCAAGGAAATATAATATGTACTGAAAAATTTGAACTTGTTAAAACACTATCACCAATAATGATTAATCATAATAATTATAAAGGACGTACTGATGATTATAATTACAAATATTCATCTTTATCTTCAGAATATCAACAAAAATTAGAAAATTTAAATAAAAGTTTACAAAAATGTAAAATAGATTATCAACAACAAACAAAAATGTTACTACAAGAATATCACCATAAATATCAAAATAAGATAGAAACAATTCAAAAATTAAATGAAGAAAATAATAAAAAATTAAATAATGAAGAATTAAATAATAAAGAATTAAATAATGAAGAAAATGAAACCAAACAAAAAATAAATGAATGTTTAAAAAAATGTCTACAACAATATAAAGAACAATATGATAAAGAATATAGTTATCAGTTACAAATATTAAATCAAAATTATTATCAAAATACATTTAATCTTACAAAAGAAATTAATGAAACACATGAAATATATCAAGATAAATTTGAAAAATTAGAACAGTCAAAACAACCAGCACAAGCGAATATATTATATTATCAGGGTCATTTTATATTGTGTAAAGATGTTTCTATATTTACAAAAACTTCAGATAATAAAAATTTTCCTTGTCTTCAATGTATGACAAGTTTTAGAACTTTAGAAGAAATGAATAGACATTTGGAGAATTGCCAACAAAATGAAGCAGTTCAAAATACTTTTCCTAAAGATGATTATTTAGAATATAATAAATGGTATTTTAAAAATAAAGTACCCTTTACTATTTATTGTGATTTTGAAGCATATAATGTTAATATGACACAAAATCGAACGGAAAGTTCCAGGGCTTCACCCGATTCTGAAAATTATAATTCTGAAAAAAGTGCGCCTGGAAAAAGTTCAGCTGAACAAAGTAAAGAAAAATATTTATTTGAACAAAAACCATTATGTTGGGGAATGTACATTCATTCAAATTATCCTGAATTATTTAAATCAGAATATTTACAATACTATGGTGAAGACAGTTCAGAAATGTTTACAAAGAAAGTAGAAGAATTACAAGGACGTTTTTCACAATTGCTTGAAACAAATAAACCAATGATACCATTAACAGATGAAGAAAGAAAAGAATTTTATGATGAAATAAATTGTTATTACTGTGGAAAAGGTTTTACAAATAAATATAAAACCGGCAGAGGTAGATATATTGATAAGGTAAAAGATCATGATCATCTAAATGGATTATATAGAGGTGCAGCACATAATTCTTGTAATCTTAATGCTAACAAATTTAAATATAACTTTGTTCCTTTATATTTCTACAATGGTTCTAAATATGATTTCCATCTAGTAATGAAAGATTTATTTTCATCTGAAAAATTACAACAACAAAAAATAAATGTACTATGTAAACAAGAAGAAGAATATTTTTCAATGCAATTAGGTTGTATTAGAATTTTAGATGCATTCAGATTTTTTACTCCTTATTCATTAGATGTTATGGGAAAAACTTTGAAATCTGAACAATGTAAAATATTAAATAAATATAATTTAAAACCTTTAAAAGGAATATTTCCGTATGAGTATATAGCCTGCGGCTCACAGTCGAAGACTGATATAACTGGAGATAAAACCTGTGGTTCACAGTCGAAGACTGATTTTAATTCTGTGAATAAAATTATGGAAGAAGAACAACTTCCTCCAATAAATAAATTTAAATCAACATTAAAACAATCACAATTATCTGACGAAGACTATGCAGAAGCTGAAAAGAATTGGAGAGACTTAAATTGTAAAACAATGTATGATTATACAATGAAATATCTACAGATAGATGTATTAATACTAGCTGATCTTTTTGAAAACTTTCGTGATATGTGTTTAGAATATTACGGAATAGATCCATGTTATTGTTATTCTACACCAGGTTTAACATGGTTAGCAGGATTAAAACATACAAATGTTCAAGCCGATGGCTCTAGGACAAAGTCCGTTAAACTTAAACATTATAAAGAAAATACATATGATAAATTATTATTTTTTGAATCTGGAATTAGAGGTGGAGTTTCATCAGTTTTAGGTAATAGATATGTTAAATGTTATAATAAGAAAGTAAATCCACATACATATGGAATAATGAAACCTTTATCTCCAGAAGAAAAAGAAAATATATTAGAAATTTTTCGAACGAAACGAGAAGGAGTAGAACGTGAAAAAGCAATTGATGAATTCATGAGAGAAAACTATTTGTTATATTATGATTTTAATAGCTTATATTCTTCTTGCATGATACAAGAATTACCAACAGGTGAAATGACATGGTGTAATAATCGTACGACATCAGAGATGTCTACTAGGGCTTCGCCCGATCTAGATTATCAAAGAACATATGATGGTGAAAATAATTTTGGTTATGTATATGAAGTTGATTTAGTATACCCTGATTATATAAAAGAAGCATCAAAATATTATCCTTTCTGTCCAGAAAACAAAATTCCCAATATAGAAGATTTTTCAGATTATCAAAAATCTATAATGCCGAAAAAATACAGACCAACAAAAAAACTTATGTTAACACAAGGTAATAAAGGAAAGTATGTTGTTGAAGGAAGAATGCTAGATTGGTATTTAGATCATGGCATGATTCTCACCAAAATACATCGAAAACTAGAGTATAGAAAATCTAAATGGTTAAAAGATTATATTGAGTTCAATATTGAAAAACGCAAAATATCTAAAAGAAATAAAGATGATTTTGGAAACGTTTTCTTCAAATTAATGAATAATGCATTTTATGGTAAGACTTTAGAAAATGTGCGTAATAGACAAAATATTGAAATAGTTTATGATAGAGATAGATTTCAAAATTTAACAAGGAAACCTACATATAAAAGAACTACTAGATTCAGTGATGAACTTTGTGCTGTTCATCTAAGAAGAAGCATTGTAAAACATGATAAGTTTAATTTCATTGGTTTCACTATATTAGAATTAGCTAAACTATTTATGTATAGATTTATATATGATTATTTAGCGCCTGCTTATGGCAAAAACTATAAATTACACTTTACAGATACCGATTCTATTTTCTTAGAATTAACAGTACCATATGGTTCTTCACTAGATAAAGAAATTAATAAAATAAAAGATATTATTCATCCTTCTGATTTATGTAAAGTAAAAGATGAATTAGAAGGAAATGAAGATTTCATAACAGAAGCTATATTTTTAAAATCTAAATGTTACTGTTATGATACAACTAATAATATTAGGACATCGGAGATGTCTTCCAGGGCTTCGCCCGTTAAAACACATAAAACATTAAAAGGAATTTCAAAGGCATCAGTGGCTAATCAAATAACATTTCAAGATTATAAAAATGCATTATTTAATAATGAAATAAAAACAGCATATAATTATAGACTTAATTCAAAAAAACATAAAATGTATTTAAAAGAAGAACATAAATTAGCATTAGATCCATTTGATGATAAAAGAAAAATTTTACCTGATGGAATAACTACTTTACCTTTTTAATTTTCTAATTTCTATTTTCTAAATATAACAATATAAAAATATAAAAATATAAAATATTATAAAATATTATAAAATAATATAATAATATAAAATTATCATATAAAAATGGATAAAGTTAGAGCTGATAATTTTAAAAGAATAAAACAATTAGAAGAGTTAATAAAACAAAGAAATATTATGAAAGAAAATCATCTTCAACATAGAATGACAAAAGCTGGTATTCAATCTGATATGTTTGATAAATTAAAAATAACTGAAGAAGTAAAAACTGATTATGAAAAAACTGTCGAACCATTTAAAACTCTTGAAAAGGAACTTAATGAAAAACGTGTTGATATAGCGGATCCTGTACTTAAAACACTATTAGATGACTATGGTTTATTAGAGGCAAACATAGATAAAAAATTACCAAAATCTATGTTATTCGAACATTCTACTTTCTTTTTAGATAAAAAATTATTTGCAAGATTTTATCTTGGTGGTAAAGAAATATTTCCACAACCTTTACGAGGATTAATTTTTACTCCAGATAAAAAACCTATTAGTTTAGATAGAAATTTTGTTGATCTTTTAAGAGGAGCAGATTTAAAAAATTATGCTGTAGAAGATCTAATAAAATATAAAACTATATTAGATAGAGTTGGCACAGTAAAAACTCTTAGACGTTATAAACAATTAGAAAATTTATTATCAACGGGAGTTAAAGTAGGAAAAGGTTTATCTGAAAAACAGAAAACAAAAAAACAGAAAACAGAAACAACCATATTTTTACCAGATGATCCACAAGAATTACTAAATAGATTAAATATTTTAATATCTGCAATAAAAGAAGGACATAATTCTAGTTTCAATGAAATTCATGCTATATTGAAAAGACTGTTAGAAAAGAAGATTCTAAATGAAGAGGATTATAAAAGTGTAACTGGACATCTCTGATGTCCTCCAGGGCTTCGCCCGAACCGGTCATCTCTGATGTCCTCCAGGGCTTCGCCCGTAGCTGAAATATGTTGTTTCTAATTTTTTATAAAAAAAAAATTTCATAAAAAATATTTATTTAATTTTTTAGTTTAAAAATGTGTTCAGCAGATTTAGACAAAATTAATAATCATTTAGAAAATTTGATAGAGATTTTGGGTTCATCAAAATTTAGTACGACGTTAAAAATTATAACAACTACTTCATCACACACTTGTAATTTAGAACCCATTCTACATTTAGAACAAAATAAAAATTATCAAATTGCATTGACTAGTTTCTCCACATTTAACACTATTCAAAACGTTATCAAAGATGTAAATGATCAATTTAGATATTCTACTGATAAAGGTAAAACATGGAAAATACTAACTTTTCTTCCTGGTTCTTACGAAGTTGAAACAATATCAAATGAAATTAAGAGACATTTAGGTATACCATTTAAAGATAAGAAACAATTACATTTTGCAGTTGAACCGGCAGTTAATAAATTTTCTCTTACTTTAGACGAAAATCATCAAGTTGATTTTAATCATGATAGATCATTGTCAAAGCTATTAGGATTTAATAAACAAACCTATAGTCAAGGTTATCATTTAGGTGAGAAAATTCCAAAAATAACTGAAATACATTCAATTGTTGTACATTGTGACATTATTGAAGGAGGATATATAAATGGTAAATTATCAAATTTAATATTCAGTTTTCCAGCTTTTACTGTACCCATTGGTTATAGATTAAATGTAATTCCACAAACATTAATATATTTTCCTATTACAAGAAAAACTATTAACAACATTGGCATTAGAATCACTGATGAGAAAGGACAAGAAATAAATTTTGGAGGTGAAGAGATTATGATAGATCTTTTGGTTCGGGAGGTATAAACTCCCGTTCGAGAGGTATAAACTTTTACGCTACAATAGAGAAGTTTAATTTTTTTTA
The DNA here is from genome assembly GCA_907163375.1 of Prostheceraeus crozeri. Lineage (NCBI taxonomy): Eukaryota > Metazoa > Platyhelminthes > Polycladida > Euryleptidae > Prostheceraeus > Prostheceraeus crozeri. Next base: position 890,567 of record CAJQUW010013269.1, on the reverse strand, counting down.
TCATTTTCATTATTAATCTTATTAATCTTATTAATCTTATTAATCTTTTTAACCTTATTATTAGGAACAAAAAATAAAAAAAACTTAAATTAAAATTTTATTTTTTTTATTTTTTTGTTTTAAAAAACACTAATTCAATAATGGATGAATTTATTACTTTAAAAATGAATGAAATGTCTTTAAATAAAAAAAAACTTAAATTTAATCATCATCCAAATTTATCTAATAAAGTTTTGTCAGTTATTTGCGGAAGATCAGGTTGTGGAAAAACATATCTATTATTTAAAATTTTAACGACTCCAAATTTTTTGGATTATAACAATCTTATAATTTATACAACAACAGCAGAACAACCCATCTATCAATTTTTAAAATATGGATTTGAAAATAATCTTAAAAAAACAGCAATTGCTTCATTATTCAAAGAATATGAAAATTCTGAATATGAAGAAGAAATAAGTTCGTGGTGTGAAGAAGCAGCAGAAAATAGTCAGTTAGTCGAAACCAATAAAAATAACCATATAAAGATACAACTAATAGATGATAGTGGTAATATGCAAGATCCTAGTAAACTAGATAAAACAATGAAACATTGTGTAATTTTTGATGATTGTGTTAATGATAGAAATCAGTCAGTTCAGAGAAATTATTTCACAAGAGGTAGACATAATAACTGTAGTGTATTTTATTTAACACAAAGTATGTATTCATTAGACGGAAGTGTTATTAGAAAGAATGCAAATATATTTATACTATTTGAAATAAATGCAAGAAACTTAAGTGATTTGCTAAGAGATTTATGTATAAGAGATAAAGATGAATTTAACACTAGAACCGCCATTGCAGTCAAATTGACTGCAATCAATTTTTGAATACAGCCAGAGCCTTAACTGAATTAGTTGTGATAATCAGAAGCTATGACATTTATTGCACATATCCAAGGAATGAAATTAAGTTAGAATTCATGAGTAAATATATCTATGGTTGAAAATACACGACAATATATCTTTAAGCGCCAATTGCAGTCATTTTGACTGCAAATCAGTAAAGTATTAGTCTTCAACTTTCAAGCTTAGATATCTCATTTTTAACGCTAACAAAACAGTGAGTCATCATTCATCAACATGAACAGGATCAAGTCATGGATATACCATATCGATCAAGTGTTTAGTTTCTCATCATACGCTCACTTTAGAAGAAAGTTGACTATCAGAAAAGGACAGTAGAAGTCTTACGATGGCAGCACGACGTCGACGAATATCTGCGCAAACTGCTTTACAGATGATAACGCAATTGAATGGAGAAGTATCGGATGACGAAGAGGTGACCATGGACGAATTTATAATCGAGAGTGAAAATTCATCCATTAGTGACAATGAAGATGTTGAGATTGACGACGAATCAATAATCAGACCGACTGGGCACAATAACGGAGACCGACAAGAAACCGAATTACCACCATATCTGGGTAAAGATAAAAGTACTTTGTGGCAAGAAACAAATCGTGAGCGACGAGGACCGATCTCTTCGAAGAATATCTTCACAGCTAAACCCGGACTTTCTTATCGCTGCAAACGATCTATCTCCTCAGACGATGTATTTTCCGCCTTTCATCTTCTATTCGATAACTATATTGTGAATCACATTCATGCATGTACAATAACTGAAGCCAATCGACAAAAACCTGATTCGGAATGGTCCTTCTCCAAAGAAGAGCTGCTCGCTGTAATTGGAATTATGTATATTCGTGGTGCGACGTCAGCCTCAAAGTTTGATCTTGAAGCATTATGGAGTGATAAATGGGGTATTCCAATAGTACAGAATACTATGTCTCGCAACCGCTTTCGTGAGATTATAGGATTTCTCAGATTTGATGAGAAAACTTCTCGGCGAAGTAGAGTTTTATCCGACAAGTTCTGCTTGATACGTGATATTTGGAAACGTATGATTGACAATAGCCAGGACATGTACACCCCTAAAGAATTCCTCACGATTGATGAACAGCTCTTGCCATCGAAATGCAGATGCCCATTTACCCAATATATGCCGAACAAACCGGATAAATTCGGCATAAAGTTCTGGGTTCTGTGTGATACCGAAACAAAATATGTCCTGAACAGCTTACCGTATTTGGGAAAGGAGGAAAGTCGTCCAAGCAATGTTACTTTGTCTGAATACGTCGTTTGTGAATTGGTGAAACCGTACAAGAAATTGGGATATAACATCACATGTGACAATTACTTTACGTCCTTGAGTCTTGCCTCTGCATTGGAAGAACAAAAGATTACCATGGTTGGTACCATCAGGAAGAATCGCCGCGAATTACCGGAAAAGTTACCTCAAATGGAAAAGGATATGATGCGTTACGAATCAAGATTCTTCTTGAACTCTAACAAGAAATGTTCTTTGACGGTGTATAAATCAAAATCAGAAAAATCAGTCTGCGTTCTATCGTCGATGCATGAATCTTGTACTTTTGGCGGCGGACCGAAAAATCTTCCCGAAACGGTCAATTTTTACAACAAAACGAAACATGGCGTTGACATGTTCGATAGCATGACACGTATGTATTCCACGAAGGCGGGCTCACGCAGATGGCCAATGCACGTATTTTACAATTTGTTGGACATCGTTGCCCTAAATTCATGGATTATATATAAAATTGCTTGCCAAAAATCAATCTCAAGGCGAGATTATCTTCTTTTCTTGGGAGAGAGAATGTGTCAAATTTTCAAACCTTTTGAGGTCAATTTGCCTGCATCCGTTTCAGAATCTCCAGCTAGAACAGCACTAAAGCGAAAGGAGTGCCAAATAAGCAAACATAAGAACAAAGGTGGGAATGTTTGCAGTACATGCAAAAAATGGTGCTGTGGTCCATGTTCTGCAAACAAAATCATCATTGTTACATGTATAAACTGTGCCAAATGATTTTTGGAAACCATGACAGTTTTGCAGTTACTGTAAAAACCAATTACAGTACAAATTAGAACTTTGTTTTTTTGCTGCCTTTTATTATAATTTTCAATTCTTTAGGAAATATAAATAATAATAAATGAATTTATCATTCCAAAAGTAAAATAAATGCTATTAGACAAAATTAAATAACTTACTTGCAAAAAGTCAACTATCCAATAAACAGTGATATTTTTTTCGCAGCAAATTCTAAATAATTAGTTTTAATGCATAAATGAAAATATAGTGCATAACACAGTATATATGTTTACTCATATAAACCACTTTGTTTATGAAAGTAAGTATAGCAATAATATGTCCAATTACCATGATAAATGATGAGCCAATAATAACCGGTAGAAATTTTAGGATGTCAGGTAATTACAGGGTTCTATTCATTATCTTTTATGTTGCAGTCATTTTGACTGCATTTGGCGGTTAAAGGTATGTAAAATTCTTGGCGGTTCTAGTGTTAAACAATCGTGTAATAATGCTTGGGCAAAAGATTATGGATTCATTACAATTAATATTGATAAAAAAATTCATGATAGAGTTATCGAACAATTGTTCTCTGACTGAAAGTCGATCGAAGATTTGTTTACTGAGTAATAAAAAATATACAACATAGTGGTATAATATTTTTTTGTTATTATCAGCTTTAATTTTATCTATTTTTTAAAATATAATATTTGAATTTTGTGGTAACATTGGAATACAGCAAAAACATTTTACTGAACAAATTATTTTTTTATTGCTTTGTTGTTTGTAATCTTTTCGTTTAAAGTTTTCACGTTTAAAGTTTTCACGTTTAAAATTTTCTCGTTTAAAATTTTCTCGTTTAAAATTTTCTCGTTTAAAATTTTCTCGTATTAAGTTTTGTTTAATAAAGTTTTGTCTAATAAAGTTTTTAGCTCTTCTAAAAAAATTTTATCATCACTAAAAGTTTTACCATCACTAGAAATTTTGCCATCCTTTTTATTTTTATCATCAACTTTTTCTGTCTGTGATTGAAATGATATTTGATTTACTTCATTAGCTATTTGATCAAATTTTTCAATCTCATCTAACGTAATAACATTATCATCACATACTCTTTGAAAGTAGTAATGTAGTTTATCATATACTTCTTTAATATGTAAATGCTTAGTTTTTAATGATTTTCGTTTCTTAGTTATTAAAGATTTTTCTAACATTGTAGCAAGTGAAGTTGCAAAAACACCCGTACCTGTTAAAGCTGTAGCAACTACTGGAATTACTAAAACACCTGAAGATATAACAATTGTTAAAGCACCTAAACTTATTGTTAAGAATATGCCAATTCCTTGTGTTACATTCTTAACTTTAGTCCATCTCTTTCTTAATTTTTTATAATGCTCTAATCTTAATAATAATTGGGATTCCTTATCTTTCATATAACGTACTCTATCTTTGTGTTTTTCAATATTTAATTCACTTATTTTTAATTGAGATAACGAAGGATATATTCTTGAGGTTTCTTCCATTTCTGAAGTTCCTTCCACTTTTGTTTCTTCCATTTTTAAAGAAATATTATTAGTCACATGATATATTTTAAAAACCTGAAAGATGGATAAAATTCATGAATTTGAAATTCTCAACTTTTATGATTTTTTCGGTGTCCGGGTTTTCGGTGTCCGGGTTTTTGGTGTCCTAGAACGGTCATGATTTAAGCGGGGGGTGAAAAATGACATAATCACAAATTTGAGATTCTTAACTTTTATAATTTTCGGTGTCCTAGAACGGTCATGATTTAAGCAATGAAAAATGACATAATCACAAATTTGAGATTCTTAACTTTTATAATTTTCGGTGTCCTAGAACGGTCATGATTTAAGCAATGAAAAATGTCATAATCACAAATTTGAGATTTTGAAAAATTTAAAAATTGTGTATTTTTAAAAACGCCCAAATCGGAGCGAAGCTCCTCTGGCTTTAGCCGATTTATGAATTTAGGTCTTCATAACCTGAAAAAGGGTTCAAATTCATGAATCGGCTTAAGCCAGAGGAGCTTCGCTCCGATTTATGTTGTTTTTAAAAGTACTATTTTTTGATTTTATGGTGTCCTGGAACAGTCTTTTGACCATTACTGAGCCGTGATGGTTGCTTCGAGGCACAAGTCGAATTTCTCTGGCCGACCCATCAGGCGAAGTTTCCGCGGAGATGCTTCTAGGATCTTGTGGTCAAGTTGTCATACTGGCAGAAATCAATCACAATCTGATGTAGGCAAAAGGAGTTTGACAAGTCGATCGGATTTCTTAAAATTTGATGTAATCGCAACAATTTGAACATTCTGACGATATACATGACATATAAAAAAGTACATGAAAGACTGTTGTTGCTTTTCAACAGATAGGCTGCATGTCCGCCCATTCAATAAGTTCTCGCAGCCCTAGTGAAATTTCCCGTTCATCCCATCCCCAGCAAACACAGAAGATAAAACAATCTAAATCTGTAAGGTCCTGTTTCAGTGGGTCAAGCTCTGCATCTCTGAACTCGCTGTAGCAGCTTTGCATTCATGCGCAATCATAAGTCACGTGACACGGGTAACAGGCTTGTGGATGGTGATTTAGAAGAAATCATCTAGAAATATCTAGGAGATATTTGCTTTGTATTGTTAGACACAGCCTATCGATGAATTAGACTGCCTGTTTAGCTAACTGAATGTTTCGGAGCTGCTGCGAGTAAGTGAAATTTTAGGGGCCCGGCCCTCCCTAGGCCCCCCCATGTTCCCGCGTGCCTGGTCGAAAGTCTGTTTTGTTTCTGGGTGCTCCGGCAGTATGGATGGATTCGTTTTAAATCCGAGAAAGATCGCTCCGCACTTGCACTGGAAGACGGAATGGAGACGACCGATTTCGCTAATCTGAACAGTTAAGGCATACCAAGGTACAATTTCTGCTCATGCATCACAGATTTAGAGAGGAACAGATGAACTATTTACACAACTGCTTGAAGCCGGTTAACACAGGACGGAGAGACACTGGTTTGCGATAGACGGGCAAGAAACAAGTCGCGATATGATTACAGCGATGACTGCTGCAGGATAAACATACTTGAATAGCTTTCATTGTCATGTTGTCAAATGATTTAGTTGTCAACAATGTAAGCAAGCTCAATGAATTGTGTCACACCTATTAATCAGTAAATAAAGTACCCAAGATATTGAGCCACTTTTAGATTAAGTCATTCAGATTCAAGTTTAATTCCCATTCATCGCAAAATTTTTAAAATGAGAATACATCCACACCAAGTTAAAATCAGTGATCAATAATAAATTGCTATTATCATAATTAGTCGCTATTAAAATGAATTCTGTATCAAGCAAAACGTCTTTCCGTAGTGCTTTTATGAGATATAGATAATTCAAACTTACCAACGTTTTCCTGTGATAATGTACATGATGATGTGCAGCAAAAACAAAAGGGGACTTACATTTCTATGTTTTATTTACCCCTGAAGAGCATCAACTTGGTAGCCTGCTGCCTCGACTGCACATCCGTTGAAAATATGTTTCTTTCAAAATATATTTTTCCATACTTTAACAATCGAAGTCGAATGAATCGGAAGGCAATTATTCTTACCAGGGACGTTAGGTGATTGTTTCTTAAGGCATCATTATCAAAATAATGGTCTGTCAGCTCTGAGAATACAGTATCAACGTTGATCTTGTTTAGGACAAAATGCTCCACTTTAATATGTCCAAATTGCATCCTGTAGGGAGAGTGGAGGCATTCCATACTCCAGGAAACAATGATCTGAAAGCAACTTCAGCCACTTTAATTGTAGTAAATACACGAAAACTAGGTGACATCAGACCACCTCGCTGCTTCCTACAAAACAACTTTGCGTATGGGAAATGTACTGAATCGGAAAATAAAGCCGCTCGACATACAGAGCACGCAACTCGTTCTTTGATGCTGTTGCTTACAAAACCTGCAACGTAATATAATACATTGAGTCGCCAGTCATCATCCATTTTATGCAAATCCATCATCCAAAGCGAATAAAGGAATTCCATGTTTTCATCGTCGCTGGTGATGTTGTTGGATACGTGTATTTACACGTATATTTACAGCTTCTGTTATCGTGGGTTTCCTACATCGAAAATTGAATTCGAAATTTGAAGAAGAATCCTCGGTCAAAATGTTCGTATTCACTGATGGCGTTATCATATCATTTATTAATATAGTTTTAAAAGCACTCCTAAATTGAGTCACAGATGGATTGTTGTTAAAGCCACCACGTTGCTGCACTTTGCTGAAAAAGATTTCTAGATGGTCTTGAGAAGTAGAGTAGGTTAAAAAATAAGAAAAGTTGCAGTCATTGAGGAGATGTAGTGCCAGTTGCTTGATTGAGGTTATTGTCACAATAAATCCAATGACATATGTTCTCCTAAGAGACTTCCACATAGGAACGAAATCGTTCGTATATAAGTTCCGCAAATAAATTATTGTATCATCAAAAAATTTCATTCATTCTGCAGAATTAGAGATAGATAATGGAGATTTGATGCCTTTTTGGTGCGGATTTCGACTATTTAATCGATCGAAAAGTTTGTCTATTAAACGCAAAAGCTCTGTTGTCTCGTTGCTATCAAAATCAACCATTCCAATTTCAGTTTAAGGACAGCCCACTTATTACGATATGAAGTATACACCTGTGACGACTTATCATTTAATTAAATCAAAATTCTTGTTAAGCAGCCCTACAGAATTGCTGTTGAATGATGTCGACATCAATTTATCTGAAAATGGACTTAGCACACATATATGTCATACACATGAGCATAATCATAAAATTGTCAAAAACGTGAGATGTTATCGCCTCAACGCGATAACCATCCCATCTGGTCAACACATTTCTTGCCTGTCTATCGCAAATTGTCATCCAAGTAAACACCGATCGGCGGGCTTCAACGCCGTCAGCGTGAATTGCGGAAAGCAGTTCATCTGTTCCTCTCTAAATCTGTGTCATGCATGCTTTTCAGAATGTCAAGCACTGACTTTCGATCGAAGTCAGACATGCAATAAATTGCAATCAACTCATTTTTCAGACGAATTACATCGAAGAATTGGCCATAATGCTTATCTAGCGATTTCAATGCCGTTTCTGGAAATTGTTTATTGTGCTTTGAAAAGAAACTAGAATCAAGTAAATTAAATAATTCCAATTCAGAAATCGCTTTGAACCTGTTTGTCAGCTGTGTCAGAATATTATCCGTTATTTCCTAAAAAAGATGTTTGCTAAGTTCGAAAAGATGTTGCTAAGCATTTCGAAAGACGCATCAGTAAGGACAAAGGATTCTTGAAAAATAAGTTCGAAATCACTCTCTTTAATTTTTTTGACATTTTCTATCAGTTCCTGGATCTTTTGTCCACAATACAAGATATCCATACATTTTGATTGCATTTTGATCTGTCAGTGAAAAATACGAGAAAATACGGTTATCAAAAAGCGAGTCTGGAACTTATCAAGGAAAGCAATATTTCCAAGACATCTGTCAATGCAATCATCTTCCCAGTTTTGGGAATTTTCCAATACATGCTGAGAAAATGCCCTCAAATTTTCATAATTTTCCATAACAGTGTTTACCAGTCTTGAGGTGAAGTTCCATCTAGTTGGAGCAACTCGAGGCAATCTTTTTTGAACAAAATCTTGAAGAGCGTCAGCCCCTAAAGGCGATCGAGAAAAGAAGGAAGCCATCGAAGACAGGGTTTGGAAAAATAATGTACATTTAGGGATCAATTTGGCTGATTGTTGAAGTGTCAAATTCAGTTGATGTCTGTAACAATGAACAAATATTGCACTTGGCTCAACGTCTCTGACTTTTTTATTTAATCCGTTTTGGTGGCCAGCCATCACGGCAGCACCATCATAGGTTTGTGCAACAAGTTTACCTTCCATGTGAAAGTTCATCAACAATTGCTTCACGTGTTGTAGTAGTCCATCAGATGACCGATCAGAACTCATATCAGTGAAATGAAGAAATCTTTCTTGAACTTCACAATTCTCATCAACGTATCGTACAACAGTTGAGAACTGAGACTTATTAACTAAATCGGATGTTCCATCTAGAATGGGAGACACAAATTCTAAGTTTTTTAAATCTTGTTTGATGTGATCAATTAGTAACGAACTGATCGCCTCGATCAAATCATTCTGAATAGCCGACGAAGTCCCTCTAAAAATGGTTGACTCGTTCAAGTGGGTTGCTAATGTTGCATCGTAATGACTTATTAAATCGAGAGTCTCTAAATAATTACCCTTATTGGCCGAAGTTTTTGCTTCATCATGGCCTCGGAAAGGAAGCTCACGGTTGTCGATAGAGCAGACGACATCAATAAGGCGGGTCAATATTTCGCGATATTTTTTAACTTTTTCATATGCATCATGTCATTGATACGCCTCTGTTGATCGAATTGGTGATCGATTCTATAGTTTTTCCCGAAGCTGTTTTATTGAAGAAAGCACTTGATGTGATTAAGTGATTTTTCATGGCGTATTACAGAGAAATGGATAGCGTATTGAGATTGTCAATCCCAGTTTTAGACCATGTGTTGTGGTCGCCTGAAAACAACAGGCATGGCCAACAAAATAATTTGTTCAGCTCACTCGAACCAGTCAACCAAAATGTATTATCATATTGGGAAGAATGAAAAATGCCTTACAAATTCTTTATTTTTGTCCCTGTGAATGCGCGTGAGGTTTGGTAGTTCCGGCTTCGGTCTTCCATTCGAAATGATGTCATTTTTCTAGGCTATATCTCTCCTACTAAACGAAGTCTGAATCAAGGACGCGATTTGATCTTCAGCCATTTTAGTTTTGGGAATCGGCGTACACAAGTAACTGTTCACACAAACTTAATTAAGCGACGAAGGAATGGCAGTAAATGTTTATTTCTCACACCCTCTGAAGAGAGAAAGCGTGCGCGCGAGACATGTAATCACTCGGTTTCTAAGCAGGCCATGCGATCAAGTCGGAGGTACAATGTCGTCATTCCCATGGCGCCGTGTGATTGGTCATCAGCTCATGTGTGCGAGGGAATTCATTACTGATGTCAGGCCACGTGCGTTGATGGCATTGATCCATATTCAGATCATGTCAGCTCCTAGTCAGCTCTCTCGATGAGCGCATGCCGGGAAGATGCCTTCGGCAGCGATGCAAGTGTTACAGGGAACGATGCGATTCTATTTTCAGCAACAGATTTCTACAGTGCAAGCGGCAGCAGCAGCAGTGTAGTAGCTATTGACTTTCCGCATGCTCTCATAGACAGAGCTGACAAGGTCTGATTTGCTGCAGTCTGATCTTGAATCGCATTAATAGTAACTCAGCGTTAAAAGTGCTTCTAAAGCCACAAATTGTGAGCATGCGCCGCATGCCTAGCATGCCCGGAGCATTCGCCACTGCTTGCAGGTCATGAAATTTCCTTTATCATCAGCTTCATTTCCGTTTAATTTAGATGCTTGTTAGCAAATATTCATTCCTTTTGATAGCCTATCCATTTGCTTCATACTACTTATAAAGTGGCTTCATCGCGGTAGCATATATAAACACTAGAATGCTTTGCAAAAATTAAGTTTTGAAAAACCTGCTTAAAAGTTTTTTTGGACCGCATGAATGAATACCCTCAAAGAACTGAATCTTTTCATAAAAAAATATTCACTGTATACAGATACTTTCTTGAGTCGACGCTCAATATTAAATTGTTCTACTTGCATTGTGCTGCAAAAGAACAGCATTAATTAACTATTACAGGAAAACTAACTTTGACGACATATCAGCAGTGTGTTGAGCGTAGTATATAAGTATGTTAATTACGCATCCAGCTCAATTGCTACCTGGGTAAATCCGGATTTTTCTCCCACTTTCTGACGAAAACATGTCTTTTGATGATTACTCTGACAAAAATGGATCAAATGACTTATTTTCACGTGTGCGATATTTTTTGATATGTGTAGTATACGAAACAATGTTTCATAAGCTGAAGAAAGTCATTGAACATACCTGAATCAGCTTAGATTTATGAATTCCCTAAAAAGCGTAATGTCCTAATCACCAGCACCACTAATTCAATCCAATCTCCACCATGTGATGTTGCTTTAAAACTGATAAAATGCATCTGGCCAGATGGTCAGTCTGTTCAATTTCATTTTTACACAGTATGAAGTTGATATATCTCAGTACATGAAAAACCGGGGTCCAAAAAGTAGATGTCCTCAATTTGCACTGTCCCGTAATGAACGCTATTTTTGCCCCGTAACCGACGCCCTCAATTATCATCTGATGCATCAGAACATGAATCTAACCAACAAAACATCTTCATTGATTGTGAATAAAAACGCTTCATCGGTTACAGCTATATTGAATCAATGCCTAATGTTTGGTGATCAATATCATCAAAATAATTGTACTTTTCCTACCACAAAATGTCCTGTAACCTATGCTTCCCTACAATAATCATATTAAATTCTAGATCAACATCAGTGTATAGCAACGAAGTCCACGACAACTGAGAATATATATCAACTGAATCTGAGCAACTCTTTACGACTTTATGTGTACCTTTTCATCTAGTGCACGAAATATGCACAAAATGTCTCGAAACCGACGCCGCTTTTAAACGTCAGTTACGGGACAGAGTGAAAATCAGTTAATATACGTACCTTGGATCGGTTGCAAAAATGTGAATATAGCGGTCTAGCTACACTGTAAATCGCTCAATACCAATCACATACGAAGGATGCATACCAACATATTTTTTGGTTTATTTCTGTATTCTCTTGGCATATATTTGTATGCTCTTCGTATGTTATTTCAAATGTGGTATGCTTTACATACTAAAGCCATACCAGCACAATGTTAAAGGAAAACATCAATGATTTCTAATATATGTTGATTTAAAGCCTTTTGTCAATAAAGATCACACTAATGTTACTACTGTTCTGTAAGTAGTGAGATAATGACATTCAAGTGTCATATTTTCAATGCTGAATTCGATTTTAATACACGTACCCGTAGCAAAATTAAATGCAGTTGAATATATTTAGATACATCTGAATACATCTCACTCCACTTAGATGCATAACAGGATGCATCTCGATGAATCCCAAAGCATTCCAATGCAGTCACCCTTCAGCTATGAACCTCAACTGCAGCTGCACTGAGTGTCATGGAAGCAATCGAATGCTTATGGAATACATCCGAGTCTCTGTGAATGTAATCATGCATCCCCGCTCACCATTGTTGAATGTGACAAATCTGCAATCAATACCGTAAGCCAACGACCAATGCCTTACTGCTGAATTTTTAAACATCTCGAGCTAGAAGACAATTTGTTTCCTTCCGTCGCTATTCGTCAGACTATACCTGCAGTACATGGTGTCGTGGATGTGTTTATTTACTCAATTCACGGTGCTTCATTCCTTCAACTGAGTCTTGAGGTAGGTCTGCAAAAAGTCCGAATCTCTCTGGTTTTACTTAGATTCATTTAATATCGTAGTCACTTCAGGGATTCCGAATCTCCGGAATAAAAGTACAAATATTAAGTCATGATCAGTATGGTAGTTCCGGCGGATCTAACAGTTCTTGTCGATTCAGAAAAAAGTCTGTAGGACACTTCGATTCATCGATTCATTTCCGAGAATGGTGTGATCCCTGATTAATTCGAGTTTCAAAACGTATACTATACGTAATAAAGTGAAATAATTTTTTTGAGACGAATCCATCTCTGTCCCGAAATTCATAATTCATACCTCCTATGCTCTCCAATCAAAACGTTTGTTCATACATTTCCTTTTGCGATTGCGATTTTCTTTATGCAGATGGTCTGCTCAATTAAATAATCAATAAATATTTGAGGACGCTACTATCTTACAAAAACCAATTTCAACAAGCCTTGAGTGACCAATAATCGTCACTACTAAGTAGCCTACAAAAGGTCTACACTTGTCTAAAACCAAAAGTTACAATGAACCCCATTCAACTTAACATACACACTGTCATATGACATGCACATACTGTAATCTGACTATTTCTTGCAGATTCAATCTCATATACTCATCCAAACATTGCAATTTTTGTAAAATGAATCTCAGGATATAGGCTGCCTATATTACAGGGTGGCGGCCGAGCCCGGGAATCGCCATTAAATTTTAGCGAAATAGTCAATTGGCCCTTTAGTAGCCCGGGAATGCCATTTCGTGACTTCTATCTTTAAGGCCAATGAACATAATTTCTTGATTTCAACTACTATCACTGCTATTATTATTAAGCACACTATTTCTATTAAATGTCTTCGAATCTTGATTGATAGAATCAAGTAAATATGTACAACATCTGAAGGGAATATTCATGACAAAATAAATTGGCTTCATTTCCACAGATATCACTGTCAGTGATATCTATGAGGCGATGGCTATGTCGCTTATAGTGAAATCGCTAAAAGTTTTCTAAATAAGTGCAGTAATCGTTGTATTCTATAAAAGCAATACCGTGGCTATCCACAATACCTTGACGTCGTGTATGCAATTGGGTTGACTATAAGTCGTGCAAGTCGCAATCAATCGACAGAGGTCGCAAAAATCTTTTTGATTTTCGTGTTTCATAATGTGCTTGCATGCAATTTCGTAAGACTCGTAATATGACAAACTATGCAGCCTCTAAATACTTGCTAAAAAAGTCATATCTAAAAGACTGTTTATCTTACGTTGTCAATTTCATTGGTTGAAAGACAACAGCACAACTTTTTTAGTAGTAAAATATCTAGGGAATAATCGCCCAATAGGCTATTTATGTGCCTATATCGACACCAAGTTGAGGATGATATCAGTCCAAAATCATGTCAACAAAATTCTATTAACGCTGCCACTGACTGAAAGTTCATCAGAGTTTCCCTTGAAATCATGACAGGAAGCCCACCCAAACCAATAGGGATGTACCACTGTTTCCAAAAATCGAGGTCTCTAAGGAGTCATTCTCCGAAGCTCAATGCAGGAGCTTCTGCCAGCGGCAAAGATTTTGCTCTCTGTTCCGGTCCCGACTATACCAGAACGCGAAAAATAAGTCAATAAATATTATTTTATGTAACTTATCAAGCAAATTTTGCTAGCCTTTCCCACATGCCTAGCAAAAAGGCCAAGTTATCTCAGACCTGTTCTGCCGGTTAACCGCAACATACACGTATGCATGTCGCACAAAGTGTACCACATTACTAATCGACGGTCAAAGAAAATATTTCAAGAATGCGGGATTGACTAATAGCCCATTGAAAATTTGATGACATTATTGAGCCTAAAGTAATCAGAGCCACTAAAGAATGAACTTACAGTACGCGACAGCAAGTTGTCATACATCTATTCCATATGTGATATTTGCGCTTTGAACTTGGCTTAAATACTATGACGCTAAGATAATGAATCTAAGATAGTGAATTACACCATTAGCAATTTCTATGTTCCTTTATTGTTGTTCAAAATCTGTCAAATGGTTAGGGAATGATATCTTGTCTTGCTTGGATACTACTGTGATTGATTCATCACATTTACTATTCAATGCAAAGCGCACATTCAGTCATTGATCTTTATTGCATCGAGATCGATTCACGCGAAGCTACGCGAATCAAGGTTTTGACACTGTCCGAGAACACTGAAAAGTCTCAGAAAAAAATAGCAGCTATTGCTGGCATAACACAGTCGGGACTGTCGAGGATACTGAAGGCCTATAGAGACTCTGGTACAGCGGCTACTCAATACCAAAACTGCGGAGGTCACAATAAGACAATTGATGACAGAGCACTTAGACACATTCGGCAGCTCTCCCTGCGCTCACCACAAATGACTGCAAGACAAATCCAAGATCAACTTGGTCCTATGGTTGATGGTGTGAGCCTTCGGACAGTGCAGCAAGGATTGCTATAGGCCGACTGCATGACAAAAAAAGTCCCTTGTTCGGCCTTTGTCGGAGAAGCAGATGAAAGCCCGTCGCCAGTGGGCATTGAAGCATTCTCATTGATCTCTTGATGAATGGAAATTAGTACTTTGGAGTGATGAAACTTTTCTCTGCCTGTCAGATGCGTCCAACAAATTTATGAGACGTGTGGATGGTCATCCATTAACTAAAGATCATTACAAATTCACCACAAAATACCCCACAAAGGTGATGATCTAGGCGTGCTTCTCATTTTATGGACCAGGTCTGGACAAAACTCTCAAATCAGAAGAATATGTCAACCGAATAATTGACCATTGTGTTATTCCTGAAATTAAGTCAACTTGTCACAGTGGAAATTGCTATTTTCAACAAGACAATACCCCATGTCATGTTAGCCGGATATGCATCGAACATTTTCGACGAGAGGGAATCAATATTTTGACGTGGCCAAGTCAATCGCCAGACCTTAACCCCAACGAAAACGGGCCATTGCAAAAATGCTTATGAATAAAGCTCACTGCAAATCAAAGCAAGAACTGGTCTCAAATTTCTTGAGGATGTGGCATCATGACCAAGAAATAAAGGAAATGTGTGCAAAATTGGTGGAATCAATGCCAAGGAGAATTCAATCAGTCATAGATTCAAAAGGTGGATGGACGAAGTACTAGGTGATTCAAACAGTTAGTGATGCAAATGTTTGGAAAGCAACTGCTTTTCTACTATAGATGTGTACTCATTTCAATACAATGCATTTTAAATGGACAAATAGCCTGTGTTTTTATGGTGTATGACAACTTGCTGTCGCCTACTGTAATTAGGCCTACACATTCCATCATGCATTTAGCCGTTAAATTTTTTAAACGATTACAGATTATCAAGCCTTTATTTAGTGGCTTGTAACCCGTGATCTATCTATGAGATCTGTTTGATTTTCCAACGATAGAAGGAAATGTTTTGTATTTTCGAATGATCAAAAAAATCTGCATCATATTTAATTATCTTCAACTGATTCATGTAATTTTGCAACTTTTTTTCATATATTTTTTGCTTTTAGTCAATTTTTCAGACTTCAACTTTCAAGCATGCAAGGCTGAAGTAGCAAACTGACTTTTGAGACGTGATATTTTCAAAAACTGTGCACTCTCAATTAATTAGCAAACATGTTTAATTTGTAATCGACTCGTTTTGAATAATATTTCAATAAACAGCAATTGCAAGAATCTGACAGAATTAATTAAACAGTGTGCTGTGAAGAAGAAACAAGTTGAATAATTTGCTGACGCATAATGCAAAGTCACAAATTCAGTCAAATTAAACCAGATAAATAAAATTTTGCCATGGTTTAATCCCATGGTGATGTCTTCAATACGGAGGTAGCATCACTGCGTTGCACTTAGTCCGGGGGCTGAGGGATGGTATCCGCATGGTATCCGTCAGTTGTAAAGTTTGTGTCTGATGCTTCCAGCAAAGTCAGGTATAACACAGCAGAATCAAGGTATCGATATTTCTTGATTCAAAGGACAGCAATGACAGTTAGTCCTGGGGCTGAGGGGGGGGTTGAGTGTGCAAAAATATGTCCGCGCATTTTGACCCTAGGATGATAAAAAGAACTTGGGTAGACATTCCAGATCGAGGACCTTGACCCCCAAAATCAAAATGGCGTCCAAGATGGCCGCCACGTCATTGCCGTCATAATAACAGAGCATAGAAGTCACAAAGGATAGTGATAATGGAGTCTATTCCTAGGTTAATGGGGTCAAGGAATCTATTGAGACTGTACAAGCCAATTCAATCATCTCATGGTCAAATAAATGCAAAATGGCCGCCCCATGAGGCCACCAAAATTCAAGAAATATTCATTTTTATGCTAGTTTGATGCTTTTGGTTACAGAAGTACTAAGGCATAGTGATAACGGAGTCTACTCCTAGGTTAACAGGGTCGAGCAATCTATTGAGACTTCTTCTTAGATCGACTTACGGCACCTTTTTGTTTCTACTTTCCAAAATGTTTACTTAAGCGATAAAAAGCAATAGAAAATTTCAAATATTTTGCTATGGTATTTTCCATTGAAGTTTATCATACACGGGCTTCGCACCATTTGAAGATCTTCTAATATTTACAATTTTATACATCTGGGCATTTTATACATTTGAAGTACAGAAACGTAGTTGGAATTCGAAACAAATAATTGATGCAGCATGAATAAGTTCTGCAAGAGTTATCAGAAAGAAGATATATGCCTAATTAGGATTTCGACAGCTATTGTCAGTAGATGTGGCGTATGCTTGACATTTACAGTATTCACAACAGTCAACGTTGGCCTCCCTACAAGGACATAGTCGCGTAGCACACTTTTGACACATACACTTCAGCACCATCTCTTCAAGTAGATCCCGTTCATGCTTCTTTGGCACCAAATATCCGTTCTCCGTCATGAACCCAAAGTCCTGTAGATTGGGCGAAGTATTTCTCAGACAATTTATTTGAATGTATGCAGCGTAGAAAGCACGGTAGATATGGCCCCTCGTTGCAGAACTGGTCGGCGGAAGATCGATTAGGGATGTAGATTGTCTATGGAGAAACATGTGGTGACGCAAGCAATCCATAGTTTCGATACCATGATCTCCTCGATGAAGAACTTGTACCAAGTACCTCTCGGCGTTTGGAACGCACGCTTCCACATTAATCTGGGCTTGTCCGAAATCCTTCAAGAAACGAATTGGATCAGCCTTGATTGCAGCTGCTTTCGTACCGAACTTGGTGGTGGTATCACATCCAGACAATGCATGAATTGCTGGGTGAACTTCGCACATGGAACGGCCAATCTTGGCTGACACAATGTGTAATGGGATGTACCTGGTTTTGTCTCCAGCCCCACCTCTCGACGAAAGCTCCTGGAGTCCGTTCGATGCGAAAATATGGCAGAAATGCAAGGCAAAACAAATCATTAAGCCGGTTCCTTGCAATTTAGCAGTCAGAAATAGGCGGCTATTTTGCATTTATTTGACCATGAGATGGTTGAATTGGCTTGTAAATAGTCTCAATAGATTACTCGACCCTGTTAACCTAGGAATAGACTCCATTGTCACTATGCCTTGGTACTTCTGTAACCAAAAGCATCAAACTAGCATAAAAATGAATATTTCTTGAATTTGGTGGCCTCATGGGGCGGCCATTTTGCATTTATTTGACCATGAGATGGTTGAATTGGCTTGTACAGTCTCAATAGATTCCTTGACCCTGTTAACTTAGGATTAGACTCTATCACTATGCTTTGTGACTTCTATGCTCTGTTATTATGACAGCAATGACGTGGCGGCCATCTTGGACGCCATTTTGATTTTGGGGGTCAAGGTCCTCGATCTGGAATGTCTACCCAAGTTTTTTTATCATCCTAGGGATCCTTTACAAGAATCAAGAGTCAAAATGCGGGGACATATTTTTGCACACTCAACCCTCCTCAGCCCCCGGACTAACTGTCATTGCTGTCCTTTGAATCAAGAAATATTGATACCTTGATTCTGCTGTGTTATACCTGACTTTGCTGGAAGCATCAGACACAAACTTTACAACTGACGGATACCATGCGTCCCAGGGATTGCAATTCACCCAAGAAAAAACCCCGGAAAATCGGGAAAAACCAGGGGTTGAATGCATAAATTTGAAATATTTACATTAGATTAATTCTGCAAAAAACCGGAAAAACCGGAAAATTGCGATCCCTGATGCGTCCTTTGTTTTTACGCAAACTGATAAAAATGAAGATAAGAAGTAATTCTTCTGACCTTCACGGTCCTCGTCTAGTGTGGCAGTTTTTCTGGTTTCTCTTGTTGATATTTCTTCCTAACTTGGTGTCATCGTGCTATTGCACTGACATGTGCCTTTTGATATCATGGTTTCCATCATGGTTGTTGCTTCTCATTTGTTGCTTCAAATTAACGTGCTTGAAAATTTCAGTCTGATAAATCCACTGAATACAATTTTCTAGAATTTCATGAATCAGATGATGACAATGAAGTATTTTTTGATCGTAGTAAAGTTCAAGAAACAAATTTTTCCATCGATATGAAATCATTTAGATCCCATGTGTAGTCCACGAACTTGGTCACTGAGGAAAGGTATATGTTTATAAGCTGAAGAACCACCACTCACAAAATTCACAAATTTTGAAAAATGAGTGCGGTAGAGTCAAATATCGTTCATTATCTAGCACAATTGGTGGCAAAATTCAAAGAGGAAATGTCTCAAATTTAATGATAAAAAAAGTTTAAAGAAGTGTCCAGATAATTTTTAATCGGTGTAATTGGAAAAACGTATCTAGTCAGTTTAAAAATAGCGCGAAAATTCGATGAAGCAGCCCGGGAATCGCCCGGGAATTTGAAGCTGGAAATCTGGCCGCCACCCCGTATATATAGATATATATACATTTATCGAAAGTTCATTCTGCAAGTAAAGCGTATGAAGCTCAATCTTTAAATTTCGGATGTAATGGCACACGTCTTCGACATGGATAAAAACGCAATTGCCGAAATCTTTGAGTTACTGGGGTTGAGAGGTTACGAGATTCGTAATATCAGGAGACTTGGTAGCCTACGAGCTGACAGTAAGCGTCTTTTATGTGTTCGATTGGGTTCTGAGGAGGATAGGGACTTTGTCTTGCGTTGCTCAAGACTTCTCAGACAAAATTCCAAGTTTAGCGGCTGCTACATAGGCCCTGATCTCACCTCAATTCAGCGTGACACCGAGTATCGCATGCGAATGGAATTGAAAGAATTACGCGCCTCTGGTCGAGATGTCTTAATTTACAAAGGTAAACTTGTTCACCGTGATTCCATCAAGGGTTTTCGAGGATGATTTTAAGGAAGGATGGTAAATCCGTTCCCTCGGTTATGTTGAGCAATGTGCGATCTCTTCATAAAAACTTTGATGATTTCTGTGCTTTTGTTTCTTCAATGAAGCCCTCTATCATTGGGGTTTGTGAGACCTGGTTGACGGATGAGCATTTTGATCCATTAGTTCCTGGATACTCTGTTCACAGAGAGGACAGGAGAGATGGTCGACGAGGCGGAGGCGTTTGCGCATTCATTAAACACGATCTTATACCAAATCGGATAGTTGATCTGCCCCTCAATCCTGAATGCTGTGATTGCTTATGGTTGCATTTGCGTGGACCTAAAGTTCTCTTGTTGGTACTGTACATACCTCCGAACCTACGCAGTGATGAGCATGCAAAAATCAACGACTATATACTAGAATGTATTGATTCTGCACGATATCAAACCGATGATTTAATGATTATGGGTGATCTGAATGACTACTTCTCGACCCTCAATATTGAATTGCTACTCGATGTAACGCAAGTTGTAAATACCCCTACTCGTAATGATACTGTCTTGGATAAAATTCTTTTGACCACGACCATGATCGAATCGTATGAAGTCCCATAACTGGTCCTCCCATTGGAAACAGTGATCACCTAACTGTGTTGATGATGCCCAGGACTGAGCAGAGATCATCCATTGGTCGAATTGTTAAAGTCTATGACTACAGACAGAATTACATGAACGACTATCTGGCAAGATTGAGACAGACACCTTGGATAGTGATGCATCGCTGCATTGGCGACTTGGATGGTAAATGCAATTATTTCTACGATGAAATCACGAAAGCAAGGGAAGTATTTCCATGTCACTATGTTCCAATGTCTGAGTCAGAGAAACCTTGGATGACACCGCTTCTGAAACACCTAATTCACAAACGATATCTTGCCTTTAGACAGCGAAATTTCCAGCAATATTATCATTTCAAGGAAAAGGTTAAGACTGAAATTGAAAAAGCAAAAAGCAGTTGGGTCAGTAATATGAAACGGAGTAGTAGAAAGTTCTGGAATATCGTGAAAGATGAATCCAACTCACAGAATTCGGATTGCTTATCTGGAGTGATTAATCGATTTCCAAATCTGATTGAAGCGGATAATGCAATAAACTTTTCTTTGTCTCGAGTTTTCGCAGATTCCTCTATACAGAGTGACGGTGGAATTATTGGTGAATCTCCTCGACACTCCGAAGATACATGGTCGGTTGACTTGAATCAAAACATGATATGGAATATATTGGCAAAACTGAATACACGGAAAGCTGGCGGTAGTGACAGTTTAGCTCCTTTCTTACTGAAGGTTGCAAGTGACTTACTGAAGGCTCCAGTTACTCATTTGATTGCTTGCTCCATCGAGGAAAGACACGTACCGATTCCTTTGAAGATGGCTAATGTTGTCCCCGTTCCAAAAGGCAGGCATGTTGATTTAGAGAACTTGAGGCCAATCTCGCTATTACCAATTATTTCAAAAGTCCTTGAGCGCATCGTTCTTGAATCTGTGAAGGAAGACTAACTAGGGATGTACGGACCACACCAGCATGGTTTTAGGCCTAAATATTCAACTCTGACTGCCACGATTAGTATGCATGATCATATAACTGCAGCATTTGATGAAAGGGAGTGCAAAGGTGCAACAGTCATTGCCTTCGACATGAGCCGTGCTTTCGACCGTGTTCCTCATGATCGTCTCCTTGAATGCTTGAAACATGGAAATTTTCCTGCGGGTTTTCTTGAGTGGTGCTGTAGCTACTTGTCAAATAGATCACAAAGAGTGATCTTGCGGGGAGCATCGAGTGACATCTGTGCGGTGACTTCAGGGGTTCCACAAGGGTCCATTCTTGGGCCATACTTCTTTTGTGCATACGTTGGGTCATTGGATAAAGCGTTGAATCAATCTTGCATTTATAAATACGCTGATGACATTGTGATTATATCGCCTTATTCATCTTCTTCTGATGCTAATGAAATTGTCCGCGCTGAAGTTGAAAACGTGAATCATTGGTGCCGAAAAAATGGATTAATTTTAAATATGAGCAAAACCAAAGTTATGGATGTAAGGAAATCGACAGAACCTTCATGCATCACCTGCATCATTCCATCGGATTCAATAACCGTCTTGGGAATAATTTTTCATAAATCTATGAGGTGGACTGAACATATCCAGTACATAACGAGAAAAGCAGCAAGGAATGTTTACGTTCTGAAAAGGCTGCGAAAAATTCCGAACATCTCAAAGAAAGACCTTATTCTCATTTATAAACAACGTATTCTGAGTGTTATTGAGTACAATTGTTCATTATTTATTGGCTTGAATCACAGTCTCTCGAACTTGCTCGATAAGCTGCAGAGACGATGCCATCGTGTAATCTGCGGATTTCATTGCCCTTTGAATTGTCTTCCTAATTTGTCTGAGCGACGAGTTGAAAAGTTCCTTAATTTGTTCCGCAATGCTTTGACTCCCAATACTCCTCTACATGACTTATGTCCACATATTCTTGTTAACAGTTCCAGGATATCGATTCCATACACTCGAACGGAACGCAGAGCGTCATCTTTTTTCCCTTTATGTAGTCGATTGTATAATGAAAAGTCTAAAATTCGGCCCACTGACACAGTTTTCTGAATTTTCAAGTTTTTGACCAAACAATTATTTCTTTGTCTTTGACTTTCTGGAACTTTTGTAACTTTCTACATGATGCGAATTGCATGCTGTTTTGTGAGATTACCATTCATTCGAAATAAATGCTATATATATGGACCAAGATGAAACAAAAGTCATATTGCTGGATGATTGCGGCACGTTTTGGACTCCTTTTCCGCAGTCATGCAACTTTTGTAGCAAAATCATGGATCAGTACTGGCCTTTTGGTTAGAGCATTGACTTGACGATTAATAAATTTGTAAACTAGTATTCAAATATATCGGCAAGGCGATCGGGAAGATAAGATGTAGGAGTCTATTTGGAGTATATTTGGAATATTCATCCTTAGGACAAAATTCCATTACTTAAACATTAAGACACATCGGATGAGCATGTAGCATGCACTTTTGTAGGAATAATATGATTTATGAGGCATAATATTCATATTCTATATTGTCAAATTTTAGATGACATATAGAAAGATAAGTTCTATGTATTTTGCATTTGTACAATGTCTTTAAAATTGTTTGGTTTTTTCTATGTACCCCAATTCACGTTTATTTTGCATCTCCAATGTCATCGGTTCTGCCATCACACATTCATCTATTAGGTGAAGTTCCTATGCATAGTAGTGAATAATGAATCTAATACTGATCAGTGACATTCATTGTTATTAATTTCATCTAGATAGTTAAATTTAGTTGAAATAGCCTTGTAGCCTTGCGATGATCTTACTAGCATTTACGTTTTCGCATGCTTTTCCAATCTCAAGATATTTACGTGATACCAACGTTTTTTACTTTTTACTTTTTGACCTTTCAACATATGAAACGGATGAAATATTTGCACGTCGAATCAAGTTGTAATACGGCAAACAAGCAACTGGAGAGTCCCTATTCTAGTTTCGACTGTTTTTTCCACAAGTAATATGACAGTTGAGATAATTTAGTTGTAGGAATGCCTATTTCAGCCCCTCGACAATTTGAGAAATGAAATACTCGCTAGCGTCAGGTCTGTGTTTGCAACTTTGTACAGCTCTAAAGAATTGGACTCAACGTACGTCCATACACAGGGTCAATTGAACTTATTTCAGTTTGGCTTTATATTTTTGCATATATCGAAATTTTCGATAGAGACTCATTGGACTACATTGAGCTTCTCGCATTGACTTACTGACTTCCATCTGATATGTAGTATATTTGTTGGAGAATGACGTTTAAGGAGACCAACAATTTTAGGAATATTATACACATTATCATATATACAATTCAAGGAAAAGACAGCTACTGTCCTCAAAAGTACAATTTCAATGAACTTTCATATTTCACATTCTGAGTCTTCCTAAGATTGAAATATCGCAGAATCTCAGCTTATGACGGTCACATCATGACATCGCATGTTTTATCGAAGGTAGTTCTTGTGAATAGTCGCATTGGCAGACTTGAAGATGCGAACATGAGGTCACACAATTGCACAGTTGAGATATTCAGAGTGATAAGATTTCTCATCCTCGATTTATCTCATAATCGGAGTGCTCGTGGGTGACAAATTGTGCTATGCCTTCGTAAATTTATTGCGAAATCGAAATTGTACTGCGCAACAGCATCAAATAGGTAATTAGTGTCAAGTCCGCAATAGAAGACCCACTTCGGAGTGTCAAACTACACATATGTCGCACCTGCACATGATTTTCAAATGATGTTCGATAATTAATGGGTATTTTGAAACGAATATAGAATTGAATGGGTAGGAATATGCGCCTTTATTCCACGCTCACTCTTTAATGTTTCGAGCAACAGGAATCCAGGTACTTCACACGCAGCAGCTGATTGGATGGTTCATTGCCATTACTGTTACCATTTAACATTACCAGGTAGATAGTGAATGCACGATTACAGACTGTGTGACAAAACGAACACTATCACTTCCTACACCGATGCTAAATCACATCAAAAACTCACACTCCGACGGAGTAAAGTTGCTTGGTGTCTTATTTGCCTCAGATTTGCGTTGGAACTGTCACTTCAACTATGCGACTAAGAAGGCCAACCAAAGTTTGTTCATCATCAGAATTCTGAAACGCTCTGGTTGTAATCCTTCAATTATATGTCATGTTTACAATTCCCTAATCCGTACTACAGTCCGTTTCATAAAAAGTGGATCATCCTAAAATTTGACTAAATAAAACATAAGTATGATACAGAAAGCATTTTTCATGTTATTTTATGTCCCTAATATATTTAAATATCCTTATATAATCTGATAAGCTATGATACAGTAACGGTTCTTAAGAAGCTAATATTTTGTGGCCCTACCCTTATTGTCAATGACATTACCAATTCGTCTAGGCATTGATTCGATGATATCGTTGATTTTTGACTGATCTAACTTTCTCCACTCTCTTTTTAACAGTGACGTAAGTTGTGATACGCCATCTGTAGGTAGCAGTGAACGACGAACGTTACGTTTTAGAATACTCCATACATTTTCTATGGGATTCAGATCATAGACGAGTCTAGTGCAGCCATCTCAGTTAACGAGAGACTTGGATCAACTTTAACTAATCTCAAAATTAGGCGGTCTCTAAGTTTGGATGTTTTGCGTAGACGGCCAGAGCCCTCTTTACGACAGCGTCGAGAATCATCATTATGCCATCGATGCACATTTGTCTAAGGGACATTTAGTCTCTTGCTTGTAGCTCGCAAAGAAAACCCTAGTTCTAGCAAGGCTGACACTTTGCCTTTTGTGAATGCGATTTCGTTATTGTTCATTTGTGCTTTGTATTGTTTTCAACCGGTAAGAGATAGATTTCTAGCTGAAAGCAATCAGGAGTGCTGCCAACACCACCGCAACGAAGTCAGGAAGCTATGGAACATGAAGTCCAGTTAATCACATGTAGCAGTTACATTATTGTTGATGAATAATGGTGCTATACTGGCTCTGATTGACCAATTTTCTTTATCTTTGTTTTGCTTGATAGCTTTTGGCTTGTAGAACAACATATTACATAACAAAGGAAACAAATGTAATTTTATAAGAGTGAGGTATGATTTTGTGTAACATTGCTAAATGAAGATCAAATTATCTACTACTTTTTTTATCTATAACAGGAAAACAACTCAATATTCATACTTGCAATTTCCAACAATGATATTAGTATGCACAACTGACATGTCTTCCAAATTTCAGAGAAATTCGTTCAAGTTTGGCGGAGTTAGACAAAGTTGAAGTTAAGGCGATGTTTAAGGGTGATCCATTTTTTATGAAACAATCTGTATTATGCTCTACTCTTATCCTGCTATCTGCAATTTTATCCTCTCTTATCTACACGAGCAGTTATACAAAATAGAGAGAAGAGTCATGCGCATTATACACGGGACTTCGATGTGTTCTCTACAAACAGAAGCCGATAGACGGTGTCAATCCCTTTTTCTCAAGATCCAGAGGGAATGCAATCATCCTCTAAAGCAGACATCAAAATCATCAAGAGATCATCAAAATCGTTCATCAAGTTTTGCACGTGATGTAACAGCTCATTCTATGCATTGTAATCAACTGTTTCTGTGTTGCGCTCTTGCCGCAATTCGCAAAACGAATTAAGACTCTATTATTATTATTATTATTATTATTATTATTATTTAGTATATACGAATACATTTTCCGGTGCGTACTGTCGGTATTTTATAGTTAAGTTCAATTTCCTCATTTCAGCAATGGGTTCCGAGAAAATTTCCGACCGTGTCGCCAAGTGTGAGCAAGATTGTGATAAGATATAGACTGAACTCCTTACGAAAGTCATGTGGTAACTGCTGTAGCAAAATCTCTAATATGTCGTTTGAATATAGCCTGCTGATTGGAATAACCGATATTTTGATTTTTCGGCAACTGGCACCAGTACGTTGAATTAACTGAGCCAATTATTCGGATTGCTGCATCTGGATGCATTATTTTGGGCATTTATCTGGCATGTAGATGCATCCTAGAATGCATATAGGGATGCATTCTGGAATACATCCGAATGCACTATTTTGGGTATGCATGGATGCATCCCCCTCCAATGCATGCCCAAAATGCTGCATCCCGCTCAATGCATTTGAGATGCAATTCGTCTTGCTACGGGTAAGTCTAAGGCATTTCATTAATAATCAATAAGTATTCAACCATCAACAATCATGCATTTTGTAATTTTGAAATTAAGCATACTGTCAATCCGAAATAAAAATGCATTATAATTCATGAGCGCAAAAATACTTATGTTTGAGATATGTAAGTCAACATGATTGCACGGAAGATATCGTTTGAATGAATTGATGTTTATCAACTTGGTTCATAAAGTAGAGCTAACTAAACGTCCTGTTAATGTTGCCAGACAAGTAGCAGCGATGACAATCTCGTGGAGCACAAAATTCACAATAAATCTAATCTAGCTAAATATCACTCTATCAAACAGAAAATATTCACGACTGGTATTACCGAAAAAAGTTATTTGACAGTATTATGAAATACATACACTTTTTGCTATGTGACTTAAAGCTGAACGAAAACCAGAGGCATGCGAAAAAGGATGAATTTGCATCGGGTCTCGTATATAAAACATACCAACAACTCGTATTTCAGTGTAAAACAGCCAATCACAGATAGAATAGTTCGTTTAGCTACATACCAATCACATACGAAAGTAACTGAGATGTGGTATGAAAAACATACCAGATCTCCGTAAACATACGAGAATATCGTATCAGATGCTAGTTTCAAATTGCATGTGATTTTGGTATATGTTTGTATGCAATTTTCGTATCCAGCGATTTACAGTGTACAATTATGATACAGTACGCGACAGCAAGTTGTCATTCACCATAAAAACACAGTCTATTTGTCCATTTAAAATGCATTGTATTGAAATGAGTACACATTTATAGTAGAAAAGCAGTTGCTTTCCAAACATTTGCATCACTAACTGTTTGAATAGCCTAGTACTTCGTACATCCACCTTTTGAATCTATGACTGATTGAATTCTCCTAGGCATTCAATCCACCAAGTTTGCACATATTTCCCTTATTTCTTGGTCATGATGCCACATCCTCAAGAAATTTGAGACCAGTTCTTGCTTTGATTTGCAGTGAGCTTTATTCATAAACATTTTTGTCATGCCCACAAATTTTCGATAGGGTTAAGGTCTTCGCGTGAATCCATCTCGACGCAATAAAGATCAATGACTGAATGTGCGCTTTGCATTGAATAGTAAATGTGATGAATCAATCAAAGTAGCATCCAAGCAAGACAAGATATCATTCCCTAACCATTTGACAGATTTTGAACAACAATAAAGGAACATAGAAATTGGTGTAATTCAATTATCTTAGCGTCATAGTATTCTAACCAAGTTCAAAGCGCAAATATCACATATGGAATAGATGTATGACAACTTGCTGTCGCGTACTGTATACCATTCGGATGCCAAAAGCGTCAGGAATAAGAATATCTTAACAGAAAAATTGCATCTCAATGTCCGCTTTGTACCGAAAAAGAAAATCAAAAATAGCCGCGAAAGCACTCGAATGCTACCTGATAACCTTGCAAACCAATATAAACACCCATCCAAATGCTTCGAAAATGAAAATTAATGAATCACATATCTCTGATTGAATATTGGAGAATGAAAATTGTGAAAACAAAATTGATTTTTTTGCTTCATAAGTAGTGTGCTTTGAATTTACGTGTATTATATCAAAAGGCACTGCATTTTGACTTTTTAAGTACCATGAAAAGCTACCTTCTGCTGATAATTGCGTTAATACTAATTTTATAAAAATCCCTCGACTTAGGATGACAATGCAATGTATTTTTATCTTCGTTGGATCCCTAGTGCCATTATTTGATGCTGCTTGTTTTCTATTCAATGAAACGAATCAAAATATATACCGGTACATACAAGTTTTTGTGTAAAACATTCTCAACATGGGATCAAACCCTATTTGTGCAGGAAACAGTGAATATTAACTTCGGCATGATTTGCACTTATTACCGTTCAAGAACCTCATTAATGACTTTCAATTCATTGAGGGCTCTCAGATACTATATTTTGAGATCCTTGAACGAATAGTTGAACCAAGCAACCAGCAGGCCTATTTGCAAATCATATGTGGAAGAAGCGATCGGAACCCTTTATTTGGATTGATGTCGATTATCCGGCAGCTTTAATAGCGTTGCCGATTTCTTGCTATGAAATTATTTATTTGTGCTGTTAGACCCATGTCAGAATGCTTCCTTTTATCCTCCGTTTGAAAGATGACCATAAAATCAAAGAAGTATCTTGTCACGTGCTAAGAACACGGATTTGTGGTCTGCGTATCATCAAACAAAGAAAAAAATTTGATTATTTCGAATGCATATGGTGTGGTGATGACGAAACAGAGTTCCTTTCTGTAAAGAGAATAAATGAGGTGTCAGATCTCGAGAAAGAAGAATTTGAAAGACCTCTCCTATGGTCTATAAGCCTATTCTGTATACAATAATTGAGTTGAACATGTGATTTTCGTTTTCTTGTTACTTGGCCAGAATTGTGCGAGCATTTAGATAAGCAAACTTTCAAAGTCATTCCGCCATAATCAGCTCCCAATTTATATGGCAAAATTCGGATTCCGATCAATTTTGACATTTTCGATGAGGGCCAATAAGTACGTATTTCGCCATTTAAGTTTGTACACGGAGCATAACCAGAAAAATAAGTGTGATTGCATTCACTTATCGTCTAGTTTTACATCATCACTTTTCTTCAAATCCAGAATTTTATCGATCCTCTCCAAATACATCGGTTAGAAATGATAAAAATACATTGCGTTTTGATATAATACACGTTAACACAAAGCATACTACTTACGAGGTCAGCTATCGATTTTACTCCCGCTGCAATCATCTTTGTCAGTGACACGCAATTCATAAATTTCCATTTTCGAAGTATTTTATAGAATGACATGAATTTCTAAAGCAATCTGGCAACAGTCTAGTTTTAGCGGCCATGATAGATTTTGCCCTCTGTACAAAACGGAGATTTCTTATTTTAAAATGTTCAAATGCCTGACGCTTTCAACATCCGAATGATAGATCATAGGTAGACAACTTTTCAACTTAATCACGATTCCAACCTGCAGTGATCCATTGGAAGAAGTTGTTAGACTGCTGCACTCATGCATGTAACTGAAGAGCACACTGCAACTGTTTTACATATAGTTTGCAACAATGGTGGCTTGCTTCACTGATGCTTAAATTTCGATACCGGTAGGCGGTAGCACATGAGTTAGATTAAGAAAAGAGTTCCGCAATAGGCACTACTTGTCCCATAACCGACGCTGTTTGTCCCGCAACCGACGCTGTCTGTCCCGCAACCGACGCTGTTTGTCCCGTAGCCGACGCTGACAAAAATCAAAAATTTAATTAGAACAGCAAAAACTTATTTCGCGTGGTCGACACATATGTAAATCTTCTTTTAATGATCAACATCACACATTGAGACGAAAGGAATTACAAATTGTGATCAAAAATGTGAAAGACAAATTTCACCCTGAAAGTGGGAGAAAAATCCAGATTTACCCACCTACAGGTAGATATGCGATGGGTCAAAATCAGCAGTGCAATTACTTGGTGGGAAAAAATCTGGATCTACCCACCTGCAGGTAGATATGCAATGGGTCAAAATCAGCAGTCAAATTATTTACAAGTCCCGGGCTGTGGGCCGCTGTCTGAAAGTCCGTCCGACAAGTCGCAAGCATCAATTGCGCAATTAATCACGCGCAAATTGTCATAAAATATCAAAAAATCCAATTTAGATCCTGTATTTCTGCTTGATTATTTGAACACGTCTTTTCAGCAGTTTAGCGTACTTCAAAATACGATTGCTCACAACACCCACATCATTTTTCACATTCCATATGCGATAATGATGAAGAAGAAGATCACTAATAGGAACGTTTAGATGTCGTCCACGAACATGATATGGGTAGTGCACTGATACAGTGGAGATTTTAGAAGCATAATAGATTGCTTTAGAGCGATCACCATGATTAAAAATCTCGGTGGCATGTCTCCTCTTCTTCAAAGTAATAAGAGTTTCCTTTGACGAACCAGGTTCCTGCGTGTCGGGATAATCGAAACTAAAAAACGTGCTTCTGACATTCAATGCGGCGACGTCACCATTGATGGGCATTAACCTGCTAACAATCTTTGGCAAGTGTTCAGCAGAATACGGGACTATTATTTCGTCAATGTCTTGAACAGTTACGTAAGGGCTTTTCCTGTTCATTCGTCGATAAATGCAGTCATGGAAGGTAATAATCTGCCCGAAATAGTGCATTAAGTATGGATATTTTTTGGAGTTTGGCCACGCATTGCCAGTCTGAAACGGGAATTTGTACCACGGAATAACTGTCACTACACCATCTCTTTCATAATTCTTCAATATACGAGAAAATTCAGCTATCCAGCTATAGTTATAGAAAACGAAATGAGTGTAGCCAAGGATTCGGTTCAGCTCGATGAATTCAATCAGATAGTTCGTTCTATTATAATTACCATACAGTGGTGACAGACACATTTCAAGACCATAAGAGCCGCCGGCAGTGGCTAGCTTTTTACCTTCAAACGTTTTAGGAATCGGGATAATCGTTTTGTAAAATGAGGACAGTGGACAGCGTTTAGTACCCTTCATGCCTTTTATAAGACCAGCGACGGAGTTTGGACTTGGTCGACTTTTAAGAGGACAAATGATCAATGTCATTTCGTACCTGAAAAATAAAAACAGATCCATCAATTTTGATAGGTGGAAATCGCCGAAAAAACATACACTAATCCCAAAAATGTCTGTCACCTCTTGAATTGCTTTCTAATGTTGATGGGTGACATCGTCATAAAATTGGCAAATTTAGATATATCTATGAAAACATTGAACACTCTATATGGCATGGATAAATTAGCCATTGAATTGAAATATATATTCTATGAATGTTATAAGAGGCACTGGTAGTAGAAAGCTTGGATATTGAAGTTAATTGCACTCCAGAATGCCAACACGACCAACGAAATGAAGGCAGCAAATTTGAGAAATATACATTCCTATATGTCTATGAATGCATCCACTATATTTAAACAAGACTTGATTTGAGCTGCACAAGCCCGAAGGGCGAGATCTATCCAAGATCTTTCCGAGATCTATGTAATCATGGTCATGGCCAGATCTATGATCTTAGTCAGTGATTACATTATTCACTTCAAATTTCAAATCTATATCATAGTAACCTACAATTTGACATCATAACATAGCAAACAAAATATTAAAAAGAAGCAAAATATTATTTCTCATTTCTCGAAGTGAATGAACAAAGATGACAACTTTACGATTTGCAACATGATGAGGATATGATCGAAAAAATGATGAGATCAAAAGATACCAGATGGGACGAAAAGAAAAGAAAGATGGGCAATAACATTATTCAAAGACTGGCTGAAGAAGCGCAACACCGAAGGAATATTATAGGAAGGACAGCTACATGTTTTTAGCCCCTTCACGACCGCAGTGAATTTAGCTGCATTGTTCGAAGTCACCATGACGTGCTCCGCACGCATAATATTCATTTGCCAATGTCACCATGACGTGCTCTGCACGCATAATACTAACGCGTCAATGTCACCATGACGTGCTCTGCACGCATAATACTAACGTGTCAATGTCACCATGACGTGCTCTGCACGCATCCCTATATCATGCGCCAATGTCACCATGACGTGCTCTGCACGCCTCCATCCATCATGTGGCAATCTCTGACCATGACGTGCTCTGCACGCATAATACTAACGTGTCAATGTCACCATGACGTGCTCTGCACGCATCAGCAATAAGACTGAAAATTTATCTTCATTTACGGTTTTATTCCTACACTGCTTCCTATTATTATTCCTATTATTTATGCACATGGAAATTAGTTCATAAGTAAATTTTATCCATTTAAATGCCTTTTAAATCCTCTTAATTTTTAGTTTCCGAAGTAAGCTGTTAATTAGGCTGTTTTTGCGAGTTAATGAAGAAGTCTACTGTAATAAATCGAGGCTTCTATTTCATTACATTCACTCAATTCGAAACCTGAACGATCGTCTCGGAAAATATTACTCAATCAACTGTATTCCTAAAAATTTCCACAAGATATCGTTCATGTCTTCATACAACTTGATAGAAAGTGTTATGATAGAAATTCATAAGAAGATGTAATGATTATTACTCCCAATTAGAATCACTATAAAGCAGTGAAAGCCCTCTATCCTCATTCAATGCCTAAAATACAAAAAAAAGTAGATGAATGTTCAAACAGGTGTGTATTATATCGATAAATCAAGTAATGTCATGTATGCATACATGTATTACTTCTTATTCTATTTCTAAAATGTATTTATTTGTAACGTTCTCTATATTTTCATCAGTATTAACCCCACGATCATTATAAGATATCATTGAACATTTATTATATAGGTAATGAATAATGGTTTCACCCATAGCCACAAATAAAAAAGACAAAAAATGGATTTCTAAAATATGAACTGTTTCTTAAACATGTAAAACTTGTCTGGATGACAAATATTCATCCTTTTCAATCAATCCTATGGATAACAGTGATGTGGAAAAAGGCTAACAGAATCACTGAGGCACTTTCTTCAAGTGAAATTCCTTGAAACATGGCGCAGCACACAACGCTGGAGTTCCCGGACATGCGGGACAGAAAAAAAGCTTCTTTTCTCCTCCCAGACTCGTAACATACCTTGCACCGACGGGCAGGTCTCTTTCGAGATTCAGTTTTTTGTGAAATGCGTGAAGGATAATGATTTGACGCTAATGCTGGGACCACTTTGCATCTTGGGGAAAACGTTGTTGATTTCCTACCGTCCCCAGTCAAAAAAATGAAGCTACTTATTGTAGACTCCATGAACTTGAGATAGTCCATTTCGTTGTTATATTTCCGATAAATCACAAATGCATTATGATGCATTGTTTGAATGATGTATAAGGCATACTTCACAAACCAGTAGTAACTTTTACGAGTGCAATCGTAGTGATGAATAGAGGCATCTGAAAGATCAACACCACCCATTGATTTGTTGTAGGATATAACAACTTCATGCTTGTTGATCTTTTCTTTAGCTCCTCCTTTCTTCCTGACCTCAACTTCACGCCCACCTGCTTCATGAGCAGTGTCTAGCATAATGATCGTTTTTTCCCAGACGACTTTTGATCAACCATCTTAAGGGCTGAAACATTGTTCTTACGAGCATAGCGCACACTTTTCACCGGTACATGCACATCTTTGAGAATCGGAGAAACTCCACGATTAGCTCTACACGTACCTGTGACAAGAGTCATGTGTTGCAACAGGAATTCAGCAAGACGAACGGACATGTAGTAATTGTCAATGTATATGTGATATCCTAGGTCTAGGAGATCACGGGCAAGATAAACGACAATCCTTTCGGTGGTGGAAAGTTGGTCGGCCCCATCTAAATCAAGAACGATGTTTCGATTTTCAACACTGTCGCTGTGAACTTTGAAGCTCCATGCATAGCCTGATGAGGACTCACACAAGACATAACTTTTTATGCCATACCGACTTCTCTTCGATGGTATATATTGCCGAATTTTACTTCGCCCTTTAAATTTCATCAGTCGCTCGTCGATGGAGATCTCTTTGTCAGGCACGTACACTGTTTGACAAATGTTGTCACACAGATCAATAAAAGGACGTATTCTTCCAATCGGATCCACTTGATTGCGCTCAGCATAGTTACAAACGCCGAACTATTTCAGTATTTCACAGAAGCGTCGCCTGCTCAAACATTCTTTTGTTGAGAACAGGTCATTGTGGTTGAGAAGATCTTTCGCCCAATAATCATATGTCTTTGGTTTCTTAACAATGCCCATGTAGAAGACGATTCCAAAAAAATTCTTTATTTCGTCGACGGTCGCGTTACGCCAGTTGGCAATAGAGTCAGGTAAAGGTTCATTCTCATCAACATAATATTCGGCATCTTCCCAAGCTCTTGAATTGACACAATCGGTGTTGTAGGAAAATAGATCATCTGTCAAAAATAACTTTATATAAAACATGAAGTCTCTAGGAGGCTCATCTTCAAAATTTATGGAGGGATTCAACCCTGAAGTTGCCAGAAATTCGGGAATAGGATCTGGTCTCTTGTCGTTGAGTTGACTACTTTCCAACTGGTATCTAATGCGACAATTTGATCTTCGTCGTCGGATAGTGAAATATTAATATTCTGCGATCTTGCTACTCGATCGGGAAGGACTGAATCTTCATCACTCACACATGAATCATCATCACTCGAAGAAAAAGCGGCCATTTTCTGAGCAATATCTTCTGCTGTTCTACGTCTCTCGTATTTAGACATCATTTATCGGTGCGGTGACTTTGGACTGGTTTTGAGATGCATTGACTGGAGATATATTGACATTCAATTGATTGAGCCGACTTTTATGTTACTGTCATGACAACGATTCCTTTCTCATAACGCGCACATTGATTTCAGAGGTATTTAAACATCGACTTTCTATGCCTTTGAAAGATGAATTGGCAATGATATTTCAAATAGTCTAGTGATATTTTACAATGTACCCATGACGTGCTCTGCACGCATCGGTCGCCAAAGGGTTAAAGGAGTCGATGAACTAACAGCGAATGAGTTGGACTATTTGTTTAGATTTTTCATATTGGAAATTCGCACC
The DNA here is from genome assembly GCA_907163375.1 of Prostheceraeus crozeri. Lineage (NCBI taxonomy): Eukaryota > Metazoa > Platyhelminthes > Polycladida > Euryleptidae > Prostheceraeus > Prostheceraeus crozeri. Next base: position 855,379 of record CAJQUW010013269.1, on the reverse strand, counting down.
TTCAATGGGAACCGATTCAAGAGCTCCACTTTGAAAAACGTAGCATCTATGATACATTATCACTATAACAAGCATTTTAATAAAGGTTGGTTCATTTTCAAGGACAAAAATTTCCAACGGTCAAGAAACAATCTCGATTTATCAATGAAGCTCAGTCGAGAATCTGGAGTGGACGGTAACTCCAGAAGAGCAGAAATCATTGAAGAGAGTCATGATCAAATTTTGTGGGACAAGAAACTTCTGGGATCAGATACTCCGAAGAAATTGGTCCATACTTTGGTCTATCTTTTTGGAAGAAACTTCTCTTTGAGAGGAAGAGATGAGCACAGACGACTCCAAATGTCAATGATAGAGGAGCAGTACGATAATTTAGAGCAACGCTGTTTTCTTTTATACACTGAAAACACTTCAAAAACGAGTAAAGGTGGAATTCATGATACTAAGAAAGAACCAAAAAAGACCAGAGCATACGAAAATCAATTAAATCCGGATAGATGCATTGTCCAACTGTACAGAAAATATTTGACCCATCGTCCTCTAGGACTTGAAGACTTCTATCTGACACCTCTGATTGACCCAAAAGATGACATATGGTACAAAATTACTCCCATGGGACGTTAGGGAGTAACGTTAGGGAGGACGAAATTAAGGGACGTTTCACCAATCATAGCTTAAAAAGAACTGCACGATCCCAACTGTGTGCTGATGGATTTAGTCGAGACGTGATAACGAAAACAGGACATATATCGGAAAGTGATTTGGACTATTTGGAGGTGGGCCGCAAACAAGAAATTGGCATGAGTGACTCAATTAATTACATTCGAAAGGAGCAAACTTCAACAACAATCATGATGAATGATGGCAGGGAAAATATCTGCGCATCTACCAGTAACTCATCAAGTACAACTTCATCAGAGCCTGCAAAAATTGTTATAGAAAAAAATGGATGTAAAGTATCAATTTTCATGTGATGTCACAGTTCTTGACATCATTTTTTGACTTTATGATTAATGCTATTGTCATAGTTTTGTTACGCAAATAGGTCCCAGTTCCTGCACAGTGCAAGAACTTCGAATTATAATTTCATAGTTCAAGAACCAAGAAATTTTGCGCTATAGATATCATGCATAAAGGGATATATCTCAAGACAAAGTGTGATAGAAATAGAATTGGACAGCAAAACGAAGGAAACTAAAGAAAAGATGGCTTTAGAGCAGAGGCTTTTGGTTTTTCAGTAATGAATTTGGCAACATCAGAAATTGTTTGACTAATGAATTTAAGCAATAGAATAATTCTGAGGTAGAGAGCAAGGCACTAAGTGAGAACTAGTGAGTAAAAGTGTTCTACCGCTAGAAAAGAAAATCCATCGAACGCCGCAACAGCCCACTGCTTGGATACCGGTATGTTCTGAATAGCAGACTTTCATCCGCAGTAGAGTTTTGAAAGATTTGGAATGAGCGATTGCTTCATAAGCGGTCTACGTACAACTGCCTGCGAAAGGCCGATGTGAGAAAACGGAGACTGTCTGTTGCGAGTACAAAGGAGATTGAGAGAAATATGCTAAGAAACGAATGCATGTGGAGAGAAATTTAGAGGAAGGTGATATTTGCGAAAGAAAGCAAATTCCGAAGATTGAAGAATAACAGGCAGATGCAAGCCCATAAGAATGGATGTGCGAATGAAAGTCGAAAACTCCAGATAAGGTATACACAAAGTATGGAAAGTTAATTAAATTGATGTTCTAGGAGCGATCTGACGTTATGATCTTAGTGAGTTACGAATTCTGAAATCTGTGATAAAGCTACGTTCACACATGAGAGAAGAACCTGAGAGTTGACCTCAAATCAAACCTGAGACTGAGACCAACCCGTTCACACTTGAGAGACAGATCTCAGGAAAAAAGCTGCCCCTCATTTTCTTGAGCCTCTTTTTCACTGAACTATCGACGCTGAGACTCGCTGAGACATGACCTGAGATCTGCTGAGACCTAGGTCTCAGACCTGTTCACACTATCGACATCAGGTCGCAGATAAATTGAAAAATGTTTCTATTAATACCCTTTTGTTGCGCTAACTCTCAGGTTCCGTTCAGACTATGTGAGAGCTTGCTGAGACTCATGATTCATTTTGTCATAAATCGTCATGAAGAACAGACGTATGGGCAAGCCGCTGAAAGCCTATAGGTATTCGTACTCCACGTAAGCAGGTCATCAACTCGTTTACGTAGGTTGTTTAATGCACTGCTATTTTAACATCATGAGTAATTTTGATAATTTTTGCTTACCGTAAATACCCGCGCACAGGACGCATTTTTTTCTTAAGAAGTTGACCTAAAAACCCAGGTGCGCCTTATCCATGGATACTTTTATTACAGAAATTATGCATTTATCATAAAATCAAAAATTTATTATGAAAATTTCAAACTTACAATATTTATCAATATGAGAAGTGCACTGTTGTTTTCTGACGCACAGAACTTGATTTTGGATTACGCGCAATACTGATGATCAATGTCGATTCGAGCAATAAACCCAGACTTTCCACGATAGTCTACATAGTCTAGACAGACATCTGCTGACTGACAGGATGAGTGAGTCAGCAATCAGCACACACGACGATCATAGCGATTGAATGGAGTTCACCTTGAGTGACTGATGGTCACCGTTTTTTTAAAAATTAATGGAAATTTAGGACTAAAATTAGGATGCGTCCTATACACAGGCACACAGTTTTTCCATCGTTTTTAGGGTCAAATATCCACTGCGTCCTATACATGGCATCGTCCTATACGCGGGTATTTACGGTAATTGATTTCCTTTGAACTTAAATCTCAAATTATTTTTGAAGGCCTACTCATTTAGATTGGTTCCTTTCGTCAAATTATTTCAGTACAAGTATGAAATGCTCATGAAAGTCATGAATGCTCGTCATGTATTTCTTTTCCCTAGGCCCTATGCTTCCTTCAAAATGTTCATCAATAGTAGATAGCCTTCCACAAAAATAGCCTAAATTTTACATAGTCTAGAAGTTCTTCTACCTTCCTTCTCTCGGGCGAATTCAGATCAGCTCTGCCATATTACAATCTAACAACCTCTTTAAATAATCTTTCAACCTCTTTTCTCTAATTGTACTAATTTTGAAATGTCTTTGTCGTATATATATTTGCTCTCTCTATATTTGACTTTGTATGTGCCTAAGCTTTATGATTTCCATTTACTTTGCAAATATATAAACGTTTCTCTCTTTCTCTCATGAACTTCATCAATCTCATGTTTTCAATTTTCTACTTGGGGTCATGTACCTAGATGGTGAAATCACTCATCCTCTTCCTTCAAACTTTGATGAAAAAAGCTCTCGATTGAAGAGCTTATAAAATATACCAAAATAATAATCAGTTTCTAATGGTTTGCAAGGTTGGACCTTGGGTTTTGGGTCGTCCTTGGGCAAGTGATACAAACATGTTTTTTTTCTATACAAAACTTGGGTCTGCTGCACTATTAATGCTGCATATACAACCTACACAAATAAAGTTATAAAATTGACATTTTGATTTAAGGGGTGATAAGATCATAAAGTTCTGATTTTTTAATCAAAGTTTCACTCAATTCACAGAATATTTCAAAAATCAAATACTACTGATGAATGGATGTTTCACTTTGGGTTTGACAATGCCGCGCATTGAAAGTTCGTACATATTGCATTTGCTGCAAGCCTACATGTATTTTGCTGCACATTAAAGTTTTACATATTTCATGTATCTTACATGGATATCTTCGCAGTTATCTTCACACCCCTAAACTTTCTGCAATAGCCGACATTTATCCAAAAATGAATTAATTCCAATTTCGTATTCTAACCATGCTCTGATTACGCAGATGCCATTTATCAAGTCTGCTTTCTATTTCTGATTGATAAAATGAAAGCAATTGCTTTGTTATGAGCAATGTGCAGTTCAATCATAATTAAATCAAAAATCTTCAATTAGTCAGCATATCAGTGTAGGTTAAAATGAAGGAAAGCTTTATAACGTGATACACGTCCTTAGGCTACTAATTACAGTTATTGCAATAAAAAATCGTTTCACACTAATACCGCATTTCTCATGGACCCAATTAGAAGTTTGGCCTATAGAAGAATCTTCATGGCAGCACAAAATACAAACAATATATTTCGTTTACTTGATTCTACTCAATTATTGAAACTTGGGTTTTGTGTCTTGACCCAAATTTAGGGTATACCCAATACAAGTTTTTGCCCAATCTTTAGTTTCGGCCTACTTGTGTATTTTTCCTTTGTAACTGATTTAACCGAGTATTGCTGGAATATTTTACTGAGTTACAAAACTCAGTATACCGAGTTAAACTTAACTTGGTTAATTTCCGGCAAACTCGGTTAAATGAGTTTCTTGAAAAACTGAATTGACAACACTGGTTTCATTCGGCATGCATGTGGGAATGAACTAACCGAAGAAATCCTAATTAAAAGATTACTGCTTGTTGAAATTTTATGCGCGTTGTGATTCAACGCATTGACATTAAGTTGACTATTGCGTATCTTTACGAACATGTACATGCATGTCCGCTGTTTTTCATGTTTTTTCTACTAGTACTGACTATTTAGTGTCCCGCTTTTGGTAGCAAAAAAACATCGCCACCATGATATAGCTCAAAACTAATTTCATCAATCAAGTTAAAGTAGCCTGTACTTATTATGTGCTCATTATGTTTCTGTCTGATTCATCGTAAATTCAGATTTCTGAAAGAAGCAAACATGACAATATTTACAAGTATAATTAATATCGTAAATGTCATCAAATGAATCACTAGTTGAGACTGAATTAACTTGTGCAACCAACAGAAACACATGAGCACAAAGTAATATTCCGCGTATATGTGTACAAAGTAAATGAGCGTCGAATACACAATCCAGTTGGATGTTGATAACAAGGAAGTCTCAGAAAAGTTGAAACGTGTACAACTTTTGCTGAGACATGGTCGTTGTCTCAGTTGAAGGTCTCAGGGTTGTTCACACTTGAGACAAGGATCGTGGAGTTTGTCTCACAGGCTTCTCTCAGAAACTTGAGAGAAGCTTGTCTCAGGACCGTTCACACTATCTCTCAGCAAACGTGGTGAGTCTCCTCCTGGTCGCCCCGCACAAACGACTCTCACGACTGTTCAGACTACGTGGAGTTAGTCGCAGCATAATTTTGATTGACGTTTGAAATGAACGACGGAAACTGTAATCTTGCCGTTTGATTGGATGATTGCCTGAGTCTCAGGTCTCAGCTCTCATGTGTGAACGTAGCTTAAATGGGTGAATATTTACGTTAATACTGGGACTAGATTTTTTTCGATGCATCGATAGCAGAATGCTGGATTCCATCTTTCATGAAGCATAGCTCATCACTGACTGATCAGTTTCACCATGTTAGCAACACTTGAAGGATAGAGCGGCCATCAAGATGACCAGATCTTAATTCTATCGAACATGTGTGGTGGGATCTGGCGAAGAGGATAGCATCAAAAAGAGGTGGCATTAGCTGTTTGAATGACTTACAATCAATCCATCGTGGTCGAAGATTGGATGACCATTCCTCGGAGCGCAATTGATAACTTGATAATGATATACTCGTACATGCAAATACAAGCGTATATACTCCGAAGAATCACAACTGCGATAAATGCATCAGGTCTCCCTCGCTACTAACGTTTCATAATCATATTGAAAATCACTGTTTATCATCAGGCTAATTAATTTTCTTAACTTGTGCAATCTTAGGAACATATGTTGCAACATGGTAAGAGGTTTTGATGTGTATATATTTGGTCACAATTAAAAGGTGACACACATTTTTGGGATTGGTGTACGAAAATGGGATTTGTATTACGAAAGAACAAATCATCATGTCTCAATAATTTAGAAAGTACACTTTACAATAATTACCAATGCCCTCATTGACGCTGAATTTAAAAACAGAGGACCAACTAAATAATGTCAAAATGTAATTGATTGCTGCATGCTTTCCAGGAAATTTAATATTCTCTGATATGCTTTTTGTCAGACAAAAATGTTAAACCATACTATTTGCTGACGGTCATTTCAACTATACAGTCAGTATTGGTAATAGAATCACGGAGGAAAGATACGTGTACAAAAAGATAGGTTACAAAATGAATCATTGATCCTAAATTATGTAGATATCACGTATCAGGTAACTGAGACAGTCAATCAGGCATTAATTCATCTAATCAATATTGTTTTGTAGATATTTGCTAGCCATTCCGGAGCTACGGATCTACGGATCTAAAATTAATGTTTCGCCAAGGAGCTATTTCTTCCACAATAAAATAAAATAAAGCTCAAATAATCTATCCAAATTTCGCTTCATTACCGCAGGAAAGCAAAGTAATCGATTGCACGTCCATCAGAAAACTTTTGAAATCTGAAAGCTGAAATCCAGAGATGATTTTTTCAAATTCTCGGCCTACATTAAAGAGTTGGAGTAAGAAGCAGCTAATCGAGGTCATTACGAGAAGTCAGTTACCTCGGCCAAGTCATCAGAAAAGGTCTGGATCGCAGAAAAGTCTTCAGATGTACTCGCAAACCTCTTCGTTGGAGAACCATGACCAACCATCGCAGCATGAAAAACATTGCAAATGTGAACATCGCATGTCAAAATGTGTACATGAAAATATCGCACCATCATACTTACTCGTAACATTATATTAGGAAATGCTATGGATGAATAGACATCCAATTAGTGCCGAGACTTCAAGAATGATTTATGTAATCTCTCTTACTCACAACAAGTGGTATCCGTTTTCTCATGCCGGCCTTGTGCAGACCGATAATATAAGGCAATCGTTCATTTACATGTTTAGTGGCTCTATTAGTAGTACTGCAGATGAAAAGTTTATTCAGAACAGAACATGGAGCCTAAGCAATGGGCGGTTGCTTCGGTGGATTTCCTCTTCCAACAGTAGTTTTTCACTCACTAAATCTCGCTTTGTTTCTCGCTCTCTTACCTAGAATTATTCTTTTGCTAAAATTCTGAATTAAGACAATTTCTGATGTTGCCATCTTCATTACTGAAAAGTCAAGAGCCTCTACTATAAGCCATATTTTCTTTAGCTTAAATCATCTTTCACTTTCAATTTTATTTCTCAATTTTGCTGCTTTAATTTCGTTGATCGTGAGGGCATGCTTGAGTACAATTAGCTTCATAAACATAGCTCTCTAATACCAGTACATCTTATAACATCCATAGAAATGTAATAGGCAATTCCCCATTTGACGACAAGCACATGTAACACTCAATTCAAAGATCATACGAAAAACTTCAGTTATGCACTTGCTGCCTTATACCTATTGCCTTAATGTGGCGTTCTTTGAATTAATTCAGCAAAATGCTAGTCTTTTGATAAAATATAATTTCGGATTTCTATGATGTCTTCAAAATAAGCAAATTCGACGCAATTTGAAAGGTATGACAACGATTTGAAAATAATTCTGAAGGTAGGTGTACAATGTACATATATCACCGTACTCACTACTCACAATAGCTATAGGTTCGAATATCTGTGATTGACTGCCTTCTTTCATCAGAATCAATGGCAGATATTCTTAGATCTTTTTCAAACAATACAACAAGCAGTCTGAAGGACCCTTCTCCGATGCAAAATAAATTTAGAAAATGAATTAAAAGAGAGAGAGATGTTTATTTTTCAATTACAATGAAAATCATGGCTAAACATTTGAAAGTGATCGTTATAAGTTACATTCAAGTCAAGTAATACTATAATAATCAGCAAAGTCAGTCGACATGTGTCTGTCTGATTGACAATGATAGTTGTTTTTGGGAAAAAACTGTTTCGTCTACGTGTAGTTCGAACAATTGGCTGTATGAAGCGTCCTGAAAAACTGGATTTTGTTGGGCAAAAGCTGTGGAGTGTATGTTGAGGGTTAAACATCAGTTGCATTGACGCGCTTTGTCTGCGCGACCTCAGGTCCGGAAAACAGGAGCAATGACAATTCTCACCACAAATGATGTGGTGGGCTCGACGCTGAATTCTCTCCAGTAGGTCTTCATCCTTGGCTAGAAGGCCAACTAATACGGGAGAGCAGTATTCTGTTATGGACAGAATGAGGCCATGGTAGATGCTCATCAGATTTCTGTGATCAAGGCTTGAGGATTCGCAAGGCGTATAGGCGCTTGGATGAGAGATTGCTGATGTACTCGATATGCTTACTCCATTTAAGATCAGATGTAAGGTAAAGACCAAGAATTTTCATTTCGGATACCAGCGTCAATTCGTCAAGAGTAGACAAATGTGCATGAGGAGTTCTTGGGATCCAGAGCTGTTTGCATTTGCGAGAATTAAGTTGGAGACCAACAGATGCCGACCAAGTCATCATATTATTGCGTTCATCAATGCACGCTTGAACAGCTCTATCTGTTATTGGCACAACAAAAGTGCAGTCATCAATATATTTTACGACAACACTTGAGGAGTTCAATGGGTGCAAAGATTCCACCACTAAATTGAACAAATAGGGCCCGAGGATTGACCCTTGTGGAATACCCGAAGAGACAGGTGCCCAATCACTTCGTTGCGATAACATCCTCACCGATTGAAATCTGTTTTCTAGGTAGTCTGCGATCCATAGAACAAAGCCACGAGGCAAGTGGTTATCCATGATCCATTGATTATCGTATCGTGGCCAAGTTGATCGAAGGCCTTTGTGAAGTCGTAGGCCAGAACACTGACACCGACGGTCTCGGTATCGTCTAGGTAGGCAGTTATGCGATCATGGATGCAAATCAAGGCTGAGGTGGTCGATGACAAAGTCCTGTTACCAAATTGTAGAGGTCCAAGCAATTGCCGAAGTCTTACGGATAACCCAGTATTCAACACTACTTTCTCGCACATCTTTGCAAAATAGGGCAGCAGTGATATTGGCCGCAGTTATTCCTTTGAGACTGGTGTCGATTCCGGCAGAGGTGTAATGATCGATCACTTCCAACAATCAAGGAATTTTCTGTTCAGAATTGAAACGTTGATTACATGCGTTAGTGGCGGTGCGATAACATGTGCAGCAGCTTTACAGAGAAAGGCAGGAATATCTTGAAATCCAGGAGCTTTGTTCGCTTTCAAGTAGACCAGTGACTGATAGACTGAGTCAACTTCAATGACAGGACACAAAGAAGAGCATTCTGATCAGTCATCAGGAACAGACAGAGTTGGTCGAAGCACTTGATATGATCTGAATATGTCATTGATTTCCTCAGCAGCAGTGATGACGTTAGGGAAGGAATTTATCAATGTGTTCAGATTTGTGAGTCTAGATGTCTTGGAACCTTTGACTTCATTCACCACCTGCCACAGCTGCTTTGAACCCTTTGTAGCGTTTTGCGCCCATTTCTGCTTTTCCTTGATCAATAGAGACTTGATTTTAGAGCTGAGTTGTCGATAAATCACGAAATTGCGTTGTCGGCATGCAGTCCATCGTTTGTTGATCAGGCTCTTCAGAAGAGGTGTAATGTACGGTTTATCTCGCGGGAACATAGTAACATAAGAAACCGGTATGCTTTCTTCAAAACATGTCTGTAGAGTATTGGTTAGCATCAGACATTTCTCATCCACGGATCGATTCATGTCGTAGATAGGCAAGAAGTTAATACTATCAAGGCTACGCAAAAAGGAGTCAACATGTGATTTTCTGAAATCATACACAGGGCACTCTTTACTGATTTCCGACCGAAGATCATTCTTTGGAGAACACATAATTGTTCGATGATCCGATGTAGCCACCGGTGGGCCCACAGTCACACTATACATCGTCTGTAATTCCCTTGGCATAAGCATAAGATCCAATATGGCATCATGGCGAGTAGGCTCTGAAACAGTGTTATGCAGGTCAAACGCAGCCTCCAAATAATTAGTTCTAAGACGATTGAAATCTCCAGACAACATGATGTTATGATTTGGGAAACGTATTAGAAACTCATTAATGTTCGTGGAAATAAACTTAATCACTTCAGACGAAAGTCGCTCAACCGAAGATGGGGGCACGTACTGTATATACACACGAAACATAAATTAAGATTATGCGAAATCAACCTGCTGTTTGTGCCACATGGATTGTCACGCGATTCGAAGAGAACAAGCTTGAGAAAATGATGCATCCATACTACGACGCCTCCACCGTTCCTGCCATCGCCACGATCGTCACGAAATAATATGTGGTCTGGGATATTGAGAAAGTCATTCGAATGTTCTGTTGTGAGCCATGACTCAGTAGCAGCAAATATTTTTGATGACGTTGTGGATATAAGAGTGCGAATATGGTCCATCTTGGCGAAAACACGATTGACATTTATCGAGAGAATTATAGGATGGGGTTGTGGACGTCGACGTAAAATCACATTTGAAAATGTGCCAGCTCCGACCGTACTCTCACTTTTCCTCGATAAATTGTAACATCCTCGCCGTTTTCCCTTCTCTGTCGAAGCTCAGTGCGTAGCTGCCTTTCTTGTTCCTGTTGCATGGGGGTTAGGTCAGGCTTCACAAAAATGTCTGTGAAATTGCTTGAGTTCTTGAGATTCTTTGACCGATGTAACAATTCACGTCTCTGAGTTGCACAGCTTGTCCTCACCATAAGCAGACGTCGACCATTTCCACGTGATCTTCCTAGTCGGTTGCAAGCGACAATATTGAGGTCTTGAATATTCAAACAATTTGCAATCCTTTGCACCTCCTCCTTGTCATGCTGCTTTTTCTCCTCAATCGTTCCATGCTCTTGCTCTGACAATCCTATGACAACGAAGCTTTTTGATCTATGTTGCCTTAGTTCCACCTCCTTGATCAAATTCTCTGGGGAAAGCGCAGGCTCCAACTGCTTCATGTTGTGTTTCAAAAACTCAATTTCGCGCTGTTGTTCGATCTGTGTATTCTGCAGTGAGGCTATGCTTGTTTCAAGAGAATCAATTTTCACCAGCATTTGTGCTATGCTGTTGTTAATCACATCTAACTTGCTTGATAAGAAGCTCATCAATTCCTGGTTGCCTTCCTTTATCATATTTCTCATGACATCGGTGGGCAAATCACCATTGCGTGAATTAGCGCGTAGGTTTCGAGCGATAGGTTTTGATTTTTATATCAAAATCAAAATTGATATAAGGCAAGATCAATTTCATGAAAAAGTCATCATGTAGGTCCAGATAAATGGACTAGCGATGCAACATGGCTTCGACCTTTATGCCACTTTTCATCATTCTATTTAGTGCAGTTCTGTGTTACGCTTGTGTTAGAAGCCAAATCTTTGGAATTTAGAGGTATTGTGATCATCTGAATACATGACTCTATGAAATGGACTCCCATAGGTGAAACCTTGCACCAAACTAGGCCTTCGGAATTTTCTAATGAAATCAAATATTTCAAGGTCTAAAAAAGTAAACAAGTTTCTTTCGAAACCATTTCAAAAATAAGTTCCATTCTACCGGATAGTTTAAAAGGCTCAGTCACTTAAAGTAAGCGAGCTGCAGTCAATCCAAGGCTTCATAATGAAGTTTTGAGGACATAAATTCCTTGAATATAACCTTATGCGGAATTCAGCTGTCGCCAACCTGCCTAATTTGCAGACGGTGTCTGAGAAGTCTTAATCAGCATTTTTGTACGCAAGTATTGGACGATCATGAACTCCGAAAAAAATTGCCGCGACTTTTTCCAGGAGTCAACAGTAGGGAAAATTAGGTGTCGCAAATTACTCCAGGAGTCGACAGTAGCGAAAATAAGTTGCGTGAATTATTCCAGGAGTAAACAGTAGGAAAGTAAGTTGCCGCGAAAATTTATTGTTTGACAGTATTTCGTCGTCAGTATTTTCGCAACTCCAGTTACTATCAATTAGATTAAATAAAATTTCCTTTTCTTATGAATATTACAAATATATTGGCAATTGTATCTCATTTACAAGACCGATGGAAATTAATAGAAAGAAATTTTAGTCTGACTGAAATGTGCAGATCCATGTCGAAGAGATTTGAGAATATTTGGACCTGTTAAGACGAACTGGATCCGACGCTATGAAATGCTTAGTGAAAATGCCTTACCCTGGTCACCACCATGTACCAGAATTGATTAAGGCTGCACTCCTAGGCCGTGCCCACATTTTGAGATTATTGCTTGATCTCCCTGAGTCCTGGTAGGACTCCGAGATCAATGCTCCGTTCAAAAAAGGAGAGCCAAAAAAAGACTTTGTTGATGTCAGTACAAAAAGCGGTATGACAATATGGGTACAACTATGACAACTCGACAACTATGAGTGTACAGCGCATTTAACATAAGACATATTGTACATTGGTTTACGGTTCAAAGGCATCAAGGCTCTCGTCTGTCGAAGATTATTATAGAGAAAGTGTTTCTTGAAAAAAAACAATTGAGAGGATGACTGTCATGGTCTGAAATAGACTTGATCAGTTTGATACATGATTTCTCCAATCTGTTCTTCAAAGGGGCTGCACCGGTCAAACCAGACCTTAACCAAAAATAATGTTAGGTGAGTTGCCATTAGTCTTAAGGCGTTTAACAATAGAGAAACTTCGACACATTTTGTTGTAAACTTTAGAGAATTGAATATGCCACTTCAAGTGCGTACTGAGAATCTTTACACAATATAAATGCATACCCGGTTGTATTTTACTTTTTATCTGCGCGATCTCGCAAAGACGTGGAACTACTTTGCTGAATAGCATGAGTTTTCCGCATGGCATGTTACCAAGTGAAGTAATTATGATAATTTAGATTTTCTACTATCATTTGCAGGCATCCATGTGTATCAATTAAATTCAAGCGAATTAGTTATCTATACGGCTTCAGGAAACATAAAATATACTTTGCCATGATAAACTTTTATTGTCATCTAAATGCTTTAGAATTCACGTACGTTTAGTGTATAAACCTTATCCGACCTCTGCTTTCTTGACAGTTCTTTGAACTGCATGGGTGGACGCATTCTGATAGCCTTCTGTAATTCATCTCTAACTTCAGATGCATCACAGTGGTCAGCTTAACATCATCTAACAGCACTTTAGCCGATTGTCTGCCGATTGTAAGTGTATGTTACCGCTTATATCTAATTTACATTATCCATTCAAATTTCATAATTATCAATAAATGAAAGGATTGAAGATATTATTCAAATGAGCCTAGCGATCTTTCGATTCAGTGGTCGAGTCCCGAGGGTGACATTGGAAGTCGCCAGAAAGGGCATCAAGGCTAAAAGATCACAACGCTCTAGATAAAAGTCTGACTATAGTGTCAATATCGCCGAAGCCTCCATGCAGGAAGGGGGAGCAGTGACGCCAACCCATCCAATGCATGAGCAGTGTGCATCAATTGTTAGAAAGGAAAGCGTCACTGAAATCTTCCAATACAACTTTAATCCCATTTTTTCTCAGGAACTTTTACAAAATGTTGGAGCATAGAACGGCCTATTACAAAAGCGTTTTGAGAAAAATTCAAATGAGCAATGGAATCATAAGTGTCTTTGAATATTTTACACCTTTTCACGCTGATTAACGAACAGAAGAAATTGATTAATGAACGTCTTTTTCAATGTTTTTAAATTGAATTAAATGCATTCGAATTAGTGCATTTGCACCGTTTAGTGCTTGTTGGCAAGCATCTAAGTCAACGAGAAACATTTTTTGCTAACTGACACCACTTTTCACTTCAGCATTGAATAACAGTGAAAAGTGCGAGTAGACCATGAAAAGTCAGCACTGTTAAAATCTGTAGGGTGATTTCATCAAGACGTATTTGAAATCACAGTTAAATTTATTAATGCTCTACTGGAAGTTTTTAAATCAGAATGCGTTTTAAATTGAATGTTACATCTGAAAATCAAATAAAGTCAAGTAAAAAGTTCTGCTATCGGTTAATATACAGAGCGATTTACCTTCCTATTTACTTTAATTTAGTGAATTGACTTTAGATAATTTGATAACTTAGATTGTGCAAACATCATCAGCGGGACGGTGTTTTTAAGCATGTTATTGATGTCAACTTTATACTTGACATTGTTTGACGTTTAGATATAATAACTAATTTAGAACGCATTGTGATTAAACAACTTCCAGTATAGCATTAATAAATTTAACTATGATTTCAAATACGCCTTCATGAAATCACCCTACAGATTTTGACAGTGCTGACTTTTTATGTTCTACTCGTACCTTTCACTGCTATTCAATGCTGAAGTGAAAAGATGGGGTGTCAGTCGGAAAAATGTTTCTCGTTGCCTTAGATGCTTATATACAGTAAGTACTAAAATCTGCAAATACACTTGTTTGAATGCATTCAATAGCTAAATTTACATTCATCAAATTCAATTTAAAGACATTGAAAAACGTTCGTTGATCAATTTCTCTTGTTCGTTAATCAACGTGAAAAAGTGTGGAAATCTTCACATACAGCTAGGGGCATAGAAATTAACAATACCATTATTATTAACATAGAAATTAACAATACAATACAATTATCCACTTCCATGGCTAGGGGATTGTGGATCATAGATAAGGGATCGTTGGAACACATGCTGCATATTAACAGAGACATCTATGATTAATATAAGATATCTAAGGTATCAACTCCCATGCCATGCACTGGACTGGAGGCCAGTGACTTTGGTAGACTTGATTAATGACGGTAATGTGTATCTGGATAAAACCATGGAACAATCGGTAAACAATTCACTTCATTATTGCAAAATACATCAGAATCCAACTCAATTGATTGCTGTATGCATATTAAGTGCTACACCCGACCCAGTCTTGCAGAGAAATTGTCGGAAGAATCTGTTTAGTGTACATGTACATTGTACGCATACAATCATGTCATCGATGGTCAATTTCAAATAAATTGTGACTCTCTATATTCATCGAATTTCCAATGCCTTATCTAAAACCTCCTCCTGTATAATAATTTGGACCACTGGCGCACTTTATTCGAGAATTCAAGAGCAATGAAGCGATATAGCATGTGAGATTTATTTATGGTAATCACGAGATGTCTAATAAGAGCTAAAAATATATTGACATCGACAACCACTTATTACGAGGAGGCGTTTGAGAGACCGTTTGAGAGTTTGGATGAAGTCAGGTGACGCAATTCCTGATGATTCGACATTGCCTGTGAATCAAGGAGGTGGAAGATTGTTTATTTGGGCTGCGATATGGTTGAATGGGCGAACTGAACTTCATATCCAAAGGGATAACATGAATTCCAATGAATATGTCAATATTTTGCAAAGGGACATTCTTCCAATGTCCTCCCAATTGGGTGATCCTTCCTCCGACTGAATTTACATGGACGACAAAGTCACTTGTCACAGGAGTTGTGTAACTAATTCATTTGAAGCTGAAGCCGGCACACGAACTTTGAAATGGCCAACTTGCTCACCAGACCTCAATCCAATTGAAAATGTTTGGAGTCTACTGAAGCGTGGTGTGATGCGATCAATTCTTCGTGGAGATGCTGGTCTCTCTCGACTTGAAAATGGAAATGGGAAAGTTTAGATCAAGAAGAAATCAACCGCCTGATCAAAAGCATGCCTTCCCGTATTCGACAAGTGGTCAAACTTTCTGGCGAGGTCACGAAATATTAGTGACCACCAGCGAACGTAAAATTGGCCAACTGGCTCTACATAGCCAGTGAACAAAAAAGAATAATTTTATTTCTACTTTTGTTTTCATTTGTCTGCCATTTCTGTTATAAGTATGATATCCGGATGCAATGCCGAAGCAGATGCGTATAGTTCATCAAATTTGTTCACCATGGATCTCGCATTTAGAAGCAAGATTTTGGGGAAACACGACGAGTGATTTGTAAGATCATTGCTTCGTTTTCTGTCATTCTGAGTAAACAGTTTTGAGCAGCAAAAAACATCTTGCGAGTGCCGGTAAAAACTTAGTGAAAATTCCTCATTTCAGACTTTGGCATTATTTTTCCCCGGTAAATTGCCACATCATCACCACTTCCCTTTCGCTACTTGAATTCTTCCCGTAAATTTTTGTTTATCCTCTGTTCAATTTGAGTGAGATCTCTTTGGATGAAGACCGATGAGAATTCAGCCAAATTTCGGAGGTTTCGCGACTTTTGAAGGATCTCTCTCCTTTGCTTCTCCGAATTACAGGTAATTCGTAACAAACGTTTGCAAATTTGCTTCCTTAATCTTCTGGGATCAATAGATGTTTCGTCAGACACTCCAAGAGACACAATAATCCTCCGACACATTGTCACGTCACATCTTTACTCACTCTATCCGCCACGGATACATGCAAATGTTCTGGGACACCAGAGAAAACCAAATTTCTCTTTTTAGCATCGCGACGTGCCACCTCGTTCGGTACCTCAGAAAACATTTTTTCCTATCGTGTTGAAAAATTCTGTTTTAAATTCTCAATCTCCAGTTTCTGCTCCTTTTGAATTTCATCCAAATTTGACAGACGCTTCTCTAAACCGCTCACACGTACAGACAACAAGTCAATTTGCGAAGTTAGATCGTCGAATCTGGAAGTCATCATTGAAATTATCCGATTCTCCATTTCACTTAATCTCAGTTGGACATCGTCCAAAGAGATAGTGGAAATAGCGGTCGACCGGGTATTCTTAGCCATAGCTAGCAGAAAAATTTGAACGTATTGAGATAACAAAATCAGTAAAAGACCAACTCGAACCAACCAACTTTCGGATACCAGTCAAACGCTGAAGCCAATACACCACGGTAACACAAGTAAGGAGAGACTTCACCTTCTTATTATTCCGGGAATCAGAAAATCCGGTGCATTACTGATCAGTTATCACTTAGTCCATGACTGTTTTGAGCAGAGGAAATAGATTATCAAATATTTTCAAGAAAGGGTCCACAATTCTCCGGAAAAACATCGATTTTCGTACGGAACTACAAACGTGATGTGATTCTCGTTGCTTCTTCAACGGACAGCTTTGTGAAAAGTTCAGAGCGATTTTTTTCTGAAAGGCTTGTGAGCTTGCTTCATCACTCGCCCTGGTGGGTTTACCAACGTCAGTTTTAAATCTGCGATATGGCTTTTTGTCCTTGATTCGTCGGAGCAAATTCGTAGAATTCTGAGGGTCGGGGAACAGGCTATTGTGATCTTGTGTTCCATCGGACGTCATGACATTTTTTAACGTTCAACTGAACACAATTTGTGCAAATCTAAATTCCAATGTGCAGTTGTTTTTCTTGATTTGCGCACTTGAAATATTGCAGTCAGGAAAATAGGTAAATTAAAGACGCAGCAGATAGTGGAGTACACTGTAAATCGCTCGATACTAATCACATACGAAGGATGCATACCAAGATATTTTTTTGGTATATTTCTATATCTATTTGCATGCTTTTCGCATGTTATTTCAAGTGTGGTATGCTCTACATACTAAAGCCATACCAGCACAATGTTAAAGTAAAGCATCAATGACGTATAAAGCATGTTGATTTAAGGCCTTTTGTCAATAAAGATCACACTAATGTTACTACTGTTTTGTAAGTAGAAAGATAATGACATTTAAGAGTCAAACTTACAATACTGAATTCGATTTTAATACATTTAACAACAATGAAGTTAAATAAACAATAGATCAAATTGCCATGCAAAAGATGTGCGGCTGATGGGATTCGAACCTACGGCCAAGGTTAACAAGACCTGTGCTCTAACCAACTGAGCTACGAGCCACTTACGCGACTCTGTCAATTGGCAGGATCAAACCCTCACCACCACACATCAGTTGTTAAGGCAACAATATGGATAAATGGATAAATAACACGTCACAATTGTGACCGCCGACATTAAGACAAGTAGCGAGGATCGATTGTCCACCAAAGCATCTTAGGCCATGTCATGAATGCAATTAACAACAATGAAGTTAAATAAACAATAGATCAAATTGCCATGCAAAAGATGTGCGGCTGGTGGGATTCGAACCTACGACCAAGGTTAACTAGACCTGTGCTCTAACCAACTGAGCTATGAGCCACTTACGCGACTCTGTCAATTGGCAGGATCAAACCCTGACCACCACACATCAGTTGTCAAGGCAATGATAATCAATGGATAAATAACACGTCACAATTGTGACACATGTAAGTCTAGGGCATTTCATAAATAATCAATAAGTATTCAACCATCAACGTTTATGCACTATGTAATTTTGAAATCAGGCATATTATCAATCCGAAATAAGAACACATTATAATTCATGAAAGCAAATATAGTTATGTTTGAGATATACAAGTCAACATGGTAACTCTAAAGTTATCGTTTTATTGAATGAAGTTTATCAACTTAGTTCATGGAGTTGAGCTAATTATGAGTCGTGTGAATATCACTAAACAAGTAGCAACGATGACAGACGGCATTAATTTCATAGTAAATCGAGTCTAGAACAAATACTCTAAATACCACACTTTTCATAAGAGTGTATATGACAAATATTGCTGACAGAAGTAATTTGAATGCAGTATGTAATATATGTATTTTTTTGCTAGGTGACTTATAGCTCTTCATACGAAAGGCATAAGAATGAGGACAAATTTGCATAGGGGCTCGTATATAAAACGTATCAACAACTCGTATTTCATCGTAGAACAGCATATCACAGATAGAATGGTTCGTATCGCTACATACCAATCACATACGAAAGTAAGCATGCATTCGTATGAAAAGCATACCAGATCTCTGTAAACATACGAGAATCTCATATCAAATGTTAGTTTCAAATTGTAATGCGAATTTGGTATATGTTTGCATGTAATTTTCGTATCGTGCGATTTACAGTGTAGATGTCAAGATATGAATGACCTTTGTGATTGCTTGTCAAATGTTTGTTACACTGTGCTCTAGGTGCATACTTTGGCGAAATCTGTTCGCCCAATACATCAGAGCGCCATTTTTTGTCTAGAGGCCAAGGTGATGTTGTGCGTTGCTATTTCCACTGCCCTTATGAATTGGGAACTGCAAAACTAATACATGTACATTTGTACATGTAATTCAAGCAGAGAAACTGTTTACCTGTCATGAAACACATATTTTGTAGGAGACAGATTCATGGACAAAGAAGTTAATTTTTCATACAGTGTATTCATGACTTGTAACAGCCAAGTTTTGAGAACACGCAGCCATGACTTGTAACTTGCAAGTTTTGTATGATGCATGCGAATCATCTAGCTCAAAGGTGGGCAAGCGTTTCTAGTAGCGGGCTACATCATGGATGTGATAAGCTTTGTGGCCAGTTAGTTCTGCAGGAGGCTACTACAAAAGTCAGAATCGTTGAAATGATAACGGAGTGACCTCTGCAACTTTTTTAACAAAATATGAAAACCAAAAGAAGATGCCTAATGTGTACATTTGCTGTAGAAAACGATACCTAACCAAAATTTTATAACCTGTGGTTTGTTTTACGATTTCCAAGGTATTTTATTCTCATTGAAACACATGTCTTGGGACTTTTCCGTAGGTTTACCAAGGGATAAATATAGAGTTACCAAAAAAATCAATCATGCACAGAAATTGTACCGACAAGTCAGCAACTGGGGCAATATTTCGGAAAGCTGAAATGGAGAGAAGAGAGAGAGAAAGTGTTTTTATTTTGGAATAATAATCAGAACATACACTTTGATAAATTTCCAAATGATAGGTAAGTTGCGATAGGTTACAGAAAAGGTAAGTAAATCATGAAAAAAAAGAGCATACATCAAGGGATACTGTTTGGATATCTTGAAACGAACAGCTGAAATTGTCTCTGCCTTCTAGAAGTCATTGCCATTTCTACATAATATTGATCACTCCTTCCTGGACGACGTGGGATGAGCACATGTAGAGGATGATTAGCCAAACCTTCTGCAGATTGGAAAAGATTACACGCGAGTCTTATGCGACGGCTGTTGATGTCCTCAAAAACATGACAGTTACATATTCGTCCATGTACGATGTGATGACACCTATTTGAAAAATATCGAAGACGATCCTGAAGATGAGATGGCAAGCACACAAAAACGGGTGAGGCATAGTCAAGAAGTGTAAATATTATACTTTTACAAGTTGTCTCCAAAACTGACGAGGATACAATCGGTCTGAGAACCCGGAGAGCATACAAACGAGAGTTGCACTTTTTCAATGTTGCAGTGATATGTTGATCCCACTTCAGGTTAAAAGAAATTGTCACTCCTAGCAATTTCAAGTTGTTAACTTTTTCAACATGTGGAAGTGAAAAGGAATCAAAATTCACATGGCAATTCTTCTTTGATATAATCAGCAATTTTGACTTTTTGACATTTAAATACAGGTTTATCTTCTCACTTGATAACACGATGCTGTTGAGAGACTCGGAGAGATGTTGCAAACTTGTCACGGTATCGCGGTCAATTGCCTGAATAATTGCAGTATCATCAGCATATTTGATGTAGTCCATTAATTCTGGGTCAATGAGGTCTGCAGTGTAAAAAGTGAAGAGGAGAGGACCAACAATTGACCCCTGAGGCACACCACTACTTACATGGACGGGATTACTGATCGAGTCACCCAAACGCATGGATTGAAAACTGTCACTTAAATACGAAGAGACCCATTATATGAACTCAAGTGGCAATTTACGTGTAGACAATTTTTCAATCAACAGTCTGTGAGAAACTGTGTCGAATGCACGACTGAAGTCTAGGGACAGAACTGCGACACCAATGGCTTCTTTAGATTCGAGGTTGTTAGTGATGCGATCATGCAGATGTATCAAGGCACATATTGTTGAGGAATGCGGCACATATCCAAATTGATTGCGATCGATATCGCTGATAAGCACAGAGCGTATACTGTCCAAAACAAGATTTTCCAGGATTTTTTCTAACTCAGGCAGCACGGTGATAGGTCTCAGCTCGTTCACATTTGCAGGACTGGTTTTCGGCACAGGAGTTACTAAGCCATGCTTCCAGACTGATGGAACAATGCGATCAAGAATGCACGAGTTGAAAATGTTGCATAAAGGATCAGACAAGAATAGTGCGCCTTCCCTCAAAAGTCTAGGTGGAATTGAGTCACTTCCTATCGATTTGTTAGTGCGGACTTTTAGAAGTTTCATATAGATGTCGTATGCATCAGTAAGTGGACACCAGGACTCAGTCTCAGTCACTGCCATGCGAAAATTTGTTAATGAGTCAGTAATATTGTCAGCGACAAATCAATCTTCGAATAGTGTTCTGCAGCATTCAGATTCATTAGAAAACTGAGAAATGACATTTAGTAAACTCGGTTTCGTGTTCGCCCCTCTGATGTTATTCACAACTTTCCAAGCTTCATTTGAGGCACTTCTCTTCCCATTTAATTTTAGCGCTTACAATCTCTTTCTTGACTTTTTCTCTGAGGTGGTTATAATTAGCAAAATTTTTTTACCCGAAAGGCATGTCCTCCGCGACTAATTAAATCCTTGAGAACCGGAAATACTTGCTTAAATTCGTGGAAAATATTGCACAAGTACCGGCAGTCTTCTAGCAAGGGAAATCTATACTTAAAGCACTTCACAAAATCTATAGGTAAATACGCAACAAATTAGGAATACATTGCTAGAAAATTCTATAACAAATACATCGTAGCTTATCGTAAATGCTAAAAAGCAAAAGGTAAATTATTTAAGTTGAAATCATGCTTTTGATGTTATTCAAATGAAGGGATTTCGATTTTCCCTCGAAATCAATGTTCATGCTGGCTCGACGTTGATAAGAAGAACAGAAAAGTGTCAATTGTTCAGCGCTACAATAATAATAAACTGCGAATAATAAACTATTTATTACATTATATAAGGTGTGACTAAAAATTATTGAGATTTTCATGAGAAAAGATGAAAGAGCATAACTTTGGTCTAAAATCTTGTTAAGGCATTTATGACTTCTAAACTCCGCATGACTCTCCGAAACTCTTTCCCATTCGACCACTTTCCGCAAGGCGAGGATGTCATCTGCGTCCAGTAGTTCCGCTGAAGCTTGTATCAGTTAGTCGAGCGAAATCTGTGTCTGCCGATGAATTGTGGCGCTCATTGGCAAGCTTGTTTGGAGAACCATTTGTCTCTTCGAGATATTGAGCAATGAACAGGAGGTCAACATGAACTTGTTTATCCAGGAAAAACTGCAACACTGCTACTTGTTTTGAAGATGCCTTGGTTTGACATGATTATGTTTAGTTGGAAAGAACCAAGTTTTGTTCGATATTCAAAATATAATCTATTTTTTATATGTAATTTGTGATATATTTCGATCAGTATATACATAGGATACACATATATATAGGAAGCACGATACGCACTCCACACGTTAGATGTAAGGAACACATAACTAAGAAAGACTCATCCATCACATACATCTCAAATCATACCACATGAATATCTTTCAAACTGAAATACTAGCACATGATAATGACAATACAAATTTACGTCTTCGTGAAGCTTACTACATCAAACAATTAAAATCTGAAATTAACAACCGGAGTGAACTTGAGCAGTTTAGTGATTTCCTTGTCATTTGATTTTAGTTTTTCTTTGTGTGTGCTTCTATAGTCAGGTTGGAGTTATTCCACTCTACTACTGGAAAATTGTAACCCAGTGCAACTTGTTTTAATAATTCTGTGTCAGTCAGATCAAAGCTATTATATCGCTCGAGCTACTGGTACAAGGTAACCCAGTTCTATCTGTCGCCTATACATGTACTTTTCATGCTTATACATTGCTATGTTTGCAATTTTTGAGTTACTTTGAATTATGCAGAATAGATTTACTTGCCTGAAGCGAAATTTATCGCAAATTAGATATAAAACAAGAGATTATATTTTGAATATCGAACAAAACTTGATTCTTCCCAACTCAACATAGCTGCTACTTGTGTTTGACCGTCACTTAAGCGGAGTCAGATCACCTTTGGAAGCAATACATGTAGATTAGACACAGGCCCAATATGTCTAATCTATCACTTCCACTGGTAGTTTGACGCTGCTTACGTGACGCATGTGTTCACTAGTAGATGTAAGAAATGGCTCTGAATTTCTAAATTTAGTCGTCGACGTAGAATTTTTCGGAAGGAACACAAAATTCCTGAAACACGTGTTTGCAAAATTGAATAGAGTGACTGAAGCTTCGCCTTAGGCTTAGACACAGCATGATAGTGGCAAACAGCTATTCGCTATAATCATACTTTAGTCACTTGAGCGTCATTCTTCTAAAAAAATCTTCAAAAATCTAGCCCTCTAAATGTAGGCACACTTCAAGCATTTGAATGCATATCATATTTTAATCAATTGTTGAAATGGCTCTACATTTGCAGAAGTCGACGTCAATTAATTGTATAATTGGCTTAGTTCAACTGTTACTGCCAGGAGTTTGAAAAAATTAATTGCAATTTAATTGGTCTATTTTTTCCTAACAATCAAATGATTTAATTGGATCACATGAGCAATCAATTGATTGAAATTTTTTTATCACTGTCACTGTCAAATCTAGGCAGATCTTCCCATATGACTGACACTTGATTGATAAATACTCAGAACGTTAGTTCCATAGCACATAGGTCTGAGAAGTTGCAGTAAAAGACTTGCAGAAATGGAATTTACCTGTAATCACAATGTTTTCTGCAATTTTCAACAATTTTCTGCATCACTATGTTCGTTGAAATTTTATTTTTTTTTGGTTTAAGTTTTTCAAGCAAATTGAAGCCAGCTTCGAAAGTCTCCATTTTCTGATTGTACAGTTTTCTTGACGGAGAAACGACTTCATTTAAGAAGCTTGAAGATTCCCCACTGAAAGAAATTCCACTAATGTCCAGATGAATGTCACGATTGTGCTGAGTGGTTACTTTAAGAATAAGCGAACTTTCGAAGCTGGCTTTGATTTGCATGCAAAACAAGCAGCACGTTGGGGAGACCACATGTCGGAGAACGCACACGATGTTCGGGTGGTGGAATGGAGCAAATTCCCAAACATCACTACGGTGTCGCCATAACCTGAGTTGGTGTACCACCAGTGTATAACCTTCTCTCCGAAGCTCTCTTTAATTTTGATAATCCTGGTTATTCTTCAGCTAGCATGGAGTCTCCTTCAAGATCTCTTCAAAATACAGCGGGAGAGCCACTTCAATTTTGAGTAACTAGCAGGCTTACCGTGGGAATTGATTTTGAATTACCATTCCCATCCCATTCCCACGGAATTTTTCAGTATTTCCCATCAGAATTCCCATGGCTCATTGCTCTTCCTATATACGGTTTATGGTTCTCTTCTTTCGGACTACAAGTCGATTAACGGATTTTCGTAATTGAACTGATGAGATTAAGCGCTTTTAGTTGACCTATCTTTTGGATGAAAAAAGTATTGGCATATCAATCTATCTTATTTTGTAATTTCCAAAAATTGCAAGTTTTTACTAATTATCAAAAATATCTATCATTTTGTTTCAGGGATTAGTCAATCAATAAAGACGACTTCATCGAAATAGTATTCGATTACATATAGGCCTAAAGGCTACATACACATATTCGCATGTCTATTCACTCTGATTCACTTCATGCGGTGCCGTACTTGTGATGAACATGGTAAACTTCTAGCTCATCGCAATATCATATTTAAGTTTACAATACAAGTACAGTGCCTGTATACAAGCAATGAAGTCAATACTTCGCTTACGCATATTTCTATGACTTATCAACAGAAAACAACTACTGATTTATGAAATATGACAATACGCTCGCTCGCATCAAACGTTTCTACGGGTATGAAAATCTAGAGAATAGCCGATGCACTAGAAAAATGTCAATGGATTGACAAACGTTGTTATGAAATATATCAAATGAATAACAAATGTTCATGCAAACCTAGGAACTGAATTATAATACATTCTCTAACTTGCAAGCATATTTTGTGTAAATCATAGCGCTGAGCTTGTCAAGCTTGTCAGGCTTGAGCCTTTTTCGAAGCTTTGATAAGAGAATCCCCGCCTCGCTGAATAGTCTTTCTACAGAAGCCAATGACACTGGGGTGGAAAAAAGAATTTTTGCACACTTTGACAAAAGTCTCATTTGTGGTCCTTTCTCTTTCCAAAAATCCTTGGTCGGATGTCTGGAGGCCACACGAATGGTCTCAAAAAGCAACATTTCTGTTTCAAGTTGTTCATGAAGCGACGTCTTCATGCGCTTTGAGCGTGGAGCAAACAATGTCTCAAACGGATAGCTGGATGTCGAGGGCTCACGTTCCTGGTTATCACTGACTTTGTCCGTGGGGATATCAGATATATGCGTTGAATCAAGCAGCTGATTCAAATAGTTCACAACACTCGATTTGAATCCTTGTATCTCCTGCTCCCATTCATTCATGAACACCTGCAATTCTCGGGTCTTTTTGGTGGAATATCTAAGAGTTTTCACCATATCCAAAGCCGTGTTGCAGACATCAATGTTTGACAAATAACAAGCCGCTTTTGTAAATGATGAACCACAATATGGCCACAGCTTCTTTCTCATCTGGTTTCGTAGAAGGCAGCAAGTCTCCCGAGCGATGGCAGGCACTTCTTCACTAATCTGCATTTGGAACAAGTGAATATCCAAGGTAAGATAGTTCAGGTAAGATAGATGAGAAGTTGGCCCGTCAACCTCAACTCTGTCAAAGAAGCACTTGACGGCTTCCACAATATCCAACAGAGGTTTCAGTGAAGGTAAAGGTGGCAAATTGTTAGATACATGACAGTCTTCTTCTGACAGAAATGCAGTGTAGTTGTCCACCGCAGATCGAAGTCGAGAATGTTGAAAGCGCCATGGGCGAGTCGTGCTTTTATCAGGAATAGCACGCTTCAGTCGCTTCGCATTTTGGTCGCGTACATTATAGAAAGATGCCACAGAAGTCAGATTAGACAGCATGCCACTTAGTAATTCTGGTGGAGACTTCTCGAAAACGTCTTTGACACAAGTCGACAAGGCATGTTCGGTACAACCAATTCTACCACCCAAGTTCAGCGTCGTTGGATAACGACCGTCGAACGCTGCGACCATTTTCGGTTCGTTGTCACTAACTATAAAGATGGGTTGAGAGAGCTCACCCTGTTTTTCATCATCCGGTGACTTAATGCATTCTTCGAGAATTATGAAAGTGAACGAAGCGTCGTGTGGTACATCATCCAAATCAAAAATCTTAAGTGGATAACTGAACCAACGCCAATCTTTATCGAGTCCACAAGCAACAATAGCAAAATAAGGAAGTCGATGTTCATGTCTTCCAGACCAAAAATCAATCATGCATGATACACCAGCATCCAGATCGTTGAGACTGTTTATAAAATGATGTTGCAATTTCGCATGGGATTGCTCTCCCTCAGTCATTAACCCCGATGAAATGTAAGTTCGTCCGATGGAATAGTCATTGATCTTGTTGTTTCTGTGCGTTACCGAAGAAGCGAAGTTTGCGCAAAAAGATGCAATTTGAGCCATGGCGTTGATGGACACTGTCGGATGGGCACAAACAAGCTTCAATACATATTGCTGCCATTGTTCTTTTGCTTCTTTCGGAAGAGGAGGCTTGCTTGTTGATGGAGCACACTGAAAACTTCGGTGAATGGTGAGTTGATTGGACGTCGGCGTCGCCGGTGCGCAGTTTTTCTCGAGATGGCGCTTTATTGCACTGACCCCACTCTGGTTGACCCACTGTCCTCTTGTCTTCTTAAACCAAAGAAACAATTTCTTACAGGCATCACAATAAAGGAAAGGGACCAACAATGGTTTCTTGTCGTCTCCTGAGCTCTCGGCAACCGGTGACATGTCCACTTGCACGGCCTTTATCCTCGAATCAAGATTGGCACTACCACTGGTTAATGACTTCGGTGGCGGAACAAAAGATACACGAGCAGCAAAAATGTGCTGATGCAGAGTTTTTTTGTCTACTTCGAAGAACTTGTTCGAAGACATCCCAGCGACGACCTGCATCAGAGTGGGAACTGAAGTTGCAGACGATTATAATTACATCATATAGCTCGGTTCCTCTTCGGTCTGCAGCCTAATGAATCATCGCCAAGCGTCAATCATGGGAAAAGAATGTTTTGCGAGCTCAGATTCCCTCACTTGAATTGTCAAAAGTTGCGTAAGTGAAATTGATCATGCAGCGCACGGGGCGAGAGAATCGGTCGGTCACTGACATGGATACTGATTCTGCTCCCGTCGGTTGACGATGCGAATTGACAGACAACCTCAACAGATAATTACATAATCCAGGCTCTCTCTATCTCTCTCTCTCTATCATTCAAGACCGATATTAGTCTTCTTAAAAGATTGATAAGCCAAGAAAAGAATTGTTATGATGATGGTTACCGACCCGTGTTTCGTCACCCTGACAGAATCATGCTTTTTTCAGACAAGGACAGCCTGCTTACTGTAGACACACCTGTACAATGTACATGCATAAATGCTGTATTTTCACTTCAATCTGTGCGTCATTCATGAGCGGCTTCGCCTAGTCATCCAGTAAGATGAGTGCAACCACAGCCTGCATTCTCGCTTTCTCACAACCTTTGCAAACCAAAAAAGAGTTGATACATTTAAATAAGATTTAAATTTATCCTATTTTGGTGATCAAAATTTTCATTTAATTCCCATGGGATTCCCATGACCTGAATCAAGATTCCCATCTCATGGGAATTCCCATTACCACGGCAAGCCTGGTAGCTAGTCTGGAGCGCTTTCTCTCCTTGCCTTCGTTGCTTCGTCGCTTTCAAGACGATTTCGGCCCCATTACAGATCATCATGCATATTATAGTCGAAAACCGTCAATAACAAAGCCAGTCACCTGCCACACCTGTCATCAAGGAAACTGCATGATTGTAAAATGGAGATGTGAGATTGATGGGGTTCTCGCAATCACAGCTCAGACTTTATTTACTGCAATGTGAGCTCTCCATGTCTTCGATAATCTTCACTGCCGTCCATTGAATAACATAGAAGACTTACAAATGTCATGGTCCATTACCCACAAAAAGGCAACAGATGAGTTAATGCATATTTTAGCTTAAATAATGTTTGCATCAAATTGTATCAATTTGTTTTATCTTTTCAATTCCCGACTTGATTAGCGTGATACATCAGCTGTACATTAGAGAAGTCATTAAATGGCATTAATGGTTCGACCCCCATTGCCACCCGGCGCTGTGGCCATGTGGTAGAGTGATCGCCCCGCGTCCGGGAGATCTTGGTTCAAACCTTGGTCGGGTCAAACCTAAGACTTTTAAAATCGGTGCAGTCTGCATTCCTGCTTAACACTCAGCACAAAAAGAATGAGAGTGGATAAATGACAACTCGGCCACATGGAAGAAAGGCTCCGTGCCTAATGTGTTTCCGAGTATAAACAGGTTCATTTATTTATTTATTTTGCCATAGTGCCCAAACTTGATTGAACTGTTGGCACCTCGAGTAAATCCAATGTCATATCTTCCTCTTTTTTAAGTCTTCTTCTCATTTATTGACATAGGACATTCCAAGTTCTGTATTTAGAATCAAGCTTTTTTTGAAAATTCATCGATGGTAGTTGGGTTCGAAAGAAGGGATGCCGTTGGTCTGGTAGTCCTGCCCAGTCCCAATGGGAATCCCAATATCAAAAATATTATTAATGATGCTTCTACAATAATTACATTGGTTGCCTTAAAACATATGACAAGAGTGCACATGCAAATTTTTACTGCAAATCTATATTTCAGAACGAGTTGAAATTATTTTTGAATTTTGACACATGATGAGAGTTCTGCAAATATCTCCTATTCCACATGATAGCCAGGCCATGACAGATGTCCTTTGTTTAATTCACAAACCATAATTGTTGAAACGCACGTGCTTACTGGATTGCTGTTCAGTTGCTCTAATGCGAGTTCATGCTTCGTCATTCCAAAGGAAACTTCAAAGACACCTGTATAATGCCATTTCGTCCCTGGTTTAACCAAGGGCGTATCCACAAAATTTGACATTTTGACTTTGAGTTAAAGACATGACTGGGGTTTCTAAAGGTTCATGAGTCAGAAATCCTACCGGAAATTCCAGCATGTAATGCAGGCGTCACATAGTCAACTCAATTGTCTACGGAAATGTTGAAATGAAGAGTTCATCTACATCCGCATGTCTAGACACCTCCTCGTCATCCAAATGAATGTTGAAATCAAAACTGTGATGAGATTGCGAAGTGGCGTGTGGCTATGCGTCTGTTCGTCAGCCTAATAACAACTGCAGACGAGAGCAGAGATCATGTGTTTTGTCCTCGCATACAATCATGCACATTCAATTGAAACTCTCACTAAAAACACGCGATTCTATTTTCTGAGCACTATATCTGCAGTAAGTAAGCATCACGAGAGGCTGCACCCGTTCATGAAATACTATCAAAAATAAGAATGACATTACGATATCAGTTTGCAACGAAAATTCCATCAGCAAAATACCAAAATTTGATGCAGAGATTGCACCGGAGCAAGATCCGGATCCGGGATGAGATCCGACCGGATCCCGGATCCAGCAAACAGCGCTTATGATGAGATGTTGATGGTCATTAATGCTGTGGAAAATCCTATTTAACGATAGAAATTATAAATGTTATAGAACCTCAAACCTGTCTTTCTCGTTACTCACTTAGAGTTGGGAGTGGCAGCCAAGAATGCGAATATAAATCTTAATAGAAATGTTTTATCCAGGAATATCTGTAGCTCGGTATTGAATAACCATCTATTAATGTGCAAAAAAGATGAAGTAACTGTTTCATGCTTTGTTCATTCGAATTGTCATGTTACCATTGTAGACTTGTGACCACTGCACCCGCTTTACTAATCCATTTGGACATCCATGACTTTCAAAGCTAATAACATGAAGTGCTTCTCCAAACATATGATATTGATCCGACTGCCTTACACTTATGATGAACAATAGCTGTGATTATTAATAAGTCTACAACAGTTGGATATGCGCATACCAGTTAAATAAACACAAATAAAAGCAAGTATGCTGTCTTTCTTTTGTTTTAATTAAATACACTTGTTTATCGTTGTTGAAATTGTTTTTTTGATTGACAATCATGGTAAATGTAAACTTAATTAATACAAAAATTCAGTTACAGTTATCATGTCTTAAGAAAGAGTACACAGTTCTTTATGATCAGTCTCAGATTGTATTACCGATATTTTGGATACTTGCAATCATCTATTGATATTTAGTGATGATATTTTGTAAAAAAGGTAAAAGCAACTGAGAACCAGAGTGACAACTGCAAATGGCGATAGCAAAATCCTAGGATTTCAATATCTTAGTATGTTTTTATGTATTATGCAACACATAATTTAGGCCCTAAGCTTAATCTCAGGAACCAGACTATTCAATGTTTCATGATAATGAAAACGAATTGCATCCAGTTTTATCCCTTTTG
This sequence comes from Prostheceraeus crozeri, assembly GCA_907163375.1. NCBI lineage: Eukaryota > Metazoa > Platyhelminthes > Polycladida > Euryleptidae > Prostheceraeus > Prostheceraeus crozeri. Next base: position 824,904 of record CAJQUW010013269.1, on the reverse strand, counting down.
ATGATCGGATCCGGGATCCGCCCGGGTACCCGGGTCTAGAATCCGGATCCGGAACCGGGATCCGGGTGGTTGCAAAATCTCGGGCATTTGCAATCCCTGATTTGATGTCATTAATAAGTGCGTCATCTCAATTGTCTACGGAAATGTTGAAATAAACACTTTACATACTTCCGTATGTCTAGGCACCTCCTCGTCATCCAAATGAATGTTGAAATCAAAACTGTGATGAGTTTACTAAGTGGCGTGTGGCTATGCGTCTGTTCGTCAGCCTAATAACAACTGCAGGCGAGAGCAGAGATCATGTGTTTTATCTTCGTATACAATCATGCACATTCAATTGAAACTCTGGCTAAAAAAAAGCAATTATTCTATTTTCTGAGCACTATATCTGCAGTAAATAAGCATCAAGAGAGGCTCATGAAATACTATCAAAATTAAGAAGGATTTTACGATATCAGTTTGCAACGAAAATTCCATCAGCAAAATACCAAAATTTGATGTCATCAATAAGTGCGAACTGACACCTACAATACCTCAACCCAAACACACGTGCCTTTATTAATCACTCCTTCATTAAATTTGCTAATGCAGGACTTCATGATCAAACTTATCAACAAATGCCATTTACTGGACCATATCTGTTTTATGATTTTAATGCGGATGAAACATGTAGGCGAAATAACTTTTCTTCACAAACATGATTTAATTTGATTGTCATGTGTCTGCAATATCGCTACCATTGCAGCAAGAGTGGTGAAAAATGGTTGACGAACAGGCGTATAAGAGCTAATGCAGGAAGCATTCAAATGTTTGAAATCATATTTGCTATGAGGCATTAATAATAATCAATAAGGGGAAGGAAGGTACCGGTACCACTGAATTTATCACATCCAGACTTGGTATTTATCCGAAAATCATTCTATTTTGTAAAATTGGAAAATGCTTTCTTAGGCTTCGAAAAGTGTGAAACTTAGGCAAAACTTTTCTCAGAACTAAAAATTTCCGGATATGCCCCTTCATTAACCCAGAGGCGAATTTTGATATTGCGTATTAGATTTACAGGGCATGTTCATCTACTTCGCACGGAAATAGCCAGCAAAAACATCTCCATCAGAATATTCAAGTGTGTTGTTATTTTTACAAACTTTTTAAATTTGCGCAGGTTCGAAAAATTTTAGTGGTAGTTTGCTTAATTAGGTTGCTTCTATAATTAAGTGCAGGTGTTATTTCTTAGTACTTTCATGACCAAGGCGGCTTTTTACTGCTGCTGCACTGTAAATTGAAAAGGTCTAAGAGGGTCTTAATGAGGTTCATTTTTAACAAAAACTCAAAATTCTAAGATCGTTTAGACCTTTGTAGATAAGGGACTATATGAGAAATGGAGACATCGCCATTTAGACCTTTCCACTTAAAAACGGTTTCATGTCCAGCTACACTAGGAATATCGTTATATGTACGTACCCAGACTTGAACCTTTACATAGAATGCGGCGGAATGGATACCACTCCTTCACTCATCGTGCCTCAGCGCAGGACAAAAATTCTGTTTTTAGATTTTAGGAAAATGATCACGCCGTCGCATAGCGATTTTCTATTTTTAACCGGTGAGCCAGTCATTGGTTATATCACGTCCGGTGCATCAGACTAGATATATACATATAAAAGGAATACAAACGGATCTATATCTGTGTGGTATGCGGTTCAATTTCACATTTTAGCGACTCCAAAAATAGTCATACGACTGTTAAGATTACACAATTGTAATCTTTTTTGTCAATGGCCAACAATTGCTATAGCTCTCATGAGCTTTTACGCATTCGCGAGAAAGCGTGCTTGTGTGTCTCCAGAACTGTAGGAAGGCGTTTGACTTATTTTAAGTTATATGTGCGTTACATTCCAACGATTATCACAAAAAGACCTGTCCCATCTCACTTTCCTGTAGTTCCTTTCTCACCTCCGGTAACAAGCAATTTGAAATATGTGAATTGTCAACCTGAGACACCTCAACGTCGACCCAATCTCTCAAAGAACATTCCAAGTGTTCTGCTATCACGACTTGCATATATTCCCACTCTCTTTTGAACTTTTGCTTGTGATGTAATGCGTTCACCGATTCTTGTAATGTGAAGCAATAAAGTCTTATTATTATTATATAAGCCTATTACGGCTGACGCGCTAGAAATTTGTTATATTACGCCTTGTAGGGCCCACCGACTGGTCTTTTTCTATGATAATGCGCTTGAGGAAACTTAACCCGGCTGACAGCTCCCTTGACTCTCTGACGATTATGTCATAAGCCTAATATAGGTATATCTAAATCTCTCAAAGTCAACTGAGCAGAAATATTAACATAAAGCGCACCAGATAATATAAAGCGCACAAAGCCTATTTTTTGATTTTCGGAAAATCAGCACGCCAACCAATAGCGCTCATCCTTTTAACCTTTTTAGGCCAACCTGCTTAGGCCTGCATAATCAAATTTTAGAATTTTACAAAAAGCTCACCGGTGCGTCTGCTGCTGAAATATGCCTGGCGGATCATGTATTGATTCCTACTCAACATAGATGTAGACTCAGATTTGAAATATACTGGTCCATAAAAAATTCATTTCATATGACACAATCCATTATTATTAAAATGACATTTGTCAACATTGACGGTATGCCATACTCTGTAAGTAGTCCAATTTAAAAAATGCAGGCAATAATTCATTTTAGCATTTTTCATTTGTTCATCCAACATGCAGTATATTCTGCGAAATTGAAGAATGCTTATGAACCCAAAGTCCAGGATAAATAATGCACAACTCGACAAAAATCAAACAAGCAAGAAAGACCTTGTAATTATTAATAGATTGAACCAAAAATTGAACTCTGAATTGATCATACGGACAATAAGCGCGATTATTACTTTCTAATCATTTCTACTCCACGTTCATTCACCATCGCATTAGTTTTGAATATTGTCGACATTAATTATCCCCTCAGTTGTGGTAGCTAATAAAATCATCGATTAGTTTGTTACATATTATCATTCATTCACCTTATCTTTTAGAAGTCAGCTGTTTAACAGCTGAGTCTAATATTTTTTCAAGTTTTTATAATCAAGTTCAAATGAATAAATTTAACGAGACAAACAAAAACAAATCTATATTTTTATGAATTATTTTTGTTAAAAGTCAGGTTTTTTGGTTGATCATATCGCAGAAACTGTTTGATAAGAAGATGAGGCAATCTTAGAATTATGTAATTTCATGTCTTTGAATATTTATCTTTCACTTATGGCCTGAAAGATCAATCAGATTACTTGCCAACTTATATCTACCGCAAAATAAAGAACGGCATATTCGTTTATAGATTACAAGACACATATCCGTTTTCAGCGAATATGATAACCGGAATAGATCAGAATTATACTAACATAAGCTTGTAATAATTGAGCTTGAAATCCGTAGATTCCCAATCGACCATTACACAACACAAAACCGTTAGATGAGTATATGATTTTCATGAAATTATAAACGGAAAACAGTTTCAAATATTTCTCAGACAGCTCGATATAATTTCATTGTAGTCACTAATTAATGGCAAGTTCATGTAAATGATCATAGACATCGGATTATACTATATTGGCACTATATTAGCACTAACATCATTATACTAATAAATTTGTTTACATACTTCCAATAGTTTAAGCGTTGACATGATAATTATGAGGTCCACCTTACATACTGGAGTAGGTTTAATGCAAATCATGTACTCCATTCGCATAGATGTGGTTGGTAACAGTCGAAATTGTAACTTAAAAACACGGATAAAATAGTTTACATATTTTTTGTTTAAATATCTGAATGCTTTTACAGATCTACCTGCATAAATGGTGTCCAACCAATTTCATTTTCCCTTTGCGACATTCCTGGAATCGCAGACGATTTCTGGATAATCTGCTTAAACCTGAAAGTTGCTTGTCCTACCAACTTGAAATTGAGTCTAATTTGTTTTATGAATTTTAATTGATATGCATTGCGTTGGGCATTAATTATTAATTACTAAGTATTAAAATTCTAAATTACCCTGCAGTTATTTTTTAACCGATGCGTATTAGGGCCTACTACTAGAAATGAATTTCTGTCCATTTTGTGGATTTAAATCCTTCTCGCACAATGTTATCGAAAAACATGTACGGTATCTGCATTCGAATATAAAAGTCACTAAATCGGGTGTCAAGTGTTTTGTAGATGGTTGCAATGAAACCAAATTTACATTAAGATCTATATTGAAGCATTTTAGTTGTCACTACAAGGAAAATGTCACAGATATTAGCGTTGTACCAAACCTGCCTGAAGACAATAATCGAGAAAGAGATCAAACAGAGGATTCACCTCAGTCAGTTAATGATGCAGTGCATGATGAGTCTGGGCAAATGACGCCGTTAAGAATGTACAACAACACGATAGAAATGCTGGGTTCCAAGATAATCCAATTTTACGTTTCACTCTATACTATTCACAATGCGACAAAAAAGGATGCTAGGGCAATTTGCCTGTCATGTTCAAATTTGTTATAATATTTTGGTTCAAGTTTAAACAACTTATATTATTGTCATGATTCAATTGTAGGAAATCAAATTTCAAGTGAATCTTATTACAATTTTCATGATTTTTTTTCTACGACAATTTCTTCTTTGCTCTCCGACTCTTACGTTTCTCAACACATGAAAGAAAATCTTTTAATGCCAGATGTAGAATGTGTTACGCTTGATGAATGCAAGAAACATAATTTCAGTTACATACGAATTGGTGATATGTTACGGTTGGTGTTCTCAAATTCCTCGTTTATGAAATATTGTATATTTGACAGTGGAGAGTTGTCTCGACACCATACCTTTTTTTCATCGCCATACTTCATTACATACCTGAAAGGATTAGGTGATCCAGCTTTTTATTTAGGACTCTATATGGATGATTTCGAGATATGTAACCCTATTGGAAAATCGAAGAACAAGCAGAAGCTTGTTGGGATTTATTTCTCGATCCTTAATGTTCAACCTTCAATGATTTCGAATATAAACAATATTTTCTTAGTTTGCACTTTCAAAAGGAGCTATGTAAAACTTTATGGCATGCAAACAATTTTAAAAACATTAATTACGGAGTTAAACAGTCTTTACTTTGAAGATGTTTTTGTGCCAAAACTAAATGCCAGACTTCCAGTAGTTGCTTGCTTCATTGCAGGTGACAATTTGAGCCAGCACGAAGTATGCGGAATCAGTTTGTCATTTTCTTCTGGTCATATCTGTCGTTACTGCACAACATTGCATGCTAATTTGCGGATGGTCGCAAATAATGATCAAGAAGTAGATGTTCCAAGAATTCATAACGACTTTTATTCCCGTAATAGCCAAATGGGTTTCATGAGTTCACCAATTCTGAGTGACATACCTTACATTACTCTTCCTCACTTTGCAGCTCCTGATGTGATGCATGATATGCTATCTTCTGGTTTCAGTCAGAATGTTATTTGTATTCTACTTGATGAAATGATATTGAAGAAGGAAATTTCTTTAGATACATTGAAAGAAATCCTTTCAATCGGGTTTCCCTTTCTAAAAAATGACGTAATTACCCTGAATCAGATCCGTAAAGGAAGCTTGCCAGTTAATGCCGCCGAAACTTTGAAGCTAATGATGGGAATCCCAATATTTCTATGTCCTTACATTAATGACCCACTTGAATCCAAACACTGGCTTCTCTTCATTAACCACGTTTCTTTTGCTAAAATTGCTCTGATGCCCAACATTGATGCATATCATTGTGAAGAGATGTACTCTTGTAATTATGAGCAACAGAAGCTTGTCAATGAATATTTTTTGCACAAATTACGGACCATTTGCAAATATCATTACATAACAAAACACTACCACGAATTTGCCCATTTTTACGGAACTATCCGTTTTATGTGGTGTATGCGCTTTGAGTCACTGCACCAGGTCCTTAAACGTCACGTCAAATTAATAGGCAATTATATTAACGTATCACATAACCTCTGCACCTGGTATGCTCAGAAAGTTTGATCATCTACAACACTGATATATGTCTCAGTATCTGTCCTAATGGTATTACAGAACTTGATGCGGACACTATCACTTATGAAGAGGTTTCTTTAATCAGTAGTGCTCTGAGACTACCACGAGAAGAAGTTCTCTTAGACAATCTGAAGTCGGCAAATTCAGTAATTATTGGAAGACACCAATATCGTGTTGGAAGCTACATCATAATCTCAGTTGATAGATCTGCTCATGAGCCTGAGTTCGCAATCATACGGAAGCTGATAATGTATGAGAATACTTGGTATGCTTTTATAGTTAATGCGTGTGTTATATATTTAGAGTGTTGTTTATGCTACGAGGTGATCGATTTTGACAGTGCACTTGCAGTTGCCTTTGACCAAATTCCATTTTTTCATCCTCCAATCAGTGAAGTTTTGATCAAAGGACGTCGATTTCTACATACTGAATACAATGTCTAACTCTTCTTGGACTGTGCTCCTGAAGTAAACATGCTGCTTAAATTCTTGCTGATTTTTGGCATGAAGATCTCACTTCAATATAAAATTTTGATTTAATGGGCCTATGTGTATATAAGCCAATATATAGGCCTATGCGTATATATGTTATGCGTCTGTGAATTTTAGCCCCCCGAAATGCGCACTTTAAATGAGAATTACCTTTAAATGAGAAAAAAATTAATTGAATTTTTTCATCGGCTTATCGCAGTGAACAAGGTGTGCAGTCTGCCACCGAAACGTCTGCAAATAAAAGATTTGACCACAGTTAGTGTTTTATCCGGAAAAATCCCATATTAAAATTCATTCGCGCATCTGTCAAGAATTCTTTTCAGTATGTCCATGCTGTAAAACGGCTTTGAATATCCTTCGGGATGAAAACACCCTATTATAATGTATTGAATTCGTTAGTAATTAAATGAATCCAACTTACAGGCTTCTAGTCCGGGAGCTAGCGAGAAGTTGTACAGGGAAGGAGGTAGCACATAAATCCATTAATTTCTATATTAAGTCGTTTCATCTTGATGTTTAATTCCTTCACATAAGCACAAAAATATTTTTTGGTATAAATTGCAGGAAAACACAAAAACGACGTAATTCTCGTACATGTATGTTTGTCTCTTGCCTAAGGTATTATATATATATTATAAAAATAACCTCAGATTCGAAGAATTCAGGGAATTTTGAACCGAGTAGGTGGGTTGAACAACTCTAATTTAAAAATTTGAAATTTTTGGTGGAAAAAAACGGAAAGCAATCTGTATTGCAGAACTCCAAATGCAGACTGATGTGAAGCGGTTTTAAGACGGATTTCAAGTTGATTATAGAAAATTTGTAAGGCGAACTTTTTAGATAATCAATCATAATAACATGCGGTGCTTGCATAACGACTGAAACATAATATTTCTTAATTATCTTTGCAGATGTCGAAAGACGAAAGTTTGATCTTTGTTTGAACCGAAATGAATCAGTCTACTAAATATGAAAGATGAAATAAATGAAATGTAGGTGAACAGAAAGACAGTATTGGACTGTAAATTTGACTGCGGGTCTGAGACGGGCTGGGGGAGGTGGGGATCCACTGACACCTTTCCCGTAGCTACGCGTCTGTACAACCATCTTACATGCTGAAAGACGATAATCGTATCAGTCTGATCAACGTAAAGTAATGACATAATTGCAATTGAGCAATTGATTGGTCATGAGGGAGGTCCAAATACATTAATTGATTGTTGACAAAAAGTGAGACCAATAAAATTGAAATTAATTTTTTCCAGTTCATAGCAAGGAATTCATTTTTATTGTGTAACAGATTAGGTAGGAGAGTGGTTATTATATCACCATTCATACGCATACTAGGGTTGCATGCTCCTTTCAGAAGTTAGTGGAACATAGTAGAAATGTTTTTGCCTAAACATAACGGAAAATTGTAAATGTTATAACAATTATTATTATTATGAAACAGTCCATAGAAGTAAGGTTTATACAGTAGAAATCGCTTATATCGGCGCCCCAAGGGACAGACGAAAACCGCCGCTATACACGAACTGCCGAAATAAGCGAACTCAATAATATGGAAAAGATCGGAAGCCGGGACCAAAACAGTCGCCGATATAGGCGATTTGCGGATATAGCCGAAGCCGATAAAGGCGATTTCTACTGTGTTTTACTGATTTCCCCTGAATCAATGAGGATATTGCATGTTGTCTGGGGGAGTAATTTTGGTCGTGGGGAGTGTAGCCTAGGCCAGAGTTACAGGGAATGAAGCAACTTTGGAAGGGAGTAGCTCTAACCTGTCATTCCGGTATAACGATCCCGTATACCAGTTACAGTACTATGGGAAATAAATTTCCATTTTCTTTTTCCATTCGTTTATCACACGCCTGTATTTATACATGATACGTACAGCCAAACATTTTGCTTATGTAATGTCGATGTAGTACAATGAGCGTGTAACCAAGAATTTAACATCGATTTTCTATTTTTCAGCTATTCTTCAAATGGCTACTGTCTCCGGATTTTGCAAAGTGAAATTTGAAGAGAAAATCAAATTCATTAAAGTTGAAACTTGGGAATCATTTCAAGATAAATGCAAGGCAAAATTCGAAATCAATGAAACCAGTAACATTACAATAACTTCGTTGGATGGTACTGAAATATATGAAGATTCTTTCGAGATACTCAAGGAAATATCGGATATCGTCATCATTCACGAACGTAAATTAGAATCAATAAATCGACCGTGGCCGTCGGTTTTCACTATACCGCAGCACATTGTGGCGTCTTTTCCTAGTTTGAAAGATCCAAAAGATTCTACTTTAAAGACTGTAAAATCTAAGCGGACTGCATTTATTAGAAGTTTGGGAAATTTATTATTGGAATTTTCAGGCGCCAAATTGTATGTGGAGCATGCCAATCATCGCTACCATCAAGAATCGCTCCGCACTTGAAGGATATTGACGGTTCAAGTAATTACTGGCGCATTAAACTGGTTAAATACTTCAAAAACTATCGTCAGAAATTGCGTCTTAGCTCCAAAGCCGATGCCTCAATGCCCGATAAGCTCATCACTTACTCTCAGAAGTTCGGAAATTCGAGGAAGCGTACATCCGTGATGGATGACCTTGGAACCTCAAAACAAGGAAAGATACGTAATGATGAAAGTGAAAGTGATGATACGACAATATTGGATTCTTCTTCAGATCAGACATCTTGTTCCTCGATAACAAGGAGATCTGAAATTCATATTGAATCAATATCGAACGAGGATGAGTACTCAAGATTTTGTGAACGGAAACAGAAAGCGTGGAAACATTCATGGAAGTTGCAAGAAGAGGTTGATGATTTTCCTTCCGTGAAAGACATGTGTGTGCTTTTCAAAGAGGCTGAGATGATGTTAAAATTGTATGCAGAAAATGAATCTGAATACAATAATGGATTTCCGTATGAAGTCAGTTTGATCAGTGACAAGATGAGGGACATTCTGATTGATTTGCGTGACTTGTTTCGTACATCTTTGACTCGATATAGCAGTGCAAAACCGTTTTTCTCGAAGTCTGATTCCGGTGATTCAATGATTGATGGATTTAAATTACTGTGTGTTCGATTCAAATGACTCAAATATCTAACCGAGTAGTCTCAGTCAATTATTTTCGATGAGGAATTTTTCGGTTTTCGATTATATAATGTACATTTCGAAGGAAATTCACAGCAACAATGTATTGCTGCTGCTGTACTATCTCACGTTGCTTTCAATATAACGCATCCACCTAAACTAGAGGCCCCATTCGAGGTACTAGAATTTTTGCTAGGTATTCGTCGTCGAACTACTGTGACAGTAGTTCGCACTTTCATCAGTGAACTGCCAACTATCTTCTCGAAATATTTGCGTCGTTAAATGTTGATCATTTTAAAGTGTAAATCGATGCAATGTGATTGAATAAGTGAAGAGACTTATCATATTATTGCTACGTATGTATAACAAACTACGAAATAAAGTATTCGTCTTTCCGCACGAACCGCAATATTAGATTATTATCTAGTATATGATCAATGAAATTCTTTAAACTTTTATCTTACGATTTCTGCCATTTTATCTACATTAAGACATAGATAGTATATGACTACCCTAAATCTGCCATTTCAAGAAATTGGTTGCGTATCACAAACTAATATTTCCAGACATGATCTAATCTACAGCGTTTCGCAGGATATTTGACGAATACATTTATTTCATCTGATCGACATGAGTCATGATCACTTTCTAAGAGCAGTTCAATGAATTGTTACTGCTTTAGTTTGAGTTTGTTTACGTGAATTCTATATTTTTTGATACATGAGATTTGATACGTTACGACGACATTTATGAACACTTCTAGCATTGTACTTCGCTAACTTGAAATCACAAATCGAGGTATTGTAATTTTTTTGTTATTCATTCTCGGTACCAAAGTATTTCTCGATTGTTTCTACTCTCTTCAGCGACCAATTAATATTTCTCGTTTAATTTTGTTGACAGTAGTATTTGCAAAGCATTAATCGATGTGTTGTGATTGAATGAATGTAAAGTGATCATTCATCTTACGAACCACACTCACAGTCTCTTAAATTACTTGTCGGGCGGCTAAGTTAAATTTTTTGAACTTCAAGTTATTGAAATATTTGCCACTCTGGCTCCACTACGATAACATGATTTCTACGGATATGAAATTAAAATATCAAGAAGTCAATGATAAAGAATAAATGTTGTCAAACATAATTTACGAACTGGTGGTTCGCAAGATATTAGATGGATTTATTCATGCACTTCATCTGTTCTAAGGTTCAGTGATGAACCTAAGCCATGATATATATTGAATCTATTATGAAGACTTGCCCAATTGTAATTAGTTACCAAAATTTGTTAGTATGTACTCCTTTATGGATGTTTAATACATTTCGTTGTTTTATACTTATTTCAGATTTTTATTTTAAAATTGAAAAAACGCACCGTTCTGTATAATGTTACTTTGAAACTTTTATGTAGCTGATCATAATGCTAATATATTACATCATTTTTAGGTGGCAATGAGATGCTAAGATTTTTAGAACTTAAAGGTCTAAAAGTTCTTCGATTTAGACCCTTTAGAACCCCGAGATAGACTCGGACGTTCGCTATCAGAACCTCTTTTTAGACCCTTGATTTTTTGACGTGTAGTCCTTTTTATAACCTTCCTTAGACCGTTTTGCCTGGGTCTTAACGTGCGAAAATTTAGACCCTTAATTAGTCCTCCTGGTTCACGTCGTCTAGAAGACCCTTTAATAGCTCCATGTAGACATTTTCCGTGAGGGTCTTAACTCCTTCATTCTAGACCGTTTCCTACCCTAATTAGACCCTGGGGGTCTGTATTAGAACCTGATTTAGACCCCAAAATTTTTGACGTGGAGAACCTTTTTTAGACCTATGTTATACCTTTTCAATTTACAGTGTGGTGACATGGTCAGGTGGTCGGCGACTAAGCCGCCTCCCCTACGTGGCATCAGCCCGTGAGGAGCGTGATTGGACACCCAGCAGGACCAAAGGCAAGACCTGTTAAAGGGCGGATGAAATCATTAATAAATATTAATAATAATGATGGAGATGTAGTCATTTTTATTAGCATTTCATGAAGTGAGTGAGTCGCGGGGCAAAACTGTGGTGTAAGAGAAACATTCTTCCACAATTTTGCAGACTGCATTCCGAAAACTGTGGTTTTCTAAGAGGTTTTGACGAAGAGTTGTGGTGTATGAGAATTTTTTGTACAGTTGGCACATGCAGAACGAAGTGTGTGTTCAGACAGGGGTCAACTTCCACAAAGAGACGGGTTATTTATGACTGAGTGGTGGGAAGCGATATGATTACACGGGGGTGAGGCGAGCAATATCATGTGCAAAAAAAACAGATGTGTGCCACTGCCGATAGATGTCTTAAATGAACGTTGGACCTCAGCATAAATCTTCTCTGAAATCACCTTAAGTACACTGTAAATCGCTGGATACGAAAATTACATACAAACATATACCAAAAATACATACAATTTGAAACTAACATCTGATACGAGATTCTCGTATGTCTACAGAGATCTGGTATGTTTTTCATACCAAATCTCATTTACCTTTGTATGTGATTGGTATGTGATTGGTATGCAGCGATACGAACTATTTTATCTGTGATTGGATGTTTTACACTGAAATACGAATTGTTGGTATGTTTTATATACGAGACCCGATGCAAATTCATCCTTATTCGTATGCCTCTGGTATCTATTTGGTATGTGCGGCTTTAAGTCACATAGCAAAAAATATGCGTATTGCATACTACTGTCAAATAACTTTTTTCGGTAATACCAGTCGCAAATATTTTTTGTTTGATAGAGTGATATTTAACTAGATTAGATTTATTGTGAATTTTATGCCCCTTGAGATTGTCGTTGTTGCTACTTGTCTAGCAACATTAGCAGGACGTTTAGTTAGCTCTACTTTATGAGCCAAGTTGATTAACGTCAATTCATTCAAACGATATCTTTCGTGCAATCATGTTGACTTATATATCTCAAACAGAACTATTTTTGCGGTTAATGAATTATAATGTGTTTTCACTTCGGATTGATAACATGCATGTTGATGATCAGACATGAAAGAAAACGGCCCCCAGTACCCGGAAAATTAGGGGATGCTCAGAGTCTCCGGGCAGTCCCAAATACGCACTCTATGGAAATCGGAACTTTAAATGTTCGAACTCTTGGAGCAGACGAATAGCTAATCGAATTGGAAAACGAGGCGAAACACATTAAATGGGATATTATCGGTCTGAGTGAAGTTAGGAGACCAAGAGAGCATGTGATAAAATTAAAAAGCGGGAACGTCCTGTACTACGGTGGAAACACGCCGCTTCACGAAAGGAGTTGGATTTCTAATTTAAAAAGGCGATGTGTGATAAAATCACCAAATACAAAGGATATGGAAATATAATAGCACTAATCGAGATCAAAATATCAAGCTTTGAAACGTTGAAAATTATTGAAGTGTATGCCCCAACTAGTACCTTGGACCTATGCAGACGAGGATATAAAAGTTTTTAATGATGACTTCACCAAAGCAATGGGGGAAAATAAAGCAACATACAATTATAGTGATGGGTGATTTCAACGCTAAAGTTGGCAAAAAGCAGAACAATGACGAAACTTCGGTCAGCGAAATTGGTTGCGTCATTGGAAGCGAACATGGAGAAATGGTCCTAAATTTCGCGCAATTACATGACCGTAAGATAATGTCATCTTTCTTTAAAAAGAAAGACCACAGAAAATGAACTTGAAGAAGTCACAAGTGGGAGTACAAAAATGAAATAGACTACATACTTGCAGACACTAGACGACGCCTCCGAGATGCCTCTGTGTTGAACAGGTTTGACATAGTCAGTCATCACAGACTTGTAAGATGTAGCACAAGATTCGACATTCGGAAAGAAAGAAAATCAAAAATGAAGCGCGAGAAGCAAATGAATTTCGAAATGCTTAAACAATATGAAGATGAATTTCAGCTAAAACGTACAAACAGGTTTGATTCACTAGAAGTAGACTACCTGGATGAAACTTATGAAAATTTGTGCGAAATTTTAAAGACATCGGCGCTAGAACTCACTGAACCAAATAGAACACCAACTTCATTCAAAATTACCATCAAACCCCAAATGTAAATGAAGAAGAGACGGTAAATGAAAAAATCTGGTCTATACAGGACAGAAAAAATGGAATATGCCAAATTATGTAAAACAATAAGCCAGAAGAATGATCTAAGAAATCACAATACGAAATTGGTGAGAAAAGCAATTGAAAACAATTAGAGTATAAAACAGCTGAACAGCAAACATTTAACCAGGAAAGAAAACATCTTAAACATGAAGGACGAAACGGGAACAATAATCAGCAACAGAAAAGAAATAACAAAGAGAATACAAAGGTTTTATCAAGACCTATGTAACGCAACGCCAGACATCCTTGAGAAAGAAGTTCGATATTGCTTAAACAGCATGAAATTAGGGAAAGAGCATGGTACAGACAAGATTTCGACGGAAATTCTGACAATGGGCAGTCAGCCTGTCATCCAATAACTTCCAGGCATGTTCAACCGCTGCCTACAATCAACAAACGTACCAAAAGTATGGACCAACGCGATTCATTCTATTTGTCATACAGAAGAAAGGTGATGCTAAAGATTTGAGTAACTATAGACCGATCAGCCTTCTCAGCCGCACGTACACATTATTCACAAAAATCCTTTCACGGAGAATGGCAAATCGACTCGAGGCAAATCGAACATTCGAACAAGCTGGATGTAAGAAAGGCTTTTCAACAATAGACCATATCCATACAATGAATCAGCTGATCGGAAAAGCAACGGAACATGTAGGTAGAGTGTCGACTCAAGAAAGTATCTGTATACAGTGAAAATTTCTATATGAAAAGATTCAGTTTCTTGCGGAAATTGCGTTCCCATGGTCCAAAAAATTATTTGAGCAGTTCTAAAAAAGGTCAAAATTTTGCCAATTTATTTATATACTACCGAGATAACTCTTCAATGTAAATAGTATGCAACAAGTTGGAGATCAAAATGAATGAATAGTTGCTAATAAGCATGCTAACTAAGCGGAAATTAAGCTGATTATCAAGGGAATTTCATGAACTGCACTATAATGGAAGTCTTCATGAAAAAGTCGACATCTTATTGTGCTTTCTTGGCTGAAATTTCATGTTTCCAATTCATGAAAGCAATAGCAGGTCATCGATTTGCCAATTTAACAAATATTACTTCTCCAAGGCCGTCATGACACGGACAATCTGTAAAATAATATAATTTCCTTCTGCTTTGCTATCATAATCAGTCAATTCTGTTGTAATTTCTTCAAAACTGCATAAATGTGTATATATCACATTTTGAAACAATTCCGACTGTATCTCCTTTGAGTTCATTTAATAAAATCGAAAGTGCATACACATTGTGGATTTAATAAATGCGGAGTTACCACTCTACCTAACATACTTACTCTATGCAACGGAATACCAAAAATCCTCTATGTTTGGCGTTTGTGGATTATGAAAAAGCCTTCGATTCAGTAGAAATGTCATCAGTGATGGAAGTCCTGAAAGAACAATGCGCTGAGAAGACCCTCATTGAAACACTTCAAGCCGCTTACAATGAAGCCACGTGCGAAATAACTTTGGCCGAACTTATGCAAACCGAAAAGACCAGAATCGAAAGAGGAGCTAGACAAGGTGACCCCTTATCTCCGAAATTATTTGCAGCTCCGTTAGAAAACATATTCCTAAAACTAAACTGGAGAGACTTTGGGATAAACATAAACGGTAGAAAACTGAATCACCTGAAATTTGCAGATGATATAGTCCTTATAACAAATACCTGTGACGAGATCCAAGAAATGTTAAACCAACTGATCACGGGTAGCGCAAAAAGCAGCCTAAATATCAATATAACGAAAACTAAAGTAATGAGCAACAACTTTGCTGCCATAAAGCCTGTTATCCTAAAAGACGAAGAAATCGAAGAGGTGGACAAGTACGTCTACTGAGGCCGAGAAGTGAGACCCCATAACAAAATCGCACCAGGAATAAGTGAACTTTACGAAACTTTTAAAAATGACAAAATCCCGATCTGTCTTAAGGATAAAAATCTTCAACCAATGCATACTCCCAGCAATGACATACGGATGTGAAACGTGGACACTTACTAAGAAACTGGAACAAATGCTATTGGTGACATAAAGAGCCATGGAAAGAGTGATGTTGGGAATAACAAAAAGAGACCGCAAAGCAAGCATGTGGATTCGAAGTCAAACAAAAGTTCGAGACATAAGAAAAGCTAAATATGTCGAAATGCAGATGGGCTGGTCACGTGATGAGACTCAAGGAAGAAAGATGAACTAAAACGCTGACGGAGTGGACACTTGGAGAAGAAACAAGGAAAAGGGGCCATTGGTAAGGTGGAGAGACAAGTTACACGAAATCGACGAAAATGGGAGGAGACTGGCACAAGATCGCATTCGATCAAGGAGGAAAGGAGAGGCCTTCGCCAAGCAGTGGGACAACAACGCCTAGTGATGATGACAATGACCTACTATAAGCCACCTATCTTTCAAGTATTCTATCTGGATTATATATGCTAAATTTATATTGTACCAATTTTGTACTAGAGTGGCACTATCGCACGAGAATCGTTAGGGGAGCCTATGCGTGGTTCTCGAAAGTTTATGTTTTGATGAAGTAGGCCTATGTACATTCAGGAGGGTGTAGCTTAGCCAGATTTTATTTGTTTTTTTGAATTGTGTGGCATGTAGGCCTATGCGGATAGATGTAGGTCAAAGTCGAGTAATATTGACAGTTAAGCCACTTTTCCAAAATGAAGTTGTAGGACTTCAGGACCTCATCTATGCGTGCAACAAATTGCACCAACAAGTAGTTGACTGGCAAAAGTACAACAGAGGCTTGGTGGAGCACTTCTGATTGCCTCATCCTGACAGATATCGAAGCGTAAAATGAGTCGCCGAATTCTACAATATATTCCCCCGATCAGTGCAAATCAGTCAGCTTCTTCACGCGCCATCTGACAGCTGAGTGCTTGGTTATTCCATAGCATAGAGGAATGTAGCTTCACAGAATAGTATTGACTCCGTCAAATTCTTTAGTTTTAAGTTATATTGTCACATGAAGTCAATGCAGAAATGTCGGGTAATATCGACACTATTGTTGACAGGTGCCAAACAGCATTTTTTCAGCATCTTGCTGAAAAAAGTGACTAAATAACCAGTGTTTTATCATTATTGTTTGCTGTCTCATAGAATATCGCCTTCACAAGACTTGAAGGCATCCCTTCATGAATCATTGGGCCGGTTTCATAAAAGCGTCATCAGCCTAGAACCGGTGTTAAAAGTCAAAACTTCATAAAATTGGAACGTTGCGCGTTTCATAACGCGGTTCTACGAAGAACTGGTTATAACTTTAGAACCATTCCAGTTTCATGAAGAAATATTTTCTTAACACCGGTTCCAATTGAATGAAATTAGAACCTCATTCTAGAACTAATCGAACGTGGATCTAACTTCAATTGAATCGCCACTTCTCTCGAATGCACAATCGCAGCAAAGTAATGGCTGGGTATGTTTTAATGATTAGAAGCCTTCGCCGTGAGAGGGTATTCAGAGATAGAAGTAATCCTTTCGATATTTACGGTGAAACAGAATTTACCATCAGATATAGACTATCCAAATCAACAGCACATCTCCTTATTGAAGAAATTCGCCCTCAACTTCAAAGACAAACTCGTCGGAACCACGCAATAACTCCCGAGGAACAGGTGTTTGCATTTCTTCGATTTTTGGCATCCGGCAATTTTTACACTTCCATCGGAGATTTACATGGTCTTTCTAAAGCAAGCGTCTGCCGGATTGTCAAACACGCATCTGACTCGATTGCGTGTTTATCGAACCGATATATACGCATGCCGAGTACTACTAATGAAATACGAAAGATGAAGACTAGTTTCTACGAAAAGGCTAATTTCCCGGGAGTAATTGGTGTAATTGATTGTGTACACATAAGACTAGTCTTTAACATTGCTCCTCATGAAGGAGGTAGGTTCATTAATCAACATCATTGGTATTCAATCAATGTTCAAGTTATCGGCAGTGCTAATTTTGAAATGTGCAACATAGTTGCACGTTGGCCAGGAGCTGTGCATGATTCAAAGATATGGAATGGATCACGCGTATGTGCGCAATTTGAAAGTGGTGTATATGATGGTTATTTGTTAGGTGATGGTGGATATCCGTGTACTACTGCGATTCTAACTCCTCTTGCAAATCCGGTTAACCGAGCAGAAGCGCGTTACAACGATGCACATGAGAAAACACGTTCAACAATTGAGAGAACGTTTGGGATATGGAAGAGAAGATTCCCTTGTCTTAAATATGGCCTTCGACTTCACGTATCAAAGGTTCCTCATCTCATCATTGCGGCTGCAGTAATTCACAACATGGCCATTAACAACGGTGATGAGCAATTTGAATTCGAAAGAGAGATTAACGATGAGTATAACGAAGATAATGATGTTCAGATAGACGATGAGCGAGGTTTGCGTTTCCGGCGACAACTGATCGAAAGATACTTTAATTAATAAATAACTGTTATTGTTTCTTGTGATTTTCTCGAAGACTACATGTATCAACAATAAATACAAACGTTTGCATACCGTCGGTTTGTTTTTTGTTGCTGACCCATTTTTATAATTTTTAAAAAATTCGCTCACAGTGGGGTGAGGGTTGCACTAAGTAATTTATTAGATACTGGTTCATTCCACAAATACTTCATTTTCTTAATTTCCATATGATAACATTGACAAATATTCAGAATTTAGACTCCCATTAAAAAGTAACAATTTCCATGTAAAGCATTTATTTCACATTGTTGATCAGACGGTCACAAATTACTGTTCATCTGTGCTAGAAATCCCATACGTCCATTTTCTTCAGCTGTTAAGGTTTCCAGTGCCGCTGCTATTCTCTCTTGTGCTTCTGCTTTCCGTTCCTCTATTTTCAGTCTTCTCTCGCTGAGTTCATAAAAGTCCTGTGATGTGATTGCTTTTCGCTTCTTATTCTTATTTGACTTGGTTTGACTCGTTCCACAATCTTCGGTTGTATCAATGTGGGTTGCACTAACATTGGAATCCTCGGAATCGCTATTTCCAATGTCACCGACACATTTCGCGTCACCGTCGAACTGGTTCGGAAGGGGGACAATGTCGGCCGCTACTAAAGCCATGACACTCTCCTCGTCTGCGGAAATCTCTTTGGCTGGATTTTTCCCTCCACCAGTTTTAAAACTTTCTTTACGGTTTTCCGTCGCAGCTTTCTTTACATTACATTTCATCTTCTTCCAATAGTTCTTGATTTGAGCTATTGACCGTTTTGTCGCGAATTGAGAATCTAAAAGTATTCGTAGCTCTTCAAATTTCTCCTTCTTATGCTTCTGCGTCTTCACCGAGGTATCCTTACTTTCAATTATCGAATTCCTCTCCATAAAATCTAATATGCATTCTTTCTCTACGTTGCTAAAGTTTTCCGCTCGCTTACGCTGTGACATCTTGAGAAATGAATTTCCTGCAATCGTTGATTCAGATCGAATACATTAACTTGACGTCAAGCCAATAACATCGTGGCAACCAAGCTGAAATGTAGGTCATGACATCACCTCAACGTCACTTTGGATTTACCTCTAGTTCTAATTGGAACCAGTTCCAACTAGAACCATGAGGGAAAGAACTCGTTTATGAAACTGAAATTTCTCGTCGGTGCTAATTAGAACCAGTTCTTACGCTAGAACCGTTCTAGTTTAGAACCTCTTTATGAAACCGGCCCATTAGGTCTATTTAGAACATGCGTGGAAAGTCGGGTAATACCGACAGTTCAAAACCGTTTTTAGGGCTCTCACGGTTGCATTTCTCGGTTTTGATATGAACCATGATATCCAAGAAAATCTCTTCTTACTAGAATCCATTTATCCATCGATTTAATTTCTGATTTTAGGTGAAAAGTTGGGTTTGCAGTCTGCAATGACATTCGCATAATATCGACACATTGCAGGGCGACATCGACAGTTCCCTAAAAAAGCGTCATAAAAGACAAGATAAACTGGAGACACTATACATTATGCGAGACGACATTTCACACATCTGTTGCATCTTTGATTGTCTGAAAATACGAAACTTCATGACTCTCCGCTGCGTTACATGCATAAAAAAGATGCGGAATTCTTTTTTTTTCTTTGACGAAAATGGACTCGCCTATCTAGACTGCTCTCAGTCATGAAATTCCACCTTCTCGGACTGTCAAAGAAACAACAAATATCTCAAGTTTCTCTTCATTCAATATATAATGTCTTTAGTCTACTATACCTGGCAAATTTTGACTCTTCTTTTTGGAACTGTCGCTATTACCCGACAAAGTGTCGATATTATGCGAACATCATTATAGTTTACACACCTTGGTTTTCACATAGAATCATAAATTCAGTCGATAAACTAACAAATTCGAGTAAGAAGAGATAAGTTGGATGTCACAGCTCATATCAAAACCAAGAAATACAGCCGTGAGAGTCCGAAAACCATTTTACTGTCGATAATACCCGATTTTACCCTAGGCTACTATAGACCGTCATCTAGATTATAGACCGCATTTAAAGACCGTCATTTTTTGATGAAATAAGGAAATAAGTTGATATTATTACATTTCCAATAGGGTCATATGACCATTTCATTTCACAAAAAAGCTTCCCCAATTTATGTGGTCTATTTACATTCTATTATCCATTTCATATATTTACAAATACAATTATATCATGCACTACCACAATGTGAAGTGCAGCAGTCCTAAAAAATTGTGCTCAAAAGTACTCTTTAAAGGAATTTTTAACAAACATATTTCTGCCTCTTAACATTGGTGGCCCGCGAGTCCTCTCGCGGGCCCTACTTGTGGCCCTCTATCCCAACTCGGTTGCCCACCACTGCCCTACTATATGATCGATCCCGCGATCGGTCGACCTGACAAAATTAGAATTCTTACTTTAAATTGAATCCAAACAGCACCGGCTCGAACTTCGCATCCACTTCAGTCATCTTCATTGTCGCAGGGTCGATGATTTGACAATAGAAAGTCTGATTTTTCCAGCGTGATTTAACTCCTGCGCCGATGAAACGAATTTCTATTCCACGTCGCTCGTCCAAGTATGCAGAGAATATGAAAACATCTTTATCTCCGACGAAGTGAAACGATTCATTGTTGGTCTGTCGCCTTGAGGTTAGAAAAATGGACTCATTTGGACACCTGCTTAAATGGCTCTTGTGTGATATCGTGACACTCTGACTTGTCTGAAACTTTGAAGATCTATTTGAATGAAGAAAATTGGATGGTTGTGATCTGGCAAGAAACTCTTTCGCTGCGGATAGATCGACATAAGAAATACCCACAATCGTCACAACAGCGGTGAGCAAGCAGGCAATGTAAAAACTGGGTTTGAGTTTCTGTCCAAATAGATGCTGGCTGCAGAACGCGTGTTGTTCATTGTTATCCATTTTGATCAACAGACTAATAGCAATGTCTTTGTTTTGCACAAAAATCTATTACAGCTGAAGATCATTGGTTCTTGGGAATAAAGTTGAGGACACAGAATTAGACAACTCCACAGTAGACAGCTCGTCTGATTTCTGTTGATTAAATGCCATGAGCCATTGAACAATGAGCAACCAGTTCAACGATGTACACGCCAATATGTGCGAAGTTTCGGCGACTTTCAAGAGACTTGTAAAGAAAAAGTCTATCAAAACCCAACACTGCTTGTAACCACTGCAATTATAATTGAAAGCAGACACTAAACTTCAGAAACATGGACAATGCCTACAGATAAATGGAAATCAGCAGAAAAGAGACAATTAATCCATGTCAGCTTTCCAATGAGTGTCGCTGATTAAGAGCCAATCACAGCTTTCAATCGCGACTTTGACGATGCAACCTCAATCAAATTGTGGTGCAGTAAAGTTTAGTTAACAGTTCCGACACGGAAGGTCAGCTAGGTATAAATTGCAACCAGCAGCAGGCACGCGGGAACGATTTTTCGTTAGGGGGGCTAAAATTTTGGGTGTTGGAAAACGAATTTTTAGGCGGTTAACGGAGGCATACTATACTCACTGGCCTGGCAAAAACTGCATTCGTCCGAGATGAAATTCTGATATTTACTTTAACTATTGTTTTGCATTCAAGCTGAATCTTGTTATTAAGTTTGGCGTCAGCTATTTTTTCATCATGGCCTCCCGTTATCTTGAGTATAGGTTCGACAAATAGGTGGCTCACTCTCCAAAGTAAAACATGCGTTGCACAACAACATGCATGTAATCCACATTTTATCATACCAGTGTAGATATAAACATATTTTGATTTCATTTTGGCCATTCGAATTGGCTTGTGATTTGACAGGATTAATTCTAGTTGTCTCAATTGTTAGGAAACAGAGATGTATTTATCTAACAATCCTTCCACTTTGGGATTTTTTAGAGCACCTGTTTGCTTAATAAATATCATTTTTGAGTGTTTGACACATAGGCCCTATATCAATTTGATGCTTTTCTACATCAACATGCCGTAGTTTCATCAATAATCAGTTTAGTTCAGTTCATCGGAATCTTTTTCTCGGTAATATACAAATGCGTGATAAACAACTACATCACAGAATGCAGCTAGAATGATTTTACAGCATATATACACTGTATTACTATGCTGTTGGATATAACTGTCGGTTGGAATAGGAACATAATTCATTCTAGCTGCATTTTGTGATGTAGTTGTCTGTCACGCATTTGACCTATATTGCCGAGAAAAAGATTAATTCCGATGATATATAAGATAGATTCCGATGATCTGGACTAAAATGATTATTGATGACACTAAGGCATGTTGATGTAGAAAAACGTCAAATTGACATAGGGCCTATGTGTCAAACACTGAAAAAATGTTATTTATTAACCAGGTTCACTTAAGTGTGCATCTTTTATCACATATGCAAGTATAATTACGATCACAGCACAAAACATCTGGACAAGCATTAATTATGCCATGTGTGGCTAGAAATGATTTTGTACTATTTGAGTTCATTATCATAAAATACTATTTTGCTTGCCTGAAATAGAAGGCGTTTTACAATATACTGGTAATGGTGTCTTTCATCATTTTTGTGGTTGTAGCAGATTTGTAATGCTTTTCAATAGCAGCGCAGCTGGTCCCGCACAAGCCGTTACAGATCAGTTCAAATCTAATAAAAATTCACTAAATGTCAGATCGACAATTTACAGGCCTAGGCCTACATGCATTTAATTTATACAAACCAAAATTGGAACTAAATTAGCATACGAGATGACTATATTTTTGAACATACATAGTCATTTGCAATCAAAATTACCATACCTTTACGAGCGGAAATTTTTTTTGAGTGATTTCCTCCAATTTCTGGCAGGCTAAACGACCAATGATGTGGTTTTCTGAATGTCGAAATTGACCTTCAAGCATCACACGTTATATTGAAAAAAGATTTCATCGAAGAAGTCAATCATACAGCTACTACTCTCATTAAGAAAGGATATAACAACGTAGATCTCAAACAAAGTGCTGAGAAAAAGCTGCATAAACATAGTGAAACTTTGCTGAAATACGGATATTTTTCTGCTAAGCAACTTCTTGATAATTACGCGTGCATTCATTGATTTAATCAATTTCGAGGCTGTTTTCATATAGCATGGCCCGCTTCGATGAGTTTGAGCGTTCAGGAGTAGAGGCTGATATGCGAATCCTTACCCAAGTTCCTGCTGATGACCTCAATTGCACATGTTTTCAATTACCGGTACGCAATCTTTTTTAGTTGCTCTTTCTTTTAACCTGAAGTGAACGCCACATGGGTCCTTTGGAGGAATTAAATTCTTTTCACTATCGCTATCTTTTACTTCACCTTCCCTTCAATCAAAGCATTAAATTTCATTCTGACGCTGATGACATACGCAAGCATCTGAGGGACCAGACTTGCAGATTAAGTTTTTGTTAATATAAACAAATCCCGCAAGCACTGCACTGTCCAACACAGTGTGGCAGACTGGCAGGATTTCTCGTGTAAGGTATGAAATTTTTTTTCTTACTCTACTTATATTTGCTACTATCGGAATTCGGGACGATTTGAATAATCTGAAGATATTCATGACTTAAGATAACCATAAGCGATGAAAGGCTGTTTTTACCTTTCAGCAGATACATTGAGATTCTCCGCTCATTCGATAAGTTCTCACAGTCCTAATGACAATTCCTGTTCATCGCATCCCCAACGAACTTAGAAGAACAAGCAATCTCAGCCTGTGGGGTCCTGTTGGGCTCTGCATCGCTGAACTCGTTGTAGTAAACATATTTCATTCATGCACAATCATGAGTCACGTGAAAAGATAAAATACGTGTGGATGTTAATAAAAATGAAATCATTCTGAAATGTTGAGGATATATTTGTTTTGTATTGCTAAATATGCACTGAAAACCAAACTGAGCCTAATATGTGACCCATTATGTGCCCAACACATGTGACGTTTGCCACTGCCTTTATGTGACCAAATGTGCCCAAATAGGTCACATTCAGCTCGGCAGATATGTGACTAATATCTGCCCGACTGCTCATGATTATCGCTTCTTCCAATTTTTGTGATAATTAAAACCCACTACTTGTTTTACATTTGGAGAGTAGAAGTGCTGCCTCTAAATTAAATTGAGCTATAAATTATGGTTTAAATGATTCCACTTCCTGGTGGGAAGAAAAGACCATACTTTCAATTGAGGAGCTTATGGAAAGAACAACAAATATTTGCAAATCATTACATGCGTATTCTACTTTCCATTTACTTTTGAATTAACCATCAATGCTTAATTCAGAATGTCTTAATCAGTGTGTTGCTCGACGCCAACCGCCACCTGATGTTCAAAAACAAATAGATAAGCTGATGTAATAAACACCTTATCTGTACGCCAATGAAACAATCGATGGCTGTGGCAGCATCTATTGCTGTTTTTACCGATAAAATTGTTTGATTTTTTTACCATCTATACATTGATTCAATTTTGCATAGACTCACTTCTCAGGACATTGCGATTGAAGATTCTATTTGGGAATAGGACGTCATTATGTATAATTTCTCCCAGTTTGTCATTCTCAATGTAATAAACAAGCAGACCATTGACATGAAGCTCGTTTGTTTCACGTTGTCTAGGCAAGATAATACAACTTCACCTACAACACGATGATACAACTTCCCGGTTAGATCAAGCAGATTAAACGAAGACATGTGTCACATTTTTCAATTACACAATCATTATCCTGATTAAAAAAAAGTTTTCAATATAATAACATCTTCTTGCCAGTGATGTCCCTGAACAAAACACACCGCAAAGTATTCCGAAAATCAATTTGAATTATTCTCATCGAGCACTCGCCGCATATGCATGATGTATGGTGATTCATCATCGATCACATATGTGACCAAATGTGACCGATATGTGACGAAGAATGTGTCACATTTTTACCACACAATCATTATCCTCATTAAAACATTTTTTAATCAAACCAAGTTCAATGTGATATTATCTTCTTACCAATGATATTCTTGAACAATACATACCGAAAAGTATTCGAAAAAACAAATTGAATTATTCTCCTCAAGTACTCGCCGTATGTGCATGATTTATGATGATTCATCGGTCACATGGAAGTCACATATGTGACCAAATGTGACCGATGTGACGAAAATGCGTCGGGCACATAATCGATCACATATTGGGCACAGTTTGGTTTACAGTGTGGCCTATCGATTAGTTAGACTATAGTCTGACTTAATGTGTCGGAGCTGCCGCAAGCAAGTGAAATTTTGGGGGGCTTCGCCCTCCCTAGTCCCTCTCTTGCCGCGTGCCCGGCCAGCAGTGGATGAAGCATACACTGCATTGTATTTGGATTGTATTCTTTCCTATTTCGGTCAGGCTTCATTGTCGTCTACTATTCGAAAACGTAATCTGCGTTTCGATGCTGACTTCATTGTCAGAGCAGTGCACAATATTATTACAAAGGACACACTGAGGCTCTAAAACCTTGACAGAGAGCCGCGATCTGTTTAGCAACTATCATGATACGAGTATAAAGAGCTGATCATAAATAAGGAACCACCTAAGTTGGGATGAAACTCAATCGATTCTCATGCCTTCCAATCGAGTCGCACAAACGTAACATAGTTCGTTCGAGAGCTTACATTCTCAGTTTTCATAAGTGAGGTATGATAGACTTGCATCCGTTATTGTATTTGCTGAGCAGTGCTCAAAATATGAAAATCAATCAATTTGCAAATTGCGATTTTCCAATAAGAAGACATGTGAGCATGATGATTATTCAGGTCCTTGGAGAACGATCATTTTCTGACCTCTCTTCTACTGGATATCAAAATGGGTTGTGAACTATGGAAAAATAGTGATATTGTGAGGTTATCACAACATTATGATTCTTTCGGATGAAAATGTCACAGTCTCACTTTTCCATCACAATTGTTCATGCTTGGTATCTTCAGAATTCTTGCGATATAAGGAATGTGAAGAGGTAAATTTTATTTAAATAAATTCAATAGTTCTTTTTAAACTTCTTCAGCATTTTTTTCTCATTACCGCTGAGGCTCACAAGCACCATTTACGATGAACGAAGGTTCAAAGCAAAGCGATGATAATTAAGAATCTTGGAGATGTTTGAAAAGAACTATTGATGTTATTTGAATAAAACCTACATTTTCACACTCCTTACATCGCAAGGATTCTGAAGATACCAAATACGAACATTTTTAATAGAAAAGTGAGAATGTGACATTTTCAGCCGACTGAGTCATGATTTTCTAATAACTTCACAATGTCACTATTTTTCCTAGTTCACCACCGATTTTAATGACCAGTTTATCAAAAGAAAGCTCCGGAAATGATCGTCCTCCGCGTGCTTGATTCACTATCAAACTCACATGCTTTCTTTCTGAAAAATTGCGATACGAAATTTGAGCGATTTTCATATTTTACAATGCAATAACGAATGCAAGTTTATCATCGTTTGAAAGCAGAGAATATAAAGCATTCGAATTATGTATGGCACTTTGTTTTACGATTGGAAGGCATGAGAATCGATTGAGTTTCATCATAACTTCGGTTGTCCATTTTTTATGATCAGCTCTGTAGTACCTTGCTCTCTGCACAGCTCACAACTACACACTGATGAAGTTCTGATGCATATCTCTCCGTGAAACATCATAATATTCTGCTATAGGATAGAAGTCTCACCAAGCAAATGTTGCCCAATCTGAGCTGGTCCAGTCACAACATTGTGGAACCGATGTTTAACAGTGGCTTATGGCTATGGAAGCACAAGTACACTGATGATGTGAATCAGTGGCGTCGTGCCATTGAGGCCAGAGCAGGCTCTGGCCTGCTCAAGATTTTGAACACAAGAAATTGCCGTCCTATTTTTTCTGTCTACACTTTTCCCAAAGTTGGCCTACCAGCTAACCCAACTGACGACGGCAGAAGCGGTAGGACTAACTCTCTGTTCAGTACATTTCTATCCGCACACCGTCGTCGGATGAAGTGTCAACAATAAATTGCTGCTCTCATTGATGACTGCGCCTAGCCACGATGCTTTGCCTAGCCGAGTCACAGCGACTGCTTTGAATGAAATCACGTGATTTCTGGCAACTGCACAGCGTCACCATCACCATGAAAACTCGCTTCGGGATTAGCTTGAAGCTATTTTCCCCACAATGTGAGGCGGTTAGACGGACAAGGTCATCTGACTGCACGCAGCCGCATGAAGTCACAAAAGTCGATCTGCTCTTCAATGCGGTCTCATTTCGAGTCTCTGAGTCAGAGACTCTGACTGTACGGCTGCCACTTGTTTGTAACATCATTGCTGAAGACTTAATAAGCTGTCTACGTCGGTCGTCCATGTGCAAGTTACATGTATATCCTCCTCCTCCTCCTAGCAACTTGAACGAAACATATTAATATACATTTTAACCGAGCTCATTCCACAAAATTTATGACCGACTTTTGTTTATACACTTTATGTTTGATCTCAGAACCGTGAGCAAGCTTATAAAGTTGAGAGCTTTCTTCCATCTATCTCCGCCGTCCTTTTTCATCGAAACACCAAAATTCATGTCTCCGAGTTCGAGCATATATGTCGGGCATAGAGGAACATGCAACTACAAGAACATTACAATGAAAATCATCATCCAAGATATCTAAAGCATTCTTGGACGAGTCACGACGAATAACATCGCTTCTATGAAATGTGCTGACAAATGTAAAACGCATCCTGTGAATTTTGTGACCTTGACTCTAATTTTCGTCGACATTATGCTGCAACTGCAATTGGATTGAATGCACAGCTAAGGTATGTCACGAAATTTTAGACACTTCATCGTTTCTACACTTGTATGCAGGCCTATATGTTTGGATACAAGCCGATCATGAAGACAACATCTAATTTATAATTTCAACAATGTTCTTTCATGAAGTAAATGCAGAAGCAAAGTCTTTGTCTCTTTTGTATTTCTACACATGTACATACGTGCGCTGTACATTGCACATGCAAGGGAATGGAAGGGATTACTTAACATATTGAAGAGGAATGTAGCTGAGGTATCGAAAAGTGATTTTCTAGAAATTATTTTCGTAAATGCTAACACCTGTCCTCGCAAAATTTTTCTTGAATCTACATGTACACTTATGATTTTTTGCATATTGTAGCTGAGGTATCGAAAAGTGATTTTCTAGAAATTATTTTCGTAAATGCTAACACCTGTCCTTGCAAAATTTTTCTTGAATCTACATGTACACTCATAATTTTTTGCATATTGTAGCTGAGGTATCGAAAAGTGATTTTTTAGAAATTATTTTCGTAAATGCTAGCACCTGTCCTCTCAAAATTTTTCTTGAATCTACATGTACACTTATGATTTTTTGCATATTGTAGCTGTATAATGCGCAATGTCTTTCTTTGATAGCTCTTTCTTGGATGGATGATGGATGGTTTTGTGATACGACAAGCTAGATCGGCTAAGTGCAAATCCACCACCGTTGGTGAGGATGGAGATGTTGCGACTTCATCGAACAGTATAGAAACGGAGACGGATACCTCTGCCATTGAAGAAACGGATCATTTTATGATACCCAGTCATCGTTTGGAGCGGGATGAATATATCAGGTAGACTACATATATTTATGAATAAAATCCTATTTTTGACACTAAGGTTTATTCTTTACATATTGCAGACGTGGTCCTATCCGTCCAGAACTGCAGAATTATCCCAAAACGAATATTAACAATTGGCAGAGATCTTTCCAATCAAAATGGTTTGCTGAACGACCATGGTTGGAGTATAACTGTCCGAAGGATGCAGCAATTTGCTTCCCTTGTCGAGTATTTGGACAGCCAAATTCTGAGCTATCATTTTCCGTTGATGGCTACCGTGATTGGAAAATGGCTCTTTCAAGGAACAGAGGATTTGATAGACATACCAGTAGTAGCCAACAGTGTTTCAGCATGGAAAAATGGAATCAATGGAATTCCAGCACACCAGTAGATGTTCAACTAATCGAGCAACAGCGAATTTATATTGAGCAAGCAAAGAAGGACAGAGAGAGTCGAAAGAACATTCTCCCTATCTTATTCGATGTGACAAATACAATTTCTCGACTAAGATTGCCTTTCAGAGGTCACGACGAAAGTCCAACCTCATCAAACCGGGGAGTATTTTTGGAAATTGTAAACTTGATTGGGAGGTGGAATAAACAACTGAAAGCACATCTGGAAAAATCAGAGCGAAATCCCAAAGCATGGCCTAGTTATACATCACCAACCTCTCAGAATGAGATGATCCATAGTAGTGCTCAACTTCTTCGCGAAGATATAGTCAAGGAAATAAAGGATGCTGTGTACTTCGCCATATGCCTTGAAACTACTCCTGATGCAAGCAAGAAAGACCAGCTCTCAATGATTATTCGATTTGTGAAAGAAGAGGGTGACGTGATTGAAGCCTTGCTAGATGTCACATGCAGAACACGCTGACGGTGAAAGCCTGTATAACCAATTGTGCTCATTATTGAATAAATATGATCTAAGCATGAGCAAATTGCGTGGTCAGGGATACGATGGGTGTGCGACAATGGCGGGGCAATATCGTGGATTACAGGCTCGTGTGAAGGAACATTGTTCAGAGGCACACTTTGTGCATTGTTATGCCCATCGCTTGAATTTAGTAGTTGTTGATACCTGTTCGCACAACGTTACGTAACTTTTTCGGCGTTGCGCAGAAATTGTACGATTTTATTGAACACTCGACCAAACGACACGGTCTCTTTAAAGAGATTCAAAAAGATGAGCAGTCTAAGGATGAAAATGATGAGACGGTGCATCATACAGGTATTATGACGTCACTGAGTACTTCTCGTTGGTGTTCACGTTCCCAAAATTGCACTGTGTTGGCGAACAATATCACCGCAGTTGCACGGACGCTAAATGACATTTCGACAGATGCAAAGTACGACTCAGATACTGCTGGAAATGCAATTCCTCTTCACAATAGCATGAATTTCAAATTTTGTCTCTGTCTAACAGTGTTCGTTGAAATTTTGAAGCTTTGTGATATTACATCAAAATCTTTGCAATCATCCAAGATAGACATTTCTCTTCTGTATCCCTTGTTGAAGCATTGATCGCTGCAATTCAATCTCAGAGAAATCAAGAGAAATATGATGAATATTGGGATCGAGCCGAATCAATGGCAGCAAGCATTGGTGTTGAAGTTATTGCTCCCCGTCGCAGAAAGGTGTCCTCAAGAATCGATGCAAATTCTGCAAATCAGACCTGCTTTGATTTTAAACAGGAATGTCGCGTTGAATTCTACTATGAGGTCATAGATCTCATGCTCAATGCTTTGCAATCACGATTTAGTATTGAACTAAATCCACTATTGAAATCAATACAAGCTCTTGAGTCGCCGTCACTTCAGAATTTGAATTCTTTGTTGACAATGGCAACATTTTATCCCCGTGATATTCCATGTTCAGATACGCTTAAAGCGGAATACCAACTTTTTGTGCACCATTTATCTTCAACGCAAACCGCACCAAATGCCGTGCACAACTTATATTTGTACATGGTAAATAACAATCACCACAAAATGCTTTTTCCGCGTTGAAGTTTGTTAAAAACAACTTAAGAGCCACAATGAACCAGGACCGTCTAAATGACTTGATGGTCATTGCAGTTGAAGCAGCTCGATCCCAGAAGCTATCACTGGCCGCTTGCCGGGACTACTTCTGGGAATCATTTGCTGAGCGTCGCAAATAGCTTTTCCACTGTGCGAAATCTATCATAAAAGCAGCTCTTTACTTGTGGTCTCTATATGCCTATCTACATGTACCCGTAGATTTAAGATTTAGGACATAAAATTAACTAGGCCTATACAAGAAGAAATCAATTGTATGTACGTGCAAACAGTGTATTTCAAGACCAGTCTATACTTCAAGTTGTAAGTCGGTTTTTCTACATTGTAGGCAGTGGCGTGCGGTTCGTGCATGCGATGCATGCGGCGAATGCGTATGCAAATTTGAGTAATCTGATTATTCATTATGTTCAACACGTTTATTTCATCAAGTATCAGTTAGATGGCCTTCCAATTGTCAGTAGGGCGTATGACGACATCACAAAATTCCATCTTCATAAATGAATTACATAACTGGGTGAATATTTAATGGAGGCATCGCCGCATCCAACCTCCCATTCATTATGCATTGACTCCTCATACAGCGGCGATGAAGCCAGGTGTCAGCGTACAGAGGCGGGAGCATTCGGTCGCTCTATCGCATGCTTGCAAATTAGGGAAGGAAAACTCTCGCTGTAGTTGTGTGCATGCCACTCAGTGCACACAATGTATGAGAGCCACACGCTTTGTAATCTGGCGGTAATCATGTTACTGTGAGCAATTTCCGCAAACTCTGTTTGACGAGTTTAAAGACAAGTAGGCTACGGCCATTTATTTAATTTTCCTCGGTTGCGCAATGAGTTGATCGTTCTTTACAGAAGTAATGAATTTCGCACGTACAATATCCATGAACTGAATGTTTATTTCGAAAGACAAAGTGAGTCAGTCAAGGTGAAGAGAGATTGTCAGCTCTCGCCGTTATCGCCTTCGAGAAGGAGTTGTTGAATAAATTGCAGGACAACTCCTCCGTCTTCTACGACACTGTCATCAATGACTTTATGAAGAAGTCTCGAAGAATGGATCTAATCTTTAAATGATTTTTATCTTCGATTTTATACAGAATATATCTGCAATGTATAATACTAGTTGTTTTGTGAATTCTACATGTAGATGAATGTGTTGGAAATTATAATAAGTATTAGCTGGTGATAAACTGATCATGTACATGTACATATAACTTATAACATGCAGCATGTACATAGATTAGGCATAAAGGCTAGGCATACATGTTATCATGCACTATGGTAGACTAAATATATCGCATGCCCACCGCTTGAGACCACCGCACGCCACTGATTGTAGGTATGAAAGCATTCTGATTACACTTAGTGTT
Organism: Prostheceraeus crozeri; assembly: GCA_907163375.1. NCBI lineage: Eukaryota > Metazoa > Platyhelminthes > Polycladida > Euryleptidae > Prostheceraeus > Prostheceraeus crozeri. Next base: position 792,565 of record CAJQUW010013269.1, on the reverse strand, counting down.
AGTAGCCTGGCATATCAGCAACATTAGGCCTATACAATTACAAGTGTGCAAGCTGCTTTTATGAAACATTTCAAATGTAATGCAGGCAGTTTACATGTAGAGGCCTATACCGGAAGGCCTACATGTGTATTACCGGTGTATACATACACATAATTGTGTGACGTTTCCTTGTACATGTACGTGTATAACACAGAAATTTCCTATTCTCGTTTTTATTGCTAGATCTAACAATGTAAGTTCATAGCTTATCCCAAGTTTGTGCTTGTGCCATGAAATACAAAGACGATTGATGAAATCCATGATACCATGCCGATAGATTTTCTTAGAATCATTTTTTGTTGACGTGTAGTTTACCCTCAACCAATTTAATTTTTTGTGCATGAACTGCCTTCATAGCACCGAAATTTGTTTTACCGATTTTTGTGTGACTGAATCCAAAGACGACTGATGAATCCATGCCATACCAACAGATTTTCTTAGAATCATTTTTTGTAAACGTGTAATTTTCCTCATAACCAGTTGTACTTTTTATGCTTAATTGTTAGACTTCACAGCACCATTTTTACAAGCTTTTTCATCCTCGTTATTGTTTTCTTGATCATATGAAACACATGCACTACACCACTTCCTTGTTTAGGCATACACAGTGATATTTTGTCTGCATGCAGACCTATGTCTTTTAACAGCATCTGCTTTTTTGAATTGTTTTCGATCCACACCACTAGATTTTGTGAGAGTACCAGCTTATAATACTCAGTAGGTAGATTGTTTCCCTTGTCAATCGTGTTTTCGAAGATTGAATTGCTAAATAGCTGAGTTTCAGATATCTCCAAAGCGGTGTGTTGTCTACGTGTATCACGTAATTTTTCAGAGATAATGAAATATAAAACTTGTTTATCTTAACTCTGTTGCTATCACTTTAAACAGTGTAAAAGGGCGAATGAATGAATTAGAATTCAACAATCAGATTAGCAAGAAATAGAAAATTCAAAATATGTACATTTATAGGCCTACAGGCCCATGGGGGTTGACAGAAAGGGTCACGGTCACGGGTGAAAGTCAATGGTGTGGCGTGGACCCATAAACTTATGAACAATGATGTCACAAAATGGGCCTGCTCAAGTTTTTGCGGCGCACGACGCCCCTGATGTGAATAGAGAACACGGGTGCGATCTTTTCACGATAGGACCATTCAGATTGGAAACAAATTTATCTAACCATTAATGAAGTTCTTCACTTTCCTACCACTGCCAAGATTCTACGACTCGGAACTTGAGTACGTTGTGTATGAATATACAAAGCTTGCATTCCATATTTATGGAATGACGTGGCCGAATACTCACAAGCTCATGATCAATTAACCGCCAACAAGTACCGTAAGGATATAGCACGTATGCAGTAATGTCAAGCTGACACTGTCAACTCAGACGATTTAATGAAACATGCGTAGTGAAAATTCGTGTGCCAAAAGTTTCAGCTTTTTATGGAATCAAGCTAGCCTGATGTCCAACGGTTGTCCGCACTTGTCCTGCTTCGCAGAGTATTTCAGAATTTTTCAAAATTCAATAATTTAATCAGCTGTAGAAAGGTAAATAATGAATTCATCCGAAAGCCCTTCTGTGACTTTTCATGAATTGACACAGTGAAGTCACATGCAAAATTTGGACCGCCAATTGTCATTTGTTTTAATGGTACGACCAAGAAGTGCTTCACCTGCCAAGCAGGATCTCCTGGACCCTATTACGGAATCTGTCAACTTCTCTCTACAATCCGAGCTCCCTATATTGACATTTCTTCTAAAGAATCTGTTCTCAGGTGAACGTCACTTGTGAGGAGTAGACCGGAATGAAACAGTGACGGGTGCCGAAGACGGTTGAGTTCGAAGATGATATGGCTGGCAGTTAGACGACGAAGCTGACCGAATTGGTGTGCATGTAGATAGAAGATCCAATATGAAGAATCCATCCCGGTGTTATCAGTTGATGCTTGTATTAAATTTAATGTAGATGCTCATTCTAATACCTGGTTGTGACTAATACGAACCAATCACTGGAAATGTTTAGTGGAGATGTCACCATCGGAATTGTGTGAACGTTTTCGAAAGAAATAGAATGCCGTCGTGTACAAACCACATGTGAGGATCTTTATACATGTGGTAGGCCTACAGAATTAGAAACCTGCAAACATAAAAGGGGTATAGGTCAAATCTACCGCATCTTTTCGTTTCTTTTTGGAATAAAGAAACAGTAGTTCCATCCAATGGCCCCGCTCGTGGAAAAGGCAGCACAAAGCCGATCACCATCAATGAATGCGTGAAATAGCATCTGGTTTGGATATTGCGGGCAAATACCTCCGAGATCATGACCGACACCAAAGTCCTGAAGCCATGACCCGGCAGTTCTTCAGATTTGAACCCCATCGAGAACTGCTGGGCTGTGTGAAGGCCTGCCAGCATCAAATCAAATGACCAGCATGGTTTATACAAACGAAGGATATGTCTTCAGGTCCCGTGAATACAATCATGCACGCATATTATCATGACCGATACAGATTTCAGGAGAAGATAGAAAAACCTTTAGTGTCTCAATCAGCCACAGCAGTGATACGTAATGATATGATTGAATTCAGCTTGCCCTTGATAATGACATGGCCTCTAGATTCATGTAGACCTACATGTGCAGCTACATGTGTTTTCAATACTAGTTCAGCATTCCATCAGTCCCATTTGATGCAGTTATAGTGCTCTCACCATAAATCAAGATTTTGCTTCGTTTTTTTTCTTTAGCAAATTGTGATCGTATTCTAGAAGCAGAGTACAGGTGCATGAGAGCATGATGAGGTGCTCAATACAAACATAAGATTACATATTTTTGATCTATGAATTTTACATACTATGTCATTGGTAAAATCCAGTAAAAATGGTCCCTTTTTTGTCCAATCAAACAAAAATCGAAAATTTGATTTCTTCTGCTCCTGATAGTTGTATTTGCTTCTTGTAAGATGCATTATGTGTGCTAAACCACAGTCTACATCCAATTACTATTAGGAGATCTGTAATCGAGTTTCTGGTATGCGGGCGTCGATGTGATGACGCTGATGCGTCGATGTGATGACCGAAAGTTAATATAACATCTTTATAGGAATGTTATATTTATACATTTACATCAATAGTCTGCTGAGGACATGTACTCACAAATTGACATCTCTCATTATTCATTATGAATTCAGTAAGCTGACAATCTGGACCTGGGGATCAATGTAAGTAGGCCTAATTGGCCTGCAATAGACACGATTCTAAATTCAAATTTCGAAACTTTTTCCAGCTATCATACTGATTCCATAACAAGCGTTAATAGCTGAAACAGCATGAATGTATTTACTTACATTTTTATGCTTATTCTCGTATATTCACATTGCAGCATCATGAAATCGAGTAGGCTTAGAATAGGTCTACTTGAAATAATTAACCAGATTAATATGTATGTCAAATAGAAGGGACACAACTGTCTTCCACTGGTCTCATCCCTTACGTGGATTTATGTTGGCATGCATGTATGTTTTTATACTTGATAAAGAATATACTGTGCGCCTCAAAACAATTTTATCAAGTATAAGACTTATCAAGTCCTAGGATCTACGGAAGTTGACGTACCGGTAGACCATGTGACATTCTCTTGACAGTTCTATTTTTTTAAGTTTGAGTTTTAAAGTTATAGGTTTATGCAAGTTTCAGTTTGGGATGAGTATGGATATCCATGAATAAGTGCTATGACTGTGGGATCCATTTAGGCCACATCGACTTCGAATTGCTACCTTTACATGTACAGTTTTTCGATTTAAATCTACCTCAAATCCAAGCAGCAATCGAATGCATGATTGCGATCATCCTATTGGTCATAGTGATATCCAATAAATAATGTAGGGCTGATGAAATATCAACGCCAATCAAGCTGTATAATAGCCTCAAATAGATGATGGCAATTAGATTGACAAGATCCGGATAGTGAATTTTGTGAAAATGGAATGTCGCAAAGTGAGGTTGCAGTCTTGTGAAATTAAGAAATCGTTTCCTGGCATTTTGGATTACGTGGATCCAAGCACCATACGCACTCGTCTGTCTCGACAGTATGGGTTACGAGCACGCAAACCCTTGCGGAAGCCGCTGATAACACCATCGATGCGTCAGAAAAGGTTGAACTTCTGCCGAAAATACATCCACTGGACCTCACAGCAGTGGGCCAAGGTCATGTTCTCGGACGAAAGTTTTCTAACCGTTCGTTCGTCGGCCATCTGACTCATATCCTTGTAATCCCAAGTAGGCCTACACGGTTCCCACAGTGAAGCATTCGCCAGGTGTAGTGGGGTTGTATGATGAACGCAAAACGCCATCAGGTTCTGTAATTTCATGACGCAGTGTTTCAGCAGGACTCGGTGAAGACAACAAATAATTGGATCTGGGAAACAGTCCCGACTTAAATCCAATAAAGAATTTAAGGATGCTACTCAAAAAGAAGGTCTGCACAAGAAAGTCATCAAACTTGGAAGAACTTAAGTCAAACATTCGCCAAGTTTGGTGCACTGAAGTAATTGAAGATCTGTGTAGATCACTGATAGAATCAATGCCACGGAGACTTTTGAAAGTGATAAAAAACAAAGGATATCCCATTAAATACTGATGTGATGCATGTAATTCCATGTAATACATGCTGAACTATCAATAGGATAACGAAATATGAAATATGATGTTATATGGCCGACTTTTGTCTATAAAACTAAATACTATCTTCGAATTGATGAACTTTAACAATTATTCCAAACTTTTCCACAGTACTGTATATCATACGGTTTATGCGAAAATTAATTTAGAATGAGTGCCGCTTACAGAATTTATTAAGGGATGGTTTAGGGAAAATTTTCGGATACTTTATGGTTGGATTTTAGGTTTTTTCAGGGTTTATCTCAGTAGCCTATGTCTCAATGATCGTTTTTAATGTGTGTAATTACTTTTTAAGGCGGAATCTTTGTGTCTACTTTTTAAGCCAGATAGGCCTGACAGGCCTACATAGCAGTCAACGTATAAAGCTTAGCAAAGCTCTGCCGACGAAATTGGTGCCATTTTTTTAATAATGTGATATAATAAAGACTTGAATGTATGTGGCTGATGAGACATCTGCTTCCATGAAAGGTATATGCCTCTCCAAAAAAAGCCACGGAAGACATGTACATGTACATGCAGGCCTAACAGACACAGAAAAGAAATAAATAATCATAGAATGATATTCATCAACAAAATATGCCATATTGTACGCTGCACAAGCTTCAGCTCATTATCATGCTTCATATTACCATTCAAGATAGGCCTTCTAACCTACTCCACTATTTGGTGATCACATCATTGTGATCCTTAACCCTCAGAGACCTGAGAGGGGGTCCAGTGGACCCCGGAGCCACATTTTTCTGTTTTACTTTTTGTGTTGAGGATATATCAACCGCTCATGCCCATGTAAAATCATCATTTTTGATAATGAATCTATATGTGTTATTTCATTTCAATTGAATCAGTAGAAGTATGATAGATAGGCCAAGGGGGTCCACTGGACCCCTCTCAGGTCTCAGAGGGTGTAGAAATTCCCATAACTAAATTTTTACTATCAAATGAAAAATGATTTTGTGCATGTCCACGATGATGCATAATGAGTGAAATTCATTTATTCAAGGTTTGCATCACGCTCGTACATGTGTGTTATGCTACAGGATCGCAAAATGTGAATATTTTGTTTTCGCACATGATCGTGCATGACTGGTTGGCCTACATAAACAAATCAGCATAAATTAATGTTCAAAATGAAAGCAATCATTATGTTTTTAGTTCAACACTAAAAATAATGTGCTGGCAAAGTTTTAACAGCAGTGATTGATGAGTTTGAGATCTCCACAGCTGTTTTGAGGGTCTTAAAATGCGACAATTATGGCTCAGCTTAGGCCTATTTCCGATTAGCATGGATAAATTTGAATAAAATGGCCAAATGAAGGGTTATCCTACATGTGATAACTCAGTTTCATTAAAATCAACTATCTGAGGTTACATGGCGACAGCAAACATCGTAAAACCGACTCTCAGTACAACTGATGCTGTGCTAGATGTCACTGAATTACAAAAACACCAAATTTTCGCATGTGTTTACTGAGGAGGCTGAAAGACACTAAAAGGATTTGTTACATCGACTTGCTACACGCAGACATCATTGTTTTACTTAAAATCAACTTTCCCAATGACTTGAAACAGATTTAAGCACGTGAACCAGGAATTTGTGAAAGGGGTCCACTGGACCCCCCCCCTCAGGTCTCAGAGGGTGTGAAAAAGCTCAGGTCTCTGAGGGTTAAATGATAGGCACGATAGCAGTGTCATTTGGTCCACAGGATCATAGTGCAGCTGAAATGATTGACATTGTTAATTTGAGTGGAGCATGAAAAAGATATTCGCAGGATATTGGAATCATTATAACTTATGTTGTGTCTTTTAGTTAAATTTCATTGGAGATTTGATAAAATTAGCTGTATTTAGTTCTAGGCCTACTTGCATGCTTGAACAGATTCCTATGGTCTAGATTTGATATGGGCTATGCGAGACTTTTTAAAGAATAGCGATCCTTATATAAACATCACTTACATGCATTGTATTAAAATGAATTAGGTTGCGGATACTCAAAAAGTCGAATGCCACGAAGTCGTCTACGTACGTAGCTAGGCAAGAGTCGAGAAAAAGGATCAAACATCTTACCAATAACGAAATCTTCGTCGCTGGTAAGACAAGAACAATTCTCTGACGACGAAATGTTCGTGAATGGTAATATAGGTCCTCATTCTGTGTGAACCCCTGGTACTTAGGGACACCTTTGTACACAACGAATAGTTCGTTTCTGGCCTTAGAAGTCAACTTGCTCAAGAACGAAATAATCGGTTTTGGTTTTATGTTTCACCTTGTCGAAAATTTCCTTGGTAGTCGAAGGGCTTTAATGAGTTTGTGAGAGTTGAAAACATAGTTTTTCGAATTATTGGCAAACCATGTAACCGTGAGAGCTGTCTTATGGTCACTACGGACAGAAGTTATTTGAATCTTTTTGAAAAAATTGCTAAATCCACTTCGCAACCTATTTGTTCCTAGATCGGCTTCTGCAAATAACCGTCATTCATCAACAGCATTGTTGCCACCCTTATCAAGGATGCAACGTTTTGGTCAATCTTCTATTCGGTTCTGTAAATAAATTTGTTCTTTTGGTTCCTTTTTGCTGTTGTCACTTCCTTCTTACTTTTGTGTTGTCATCGTGAACTGTTGTAATGCTCTCATCGAACGTTGTGAGATAATAAAGGCTATCATTATTATTAGTATTTTACCAATTATGTCTTCAGCATAAAATTTTTGTTGCACTCATACAACACAACTTAGCTGGCATCATCAAATTCAATTTTTGCCATTAAAGTAACTTCTGTCCGCAGTTACCAAAAGACAGCTCTCACGGTTAGGTGGGTTGCCGATAATTCGGAAAGCTCTCTTTTGAACTCTCACCAACTAATTAAGCAAATAATTAAGAGAGTTTCAAAAACATGCGTAGGCCTATGCATAGATTAGCAGATGTCGACAAAATTATTCTTGCTATGAGCATGCGACGGCAGACATGAATAGAACCTCTATAATACACTCTGAATGTGTCATGGATGATTTTCAGTTATCAAACTAACGCTTCTAAGCATTGATGTATTTTAAAGTTTATGATTGCATAAAATTGAGTCGATTACTGTGCTTCAAAAAGATATACTAATGCATTGGAGCAGGGGTTCAGTAGGCCCTATAGTTTGCAGGTGAAGCAAATTTTGCTTTGGGTCACGACAACCGGTAAAAATGCTTGATTAATATTCAAAAAGGTGTTTTTATCAAATTATTCATGCACTTTTATACCTTTTTATTAAATTGTCAAATAGAATGACATTTTTTCATTTGCGAATCCTAAAATATTTGATTTGAGAGGAAATTCAGTTGACTATTAAAGCAATATTGCAAACAAAATAATAATAATTTACGAGTATGTCCTCATAAAAAAAACTTGAAAACTTAGTCTGCTTCTTGGCTGAACCTTTGAGTTTGGACAGTATACAATATGAAGCGATAAAGGACAACTGATTGGTAAGTTATAAGTTATGATGATGGGCCTACCAGGTAAGGAAATATTTAAAATCCAGGATTTCCTGGATGCATAATAAAGTAATCAACTAATAAATTAATCCATCATAGGATTATAAATTTTGTAAGATTATTCGCGCAAAATTTCGAAAATACTCATTGCTGTCGCGGTAACGTCATATGATTATGTCCATATGGCACATGTTGTTTGTATACACCAATTGTATATTTGTTGAATGACAAATATTGCAAACGAATTCAAATATATCTGCGTGTAAATTCAAGTAAAGTGTTTTTGCAATCTTCCATTGCGCAACTTTGGCTACATTTGGTAGCACAGCGTGTGTGAGTTCTATTTTCAATATGAGAAAATTATTTTATTGATATTTCTCCAATATTTTTCACCTGATTCACTGTTTCATCTACTCCTATTTTTTTGCTCTCTAAGGTGAATTAATTCCAAGCCTTCTATTTTATTCTGTGTTATATTTGCTATATAACTTATTAAAGCATGCCAAGATTGTTAACCACTTATGAGGTTGATAAAACAGTTTGAAGCCAAACATAGAATAACAGAGATACGCAAAGATGATGCAAACCTCATTATAAGCGATCCTGACCAAGTAGGCTATCTCGCACTGAAAGAGGAGATTAATAACCTAGAGCAGGAACTGTCTGAGCTCAAAATTTATTATAACCAAGCCATTGAAGAGTCAGACAACGTCATTGCACAAACTGATGATTAGCTAGTTGAGGAATATGAGCAACAAGCGGTGAAAATAGTGAAGCAGTATGAGTCGATAGCTGATGAAATCAGACAAGTAACTAAAAAGTTGAAAATCATTGTTTCCAACATAAATGCCGAGGATGAAAAATCAGCTGCCACAAAAGCTGAGCAGATAGCAAAATTCCAAGAAGAATGTGCTGATAAACGACATAGGGAGACCATTGAAGGTGAACAAAAGCGTCACCAGGACTTGGTTGAGTTGCAACTAAAAAGCCTCAAGCTGAATGAGGAACTGCGTAGTAAAAAAAGAGAAAGAATCAAGTCGAATAAGGCCACAGTGAAATTGCATCACATTAAGGTGATGTCCGTGGTACAGTGGTTGCGTACTTGGACTAGCGATCTCATGGTCCAGAGGTCGAACCCGGTAAGTGTCATTGGAAGTCGGCAGGAAGGGCATCCGGACTACAAAGCGCCACAACGCTCCAAACAAAGTCTGACTTAAGTCAGCACCGTCCAAGGCCCCAGTAGGGGTAAAAAGTGACGTAAAATCCGTAAAAATTAAACCGATCGAGTTCAATGGTAATCCAACAGACTATCCAGGTTTAATATCAAATTGGAACTCGACTGTTCACAACAAAGACCTGGCGGATGGCGTAAAATTGCGTTACCTGCAAGACGCGTTAGGACCAATTCCCAGAAAGTCAATAGAAAAGCTCAAACCTGATTCTGAGTACAAGCTTGCACTTTCTATCTTGGAAAATAGATATGACAATAGGACGATGCTCAAAAGAGCTTATTACGAAAAATTGGAAAAGTTGCCTAACATCACAAATTCCATGGATTCTGAGGCACTGAGAGCATTCATGGAAGAGCTTGATATTAGTTGTCATGCACTAGAGGAGTATGGTGTCGACATGACAAATCTTGAGCTTGTCTTTATGAGCTCGTTTAAGAAACTTCCCCATGACATTAGATACCAGTTTACCAAAGCCGTTGGAGGCATTAACAATCTTGATATGGTAAAATTGAAGAGACTTTTGATTGAGTACGTGATGATTTCAGAGGAAATTGAGTGCGCGAGTGAACCTTAGCAGCGATTACTTGTTCACCCATGCCAAGAATTGACCAACACTAACAGTAATCTTGAGCCGGCATTTTACGGAAAATCAGAAGTTATGAGAGATGCATCATCTGCTTTTAACCCAAATGGCAAACCTCACCAACCAAGAAGTAAGCAACATCAGCATAGGAATAAGAACATAGATGCTCCCCGTCATAATATTAGTAGCGCACAAAACCAGTTCAAAGAAAACAGCTTCGAAAATCGAAAATTGACAGCCAAAAAGCACAACCCTACTTTACCATGCTTATTTTGCTAAACATCAAGTCATTGGAGTGAAGATTGTGATCAGCATCGAACTGGAGAAGATCACATTAGCTGTTTGGTGCTCGATGCTTGAGATGCTTAAAATCAAATCACATGACTGATGTATGCTACAAGCAAATTTATTGTCCTCATTGTAAAGCTGAAAATACTCATAACAGAAACCTCTGTCCAATCCGATTCAAGTGTTCAGTCAAATTAATTAATCCTCATGACCGTTCTTCAGTTTCGATAGCTCATGAATCTTCTCCTACAGACTCAGGTAGCGATGTCGTATTAGCATCAGTAAGCAACGAATATGTGATTTTCCCGACGGCAGTTGCATCAGTGAAACCGGCAGATAAATCCAGTCCAAGCGTTAAATGCAGAATTGCTTTTGACACGATGAGTAGTCGTTCCTACATAACGAAATCAGTCGCTCAGAGGATCGGTTTAAAGCAAACCAAGCATGAGCAATTGTCAGTTCAGACTTTCGCAACTTCCTCGCCCAAGTGTATTTCATCTTACCGTTCTGCAGTTGACATTGAAAAGCTAGCAGGTGGTAGCATTCGGGTTGATGTTAACATTGTAAATTCATTGGAGGCCAATGTGATGAGAGTCCCTATCGAATCCGATCAAGTCAGGGCAAAGCTTGAAACATATACTCTTGCAGACCCTAGGCCACATTCTCCAGAAGTAAGCACAATTGACATACTTCTAGGCATTGATTATTATGACAGCATAATTCAGTCAGGAAAGCATGAAATCATCCCAGGAAAGCTGTGGATACAAGAATCCATACTTGGTTGGATTTTGACTGGTAGAGGATCCTCTTCACGGGCTGAAACAAGCAATTCGCTGTAGAGACAGGTAACATGGTCCTCTACGCAAATTCATTTTCTCATTCATTTCACCAGCCACCACGTTACGAAAAAGAACTGCCAATTAATGACAAAATTGATGTGATATCAAATTACAGGCAGCATCATGACTTTTCTGATCTGTGGAATATTGAATCCATTGGTATTACAGATAATCCAAGCAAATGTGATGATGATGTTGCGTTTCATAATTTCCAAGAGACTGTTGAATACTCAAATCGTAGATACTTGGTACGTTTTCCATGGAAAGATGAAAAAAATCCGAGACTTCCCACAGACCAGCAACTTGCGTTAGGGAGACTCAGATCCATGTGTAGGAAACGCAGTCCAGATGAGATATTGCAAAAAGTTGAAGAAATCATTAGCGATCAAGAGTCAAAGAGAATTATAGAGAAAGTCGATCCGAAAGAGGCTGAAAATGGTGATGGAATAATTCACTACATTCCTCATCAAATAGTCTTGAAAGAAGACAGCGCCACTACAAATGTGCGCTTAGTCTTTGACGCCTCAGCGAAAACGAGGAAAGTCAATCCGTCACTTAACGGCTGCCTTTTGAGAGGACCGGTACTCATTCAAGATTTATCGGGCATATTGACTAGAATACAATTTCATCCCATCTTGACAGTTTCTGACATTCAGGCTGCTTTCCTCCAATTAGGCATTCAGACCACAGAATTAGATTCATCTGCGCGCTTCGGTTTCCTAGAAAGGAAGAATTGTATGTAACCCTAATATCGAAATGGCACATCACAGAATTAGCTCCTTCTCGAATGGATAATTCGTGCATCGCTTGCTATCAGTGGCGGACCCAAGGGGGGGTGCCGGGATGCATCCCCCCACCAGCTCAAACTTGATTGTGGATTGTAAATGTAAGCAATACATTTTGGCAATTAGTTCATTAAAAGTACAAGTAATGATCGTAGTCTGGAACATATTTGGCACAGTTTCTCTTGTGATTATATAATAAACATCTGGATTTCTTATCAGCATGGAGACATGAATTAAGGAAAGGCGAGAACCTCTAACCAAGGAATGAAGAGGTCTCTGCAGAAGTTTGCTTACATTAAACTGTAGCATCTCTGACGCACAAGGCGCAGGTGACCTGCTGTTTAATGCCGATTTTAGAAGTTCTACTTGAATTATGTAATTTGCAGATGTTATTCGTATCAACTCCGGCAAGATTTCGTTAAGGTTGAATAAGTGATTCTGGAGCTGACGACCAACCGAATTACACGAGCGGCGAGTGGCGAGTGAGCTATCCACTTGTTCCTGAATTTCCAATGAGAACGCATGATTTGCACAATCTCGCATTATTCGTTCTTGATAGCTTTATAAACGATGTCAACTGAGAGGAGAGCCAAGTTGAATTACTGCTGCTACTTTTCGTGCAAACTTTCATCCCTATCTGTCCTTCATCATTGGTTATTTTGATTTAAAGAAGTAAGCATTCAAATTTTGAAGATGAAAATGATGCATTCACATTCAAGGTCGGTGGTACAATACAGTACGGGGTAACCCCCTCAGCGGCACCAGAAGCCCTGTCGCTGCGTCGTTTCTGACAGCAGATTCGACTAACTCTGGCGTGAGGGACCTCGGCCCCGGGTAACTGCCTGGGTGTTCCTCTTTGGTGGCAAAGCGGAAGAGCTCCGCTATCGAAGTTTCGCCGGAGGAAGAATAACTCAAGGGCTTAGTGTACCACCGACTTGGCCATGAGAAGTAGGATGACCCCAGTGACGGCTGGCCACCACTTACTGTATGTTTTAATAGCAAGTTTAGAACTCCTCACCTACTTCGTCCGGATGACCTGTCTGGGTGTAGTGTCGAGAGCAACAACTTTGACAGTCTGAGAAGCTAGCAGGTACCCTGATCGGATGCCATCTGAGAAGGACCGACCTGAGACTGGAGACGGAAGTTTAAAGTTGCGATCGATTCGCCATCAGCTCCGGTCATGAGTCAGTAGCGCGTCTCATCTCGGAAGTAGTTAAGTTAGGGGTATAATTTGAACTTGTATTTCCAGTTACTTTTGAGAAGTCGCTGAGGTTACACGTACAGCAGCAAGTCTCACAGCCAATTTTTTCAACTATTTTGTTCAGCGTTGATTTTCCACAAGAATACACAAAAAATGACGAGTAATTTGCTCTTCACATCAGATTTATAAAATTCCTAAGAAAAATCAGTAAAAATTAAATTACATAGCATGTATAAACATTTAAGCTATAGCTGCTTTAATAAGCCACAAGTAATCGTCATGTGAAAACATTATTGCGTTATCACTACGTAACTTATATTGCATTTTAAAGGAATGGATTTATAAAGACTACACAATTACAAATTTAGCCTTAGGCCCCATTAATATTGCAGTCAAATTTTTTGCCTTAACGAGATTTCTCAATGATTCTAGGAAAATAGGCTGAAATCATTGCTGATAACAAAAGACTATCAATGCAACTCACACAATAAAACACAATTATACATAAATTAACAAATCCCCTATCATACAAATTCATAATCCAATACCCCCACATTTATAATATCCAATCCAATTCAAACAACCATTCAATCTTCATAAAATCATAATCTCCCCCCACCACCTCCAAAATTTATCATAATAAATTCCCTTCCCCAACCTATTCTTTTCTCTCTATCTCAATTATTATATACACACAACTCCCTCCCCCTCATCATAATTAATAACCATACATCACACCACCTCCTTTATTCCAATCCAACCCTATCACCAAAATACTATACAAAATTAACACCATATTCTTTCAAACATTTCCATTCCCCCACTATCTCAATCAAACTCCACTCCTTCCAAATCAAACTCTACAACATCATTCCACCCCAACACAATTTCCTTCCTCAAAAAAACCTACCTTCAAATTCCAAACAAATAATCCCCAACCCATAATACAATATACCAAATACAACCACCAAACTCCTCCTCTCACCCCCCACACCAAATACAACACTCCTAATAACCTCATAACACTAACAAAAATTATCCCCAATTCCACCATCATCACCAACATAATACTACCTCACTCCTCGCTCTCTTCTCGCGCACATACAAATAAAAAAAACCCACAAAACAAATAAACCCATACTCTCCATCCCCCCCCACCCTCCCCAAATACCCTTAATCCTTAAAAAACTCTTTTTAAAACACCAACAATTAGAACTGAACAGCCCTACATCTCCAACTAAACTTAATTGAAACCAAAAGCCCCAACTATATCTATCTCTCCATATAACACCTATACATTTATTCCCAAAAGCTAATAAAACAAATCCCCCACAACAAAACCCTTACCCACTGAAACATCAAACTGAGTATGCTCCGTGACCCCCCATGAGACTATTTTATAGTAATAACTCTCGTATTACCTATATATCCCTAGATTGATAAGCTGAGTTCTTCGGAGTATAATTGATGAAATGCTATATGTTTGTGTGTGTGTGTAACGATCGGTGTGTGTGTGATAACAGCCACCCCGGTAGTTACAATCCATGTCTCATTAGGTTCAAAATTCTATTCCAAACTTTATGGTTATTAGAATACGATTGGGATCAGATTGTTGAAGATGAAGTGCTTGTCAAGAAATGGAAGCGATTATGTGAAGACCTCCAGCCTATCAAAGATAATGAGCGTCCACGATACGTAGCAGCTCCAGAGCCAGAGCACGAGATCCAACTTCTTTGTTTTACCGATGCGTCCAAACAAGCATACGGAACTGCTATTTATATCAGATTTTTCAACAAATCATCATGCTCAACACATCTCATATTCAGTAAAGCCAAATTGTGTCCGAAATCTATACAGATGAACAGTAAAAATCCGAAAGGTGGACAATACTCTATTCCACGCTTGGAGCTTTTAGCAATCCTTGTTGGAATAAGAGCAGCAAATTTTATTGAAAATTAGCTACACATGAATATCACAACACGAATCTTGTGGTCTGACTCCATGATTGCCTTGAAGTGGCCAGAATCAAGCAAATCACTGAAAGTTTTTGTAGGAAACAGAGTCCAGGAAATCAAAGAGAAAGGATCAAACTATGATTTCAGATACATCAATACCAAAGATAACCCTGCCGATAAAATCACACGTGGAGTTGATTCACGAACATTGAATAATGATTCGATTTGGTGTCACGGTCCAAAATGGCTAAAACAACCCCAGGATGTTTGGCCATGTTGGAACACTGAAGCCTTTAGTCCTGAGACAAAAGAGCAGTTTGACAGTGAAGTCATAACCATGCCACTCATTCAATTTCAAGTTACAGAGACCTGTCACATCTCTCCATATGGTATTCGACTTGAGAACTTTTCAGAATTGATGAAGTTGCTCCGAATTTCAGCATTGGTTGATAAAGCAATCTTCCGAATGAAACATGTTGCCACAACATCAAAATTACTGCCTCAAGATATAGATGACGCTTTGACGCGATGGATTAGATTTGTACAAGAACAGGTTTACAAGGACAAAATTGAGTTGCTGAATAAAGCTCAACAAAGAAAACAAGCTCATCAAGCAACTGAATCTGAAGATAACCGAAGATGGAATCATCAAAAGTCATGGCAGATTGCAACATTCAGGTTTAGCTGACACAGCAAAAGTGCCTATACTACTGCCAAAGAATCATCACTTCACATTGCTCATAATCAGAGATATTCATGAATCAAAAGGTCTTCATCCAAGAACGAATAAAGTATTATCATCCGTAAGACAAAAGTATTGGATTCCGAAAGGCAGAAGTACAGTTAAGAGTGTGATCAAAGATTGTAGGCTGTGTCGAAAGTATGAAGGTGGACATTTCAGCATTCTTCCAATGGCACCACTACCACAAGAAAGAGTGAACAGAAGTGTACCATTCGCAAATACAGGTGTTGATTATCTCGGGCCAATTCTGATAAGTGTCAATGAAACTAAGCAGAAAACATGGGTTTGTCTCTTTATTTGCATGTAGCATTATTTATTTATTTGCAGCTTTATTTGCATTCATTTAGAGGTTGTATGTGATATGACAACATTATCATTTATCCAAGCCTTTAGACGATTCGTTGCGAGAGTTGGATCACCCTCTACTATCTACTCCGACAATGCCAAGCAATTCAAACTTGCTAAATGCGTACTTAGCAGACTTATCGGCCCTGGATTTAATGATGAAATAATGAATTACATGACTTCAGCACATGTAGCATGGAAATTTATTCCAGATAAAGCTCCATGGTTTGGAGGCTTTTACGAACGGTTGGTAGCAGTTGTAAAGAAACCTCTCAGAAAAGTTATTGGAAAGGGTTTCCATCGCTTATCGAACTTCAAACAATCATTGCAGAAGTTGAAGCCATGGTTAACGCACGACCCCTAGTATATGTCGATACTGACTGAGATAACTCGAAAACGATCTGTCCCAAAGATTTTTTATCATTGAATCCAAACAATGAAATCAACTATACCAACAATAATAAGATAGAATCTCAATTTCAACCAAATAATGAAGAAATGCATATTAAGTTGCCGGGAATTTGGAAATCAAGCACTAGAATAATTCTGGAAAATCTGGCATGAAGAATATCTCACTAGCTTACGTGAGCGATATCAGCATTCCATCAAAGTTTCGCCAGGAGTATCTGATTGTACACCAGAAGTTGGAACTGTTGTTTTGATTCAAGAAGACAGATTGCGAAGAGGTCAATGGAAATTAGGTCGCATCGCTCATCTCATACAAAGCAAAGACAGCGAAATACGTGTAGCTATTGTGGACCTTCCGAACAAGAAGCAAATACGTCGATCAATTAAATTCCTGTATCCGGTTGAAACTGCGCCAATTCCTCACGAGTCTCAAAAAGCAACAAGAGAAGAGAAAAGTCGAATTAAAGAGAACAGACAAAACAAAAGAAATGCAAATGAAAAGTTGATAAAATTCTTTCAAAGCGAAGATAATGAATGATAGCTCAAGTTATCAAGTAGTCCGTTTAATTACATTTTGATGACATGTTATGCTATGTGATGTACACACCATATGCACAGTACAATGCGTTAACATCATACTGAACGATGAAAGCTTTTAAGACAAGACAGAAACAATGGATGAAAGTACTCATTTTTTTTCAACCGATGAAATTACGTCTTCGATGCTCTCTTATATTTTTTTTCATCATTCTCATTTTCATTATATATGTTTATTTAAACTCACACCCGCTAGTGTTTGCTGGATAAATGCTATTATTTCATGCAATTCAATTATAAATGATCTGATCCAACTCTCATCAGTCATCAGACTATGTTTAACAGTGTGAAAGAAGAAGATGAAGAAACCAAAAACAGTCAGCGCGAGTACGTCTTCGAGTCATTGTCAACATCTGAGAAAGTGTTCTTCGACACCGATGCGATGAGAATCAAACAGTCAAAGAAAATGTGCGAAGAGCTCGAGTGTGTATAATAAATTGTGTATAATTGTATATAAATTGTGTATAAAGTGTACATAAACAATGCATGATATAACAATTTTGACTTTACCGTGAGTGTTTTATGTCCTCATGAAATTGTCGTGGCGGGAGTGTCGCGGTAGCGTCATATGATTATGTGCATATGGCGCATGTTGTTTGTATACACCAATTATATATTTGTTGAATGACAAATATTGTAAACGAATTCAAATATATCTACGTGCAAATTCCAGTAAAGTGTTTTTACAATCTTCCACTGCGTAACTTTGGCTGCAATTGCCAGTTTTGCAAATATTTCATTTACAGTAGATTTCGCTAGTGTTAATAATCTGCGATAATGTTGTATTTAGCATGTGCAATGTTCTTTACACAAATTAATTAATTAGGCTGCAGGTATTTCAAAATTTATGCAGAAAATCAAGAAACATTGTTGAGATGCCAGTTCTAGTTAGAGGGATGAACCCTCGGAGCGAGGAACCTTGGAGGAACTAACTATGACTTTAAGTAAACAACATTATCCATCACAATTAAGATTGTCAGAAATTGATGCTTGTTAATGGATTCTGAGAATTCTTGGAGACAACTGCAATGCTCTGCAGTAAGTCTTGTGCTAGTACAATACAATGCACAAATTTTGAGAAAAAATGCATTCCTCTCCTGGCATATATGAAATCTTCAATTAGATAGAATCTTCAAGGTGAACTCATCTATATAGTTATCTAATGGAGTCTGCTCACTTTTGGACGGATTATTGTATAGTAGATATGACAGTGCTTTCATCCCATTTAGAAATTAATTCACGGACAGGTTTTTCCTGTCTTAGGTCATGAAAGTGTGTCGTTGATTGGTTATCATGAGAAACAAGATAAGCACATCCTTATAACCACCTGCCTCTCCTCTCATCTTCATCGCCACTGCACCGCTAGTTCTGTTTGTTGAGTAAAACAACTTTTCTTTTCAACAATGTCATTTCTCGTGCATGTTCTGCTCACATTGATTGCAATTTCGTCGGTAAATGGCTTGGAATGTTCTCTTCATAGATTTCATGGAGTTGTTTCCAAAGATGCCATCAGTTATTCGGAGCCAATATTGATATCCAACAATCCTCTGGACTGCAACGTTGTGGCTTGTTCATGTCAACAAGCTTGCCATGTCGTCTATGATGCTAAAACAGGTGAATGCAGGAATATCAGCATCAGTGCAGTAGCTTTTAAATCAATGAAAATGGAAGAATCCGCGGACGACGTTCAAATAACAACCTACATTGAGATTGAGAAAACACCACCGAAACCTCCAATGCTCCGTCCACCGAAGGTAATCAAGCAGAAACCGAAACTGATTGAAACTGCAACAAAACCAACAATAACAACGCCAACAACTGCAACTAAAACTACCTCAGAAGTGGTGCCAACAACTACAATAGGAAAAAGAAACATTTTACAGGATTTATTTGATTGGATTGGAAAATAGCTCGAAGCAAACAAGATTCAAAAAATCTGCCTAGATGTAAAATGCAAATGGCTTGTATAACTTGCATACTGTATTTTTCATGAGACTGATTTCATTCGATTGTTAGAGACTGAAAATGTTGTCATCATTCAAATTAACAATGCATCTCAACTTAAATAATGTTTACTGCTCATCATGATTGACATGAATTTCGCATATTTCAGCATAAAGATTAAAAAGATGAAAAAAAGATAGATGAGCTTTTGCTTCTCCACGGTGTTGATCCTCTTGTAATTGTGAGGTTTTGTCTATAAACCACTGTGGGTGTGAAATGACTTTGAGAATGTGGGTAAAGCAAGTCAACGCTTTGACCTTATAGGGCAATTCCATATAATAATTGACTCTCGCTCCCAAGACTTTTTAAGCTCTGTAGGCAGTTTAAAGTATCTTCGATCTCCTGGATTTCGCACACATATGCCATTATTTTAGTCAATCATATCATAAAATAATTAGACCGAAATTCATACTGCAGGCAATATATAAGAGCCCAACAATTAGGCGTAGCGGAAGTACGCGGAGAAAATCAAATTTGACTTTTTATTTATCATCTGCATAACTCTGCAAATTGACTAAGAGTTTTATCTTCAAACGATATTTTCCTAAGTCTAGAGACTTGAAACTTTAAGAAAATAATATTCATTGAGCACACATTGTTCATTGTTGTAATTACATTTTCAACGTGATGGACGCTCGTTCTGTCCACTTGCTAGTTTACACACTATACGGAGCTCCACAATTGCCGCATACACAGATCTCAACGTAAATGAAAACTATGTACCTAGCACAACATTACATAAAAACCGATTCACATAACGATCGATGTTTAGGACTGCCATTTCGCTACTCGACAGAAGGCACTGTGCAACTCCAAAGACAGTGATTGCATTCGAACTCCGGTAGCACAGGAGTGGAGCTTTTCAACTCCGATGCAAATGCACTTACTTCCAATAGGAGCAACATACAGGCACAGCAAAAGAGCTTTCAATAAGTTGCGCAACATTTCGATAGTACACCGTCTTTATGCAAAGTCACTACTTCTAATGGAGTAACAAAGAAAAGGCTTGCGCTATACTGGTATTTAACTATCTTGACTTATCTTTAATGAATAGTTACATTCATTTTACGCATATGTATTAATGCAAATACTGATGTAGATAAATGCTCATTTACCTGTGATGAGGTAAGCATAATTCTGTAGAAATTCTTTTCAGATTTCAAAGTCTACAAAATGCAACATATCTATGTGACATGTAGCAACGATTTAAGATATTTGAATTACTTCTTGTTCCAATCATTCTCAATTGCAGCAAATTTCGTCAATAGCTTATCTTTCTGCAAACGGCTATAGATCTGCTAGCACATGCTGTATAAATAATAAAACAATCACAATACATTCGATGGTCAATGAAAAATCATTATAGTTGTGTTATAAATGGTTACAATCATCCAGTCTCGGACTATGTGGTCGGAATTCAACTTATTTATGTATTTCATTGAATATTGTTTTTGTAAGCAGATCAAATGTATTTATCAGGTTCATGATTTTGTAAGTTGTGAGAACCTAATTGAGTTAGCAAACATGTTTCATAGTATGGCAAAATTTTACTAAGCACTGGGAGCTCCCATGAAATATTTTGCTATTTGTGCCATTTTCGGGTATACTGATTACGAATCCGAGTGATGTCACCTTGAGCATTTTTCACAATTTTGAATTTAAAACTGCTACTAATTGTGAAGATTCGAAAATGTTAAAAGTTGACTATTGCACTTCGAAACCAAGTCAATTGTTCACCTAATGAAGATCTCTTCATGACAACAATAACCCCACCTTAAAATGTCTGTGCGTGACTCTTGAGCTTATCAAATTCCTGTGCTGAGCCCTTTATAAGTGGTATCTAGACTTCTATGCTGAAAAACAATAAACAGGAAAGAATTGACTGTTAGAGTATCCTGTCATATCGTTCAGAACCTGAGTGAATCTTGAATCACATAATCCAATTCGAAAGATTGACCATATGAATGAATAGTCATTTCATATAATAATTTTCCATATTTATTTCATTTTACGCTATATGCTGTGATGTTTGTGTCGAAGGAGAATAGGGTGCATGCACTGAAATAAAAGTCTCACTTATCTCCAGTGAACGCTACGTCAATTTAAGAATATAGCCCTTTTGTGGACGCAGGAGAGAGAAATTTACAAGTGCACTCGTAGATATGAAAGAAAACGATTCAAAGTAGTATACGGTATACAGTTGTAAAATAAGGTTGCAGTATCCAAATCCTTACTTATGCTACGAAGAGCTAATGTTTCAATTGCATATGATCGCCCTCATTGTAAATGATCGCAAAAAGCGGAGTAAAATGAGCCCTCAAAGGACATTTTCTTACCTGTAATTATGTCTTGCTATTGTAAGTAATTTCATTATTATAGGATGTGAATTTCAAAAATTCAGCTAGTTCCTAAACTATAAACCCATAGTATCAGTAGTATCAGTAGTTAGCAGACACAACAGTGAAATTCGCTGCCGCATAGCTGAAGCTATGACAATAAAAAATTTAAATCCCACTTTGAATAATCGGGAAGAGTTTATTGACTACACTATGTTCTTGATATAGCTTGCATGCCCTTTAATTTCCCTTTTGCACCTCCAAACTTGTATTTTTGACTTTTATTTCTTTACACGTGATCTTTCAGCTATCGAATGTCTTGCACTACTACTGTTCCAGATGACGGACATTTCACTCTGCGATTTGAAAGTTGGTGCTAGAGTTATGGTCATGTTCTTCAGATATCGATATCATGATGTACTGCGTGTCAGGGTCACATTCTACTTAACTCGCCTGAGGAAGCAGCAGGTCTGCGATACGTCGCGATTAAACTACTAATTTGGCAGATTGGTTTTTATTTAAAAATTCGTGGATATAAACCCATAATTATCAATTTTATTCCATTGAGTAGGGGTGCTAATAGCTGACGCTATGGACCTTGAGGAAACGAAAGCATTTATCTTATACTCCCACATACATGTAGATTTTAATTGTCTATGCAAAAATTATTGCGACATTTATTACGAATCAAGCAATTCGCTGGTTTTGTGTACTAGAATTTTTGGATTTTTCTCTATATATATGCCATGCACTATTATCATCTGAAATGTCTTCTGTCCTTGAAATAATGTTTTCTTTATCTACGATTATGTTCCGATTTTGCTTATCAGAGGGGATGACAAATAAATTATTTTGCTGAAGGAAAATCTTTGAATCAGATTTTTTTGTTTTTTGTATAACTTTCTTTTCTTAAAAAATTCCACTTCATTTAAGTTTTTAGCTTCAGTCTCAAAAAGCTTTCAATTATTTTCTACTTGATCATCCATTTTAGGAGGCAAATGAACTGTATTTTTGTCAAATGGAATCTTTATCTTCTGAACATCATTCGATTGACCATGTCGAGAATGATGAAACCAGCTCAATTTATATGATTAAGTATCTATGACAACTTCATTATTTGCAACGATATTATGATCGCCAACATGTGGCAAGTGAAACTTAGGAAATTCTATATAAAAAAGTTTTGATGCAACTCGAAATAAAGCCATCCGTTTCATCAATTAAGTGATTAATTACTTTGATGCTATTATGTTGAACGAGCGAGTGGCCACTACGGAAACACAAATCATCACGAAATGGAAAGAAAAAAACTGCACTTGTAGTGCAAATTGTACGAGCTCCTGTCAACAAGAAAGTTTCTACCTGTCCACCACATCCATTTGTTGGAATGACGCTTCCACAAACTTTTGGTTTCTTGGTCCACCGCAGAGAGCAACAAATCCAAAGCTGAAATCATTAGCTCTCGATCCGCGGGATACGGCGTGAGATTGAGATACTTTTAGGATGTCTCCCCATTGCCATCGTAGGATTTTTACATACCGATCTGAGTAATTTTTGTTTGAAATAACAGACATTTCTCCGAATAATCTCATTCTTCAAGGATGCCACCTTCTTGTCCAAAGATGCTGTTGCTTCCGTTCAATGTGGAAGGTTGACAGAATTCTAAGCAAACTTGAGGATGTCTTTGTACGTGAGACACGTAAGTTGAAGCAAACTTGAGCAGGATACTCTTGCCTGCCAATGACTTCATTACACACACGAATTCACTTGGAAAATTTATGGAAGCGACAAGGTCTTTCGTTGCCTTTATACGAGGCTCAATATCCAGTTTTCCGGAATGCAAGAAAGAATATTTCTTCCTCAGTTTAAAGATGATTTTTTAATTTATCAAAATATGGATTCCCGATTTGTCAAGGTGGACAGTCTTAATTAGGGGTAAAATACAAAACACAAAAATGATTGGGCAGTAACGACTCGTTAGATCAGTTCATGTTTGCGGTTGATTTTGTGGCTTGTTCAACGGCATGAAGCGTGCCTCGGCCATTTCAGTTTGCATCGAATCCATTTGTTTGTTTAGGACAGAGAGCTGGAAATTATCGATGTTTATCACTCTATCGACATGGTCAATCAAACAATGTTCACTTAGGTGTTACAAAATCCAGCATTTATTAATTATTACAGACGCGCTAACTTAGGGGATCTTTCGTTAGTGCGTTTGAAGAGATATTTAATTAATACTCGTCGAAATTTCACTAGCCTGCTTATTGCAAATCTCAAATTTACCGGGGCATGGCTGCAACTCTAAACAGGGAGTTGTGTCGATGTTGAGAGATGTAAACTAGGCCTGCTGCTGATTCCTGATATTGGATGAAATGGCAGCTATTCAGGTCTGTTTCCATTTTTCATCTGAGGGTGCGACTTAATATTTAATTATTTTATTTACAATGCTCACATAATTCATTTTTACTATCTTGGCAGCTCAAACTGCGTCTATGTTCATAAAAGTTGACAAGTTTGACCAATGTAAAACTTTGCATTCTAATCTATATACAATGCTTTTATCACTGCGCATATTTTTAGGTCCGATACCCTCGCATAGTTTACAATTACTGCATATGACTTGCACTACCAGTCATGCTTGGTAGAGCAGTTGATGAGTTTTGAAAAGCATCGATTGTTATTCTCTGACCATGCATGTACATTGATGAATTGTTATAGTTCTCATAAAGATTGCAGAGTGCCAGTTCGCGTGGGTATGGAATAGAATGGAATAGAGATGGCCTCAGACTTTAACAATTCAAGCACAGCAATGCCTTGGCAGCCGTGGACTCTGCGTTTCGCCCTACAAGGGCTCGTCAGTGCGGCTCGGAATAGCCCAAACTAGCTTAAAATATCTAATAATAATAACAATAATAATGAAGTGTTTATTGAAATCACAATGAAAATCACATGTACAAAATTAATTACTAAAATCGTTCTCCAAAGAGTTGACAAAATACAATGTACAGAAAGTTATACCGATCATTTTTACATTTTAAAATTTGCTAGCTTGCATGCATACGGAAAGAAAGAAATAGATCGTCTGTAAGTTCGTGACTGTGGCAAACAGAAATGTTTGGAGTAAGCAAATCTCGGTGGCACCAAATAATAATGCAATGGATGAGAAGACAGGTTTTCACATTTGAACAAAAACGAACAAATACAATTGATGCGTCTCTCTTCTATGTCAGGCATAATTTGGCAGGCACAATCTTCATCACAAATAATTCTATGAGCTCGCTTTACAACTCTTATTAAACGCGTCGTTATATGACGAGGCAATTTACCAAAAAGTGATGTGCTATAAAGCAAGATGGACGTAATCATACCATGAAAAACAACTATAGTAACTTAGATTTGGCAACAAATGCTTCAACACTCGCAACACATGTAGTCGTTTAGATGCCGTTCGAATCACATTATCAAAATGATGACCCCATGAAAGAGTGTCATACCACAAAACACCAAGAATGGTAACACAATTAGTGAACTCAATATTCGGATATTTGAAATCATCCATCGAAACTCTAGAGCATCTAAAAATAAGCTGTTTACATTTGTTCAAATTAAGAATCATGTCATTTGAGTCAATCCGTTTCTGTATCAGACTCACGACGACATAGTTCTACAAGAGCAAGATCATCCGCAAATTTTATCAATTCAACATTTTCACCTTCCACTGATCTAGAATGGCTGAACAAGCTGAATGAATGCACAACAGACTGCTCAGCGTAAGGTTGGGTCCAAATAGGGCTCGGGCACTCCCCAAGACCAAGATTATATCCAAGAGTGGCTATTTCTCTAATGAACATGTTTGTAATTTTGATTGAGACTTAAAATTGCATGAAGATATTGAATCATACCATATTGTACATATTGCTATCCAATTAATATGTATCTAATGCTCATATTAATTACTATGAGTAATTACTATGATTAATTACCATGAATTTGTTATTTCGGAATTGAGGCCATTTTAATATTCAGCTATAAGTCTTAATTATCGGTATAGGTTATCTTTGGGCTTAACATCATCAACCGTGCTTGCGTCTACAGCCTAATAATTTCCTAATTAGAACAACATGTATGACTAAGCTACATTCCTTGCAACATGTCTGATCGAGAAACGAAACACACATAACATACAGTGTACGAAAAAAGTATGGAATAATTTTATTTCACTCGCTGTTTTTCTAACGAAGTCATTCTGATGAGACTAGCTGGCCAGCAAACTGACTATATTACATTGTTATTGTTATGTTCTCGCTTCAACTTTGTATTCTGAGTCTCTATATCAGCATTTCGAGTCGTCAGCTCCTTTAATAAATAGTTTCTATGTTTGCTACTCATTCTCGATAGGAAGGTCAAAGCAGGATGACATCGACTATCAGACATTTGCCTACTATTGGCATTCGTCATTGCCAGCGTACAATTCCATGTACAAGTGGCCAATAAGGCTGCATATCTGTTGCTGATGAGGAGTGGGGCTTAGTGACGAGCTTTTGATTGGATTACAATGTAGAGTGAAGATTCCGAGGTCAACTTCCTTCATGTGATTCATTCTACTGGGATCCATTGTAGACGAGATGAGACGAGAGAGTTTAGTGAAGGGATCAAGGCGCAAATTGTTACATTACACAAACATACAAGGTTTTCCCAGACCGAGATTGCAAAAAGAACGGGTGTGACTCAAGGCAGTGTAAGCAAGGTGTTAAAGAGACAACGTGAAACAGGATCAACAGCATCAAGACATCGTACTGGTCGCCCAAGGAAAACCACGGATCGAGTTGACATCGCCATTAGACGGGCTGTTATGAAAGAGCCGTTCATAACATCGTTGGAAATAAAGCAAGAATTGACTCCACATTCGGACAATGCTACAACAAGAACAATTCAAATGAGGTTGAAGAATAGATTCAAATTACCATCAAGGCGTCCTGTCAAAAAGTCTGTCATTGCGCAAGTTGCTAGGCGGAAACGACTCGCGTTCTGTAAAGCTCACGAAACATGGACAGTTGAGCAGTGGAAGAAGGTGATGTTTAGCGATGAATCAACTTTCCAAGTGCATCACAATGTCCGACTGCATATTCGACGACCGATGGGATCATCACCACTATCTCCTCGATACACAACCAAGACATTGAAGCACCCGGATTCTGTGATGGTCTGGGGATGCTTCAGCTATCAAGAGCGCGGTGCCATAACATTCCTGAACTAAGGTGAACGGATGAACACGAACAAGTACCTGGCATTCCTGGATGACAAATTGTTCCAGTTTATGACCATCCACCAAACTACAATTTTTCAACAAGACTCGGCGCCATGCCATGTGTCGAAAAAGGTGAAGTCTTGGTTTTCACAGCATAACGTGCAGTTGTTGCACTGGCCAGGCAACAGTCCTGACATTAACCCAATAGAAAATCTTTGGCAAATGATGAAGAGAAAGCTTCATTCAAGGACTTATCGCAATGTCAGTGAACTCGAGACGGAGATCCAACGAATTTGGTGCATGAATGTCACATTGGAGGAGTGTCAACGGCTGGTGGCTTCAATGCCCAGAAGAATGAAAGCTGCGTTAAAGAACCACGGCTACCCTACCAAGTACTGATGTTGTTTTCCAGTGAGATTCTCTATATTTCTGAAATATTTTCTGCAAGCATGGAGAGTTATTGATCTATTATTTGAGATGCAAACTTGAAATATGATGGAAATATTTGTTTTTATTTCAATTGAAATGCAACTTGATAGTTTTTTTCTTTTCACGCAAATTCTGGTAAATAGAGAGATAAAATTTGAATATCGAAATTCATTATAACTAAGCATGAAAATTGGTAAATAGTGCTCAAGTACCTTGTTTGTTGAGCCTAGAGAACAGTCGAACAATAAATAAGACAGTAGAGTACAATGTATACAACTGCATCAATGTCAGGGGCAAGGAATTGTATGTGGCTTGAAAAATATCAAGGAAAGATGAATTATTCCATACTTTTTTCACACACTGTAGGCCTCGTATAAGATGAAAATAGCACAAATGTAGATATAATAATGATATTTTACTAATCGTCAGAAGAAGATCATCAAAGAATGAGAGAGAGAGAAAATGTTTTATTCAGAGAAATGAGAATCAAAAATAATACATAAGAAAAAGTGCACCATTTGAAATCAAGTTTATGCGCTTGTAGAGAACAGAAAATACAAAATTCATTAAGCTTGGTTACCATGATTGGACGACATGGAAACCTGGAATTGCCTGTGTCTTGTGTCAGTTTTCGTCAATTCAATTGTAAACTTCTTTGAACTGGATAATGGCATGACACAGTGTAGCGGGTGTTATGGATTCTTTTCCGCAGAGAGGAACAATTTATGAGCAATACGTAAGCGGCGTTCATTGGGATTCTCAAGTTCATTACATTCACAAAAGTAACCATGTAAAATATGATGACATCTTTTGAAGAAGGTGTTAATACGATGCTGTAGACGAGCCGGCAAGGAAACAAATACAGCAGAAGCATAATCCAATAGTGAAACAACTATTCCATAGAATGTAGAAGCAAGTACTTTTTGGGGAAACAACGTCTTTGATGATGCGCATAACATAAAGTCGACTGTTGCACTTCTTAATAACATTCGAAATGTGTCTGTCCCATTTTAGGTCGGAAATGAAAGTAACCCCAAAGATGCTGATGTAATCTACTTTAGGAACATCGGGTATACAAATCGACGACATTCTGTCTAGAGAGAGACCTTTTTTATGGAACAATATCAGCTTGGACTTTTCAATGTTTACCTTCAAATGCAATGTCTCACTCTTTTTCACGATTGAGGAAAATGTTGACTTCAAAGTGCTCACTGACTCAGTGATGTTGTGGGATATTGGATGAATGATTAAAGTATCATCTGCATATTTGACATAATTCACAGGCGGTCCGCCTATGAGGTCCGCCGTGTATAATATGAAAAAGAAGAGACCCATGATTGACCCTTGTGGTACTCCACTAGTGACAGCCACATATTCGCTTTGATAATCACCTATACGTACTGCTTGAATGTCAAGGATAATGTAATAATGATTTAATGTCACTACATTAAATGATTCCGATATCTTTCTATTTCTAATACATGTAGCCTAATAGTAGAATAAACAATATAGGCCGAAGTTTCATGGCAAGAGGCTATATGAAGCTTAAGTTATCTGCGAATTGTTGTAGGCTACCAATTTAACAGCATAAGCATCATGCAGGTATTGGTTTAATGCATTGCATTTTTTCATGTATTATTTGTTTTATTTGCAACACTATGCAAAATATAACGATATTAACGATATATACAAAATTCTGTCTAACACAATATGTATTAGGCCCCTACATCTAGCTAAATGGAATAAATTCACAAGGAAGCCATAGGTAATCAAAGCATGGTTTAAAAAGCTAATTAAACAAGCTATCAGATAGACATTTACGGTAGGTCTATATCAAAGTTGATGATACCACAGTTTTATCATAGAAAGACCAATCATGTGGTTGAAGTAGGTTACATATTTACATGTACCATGTAAGCTCACATGTAGATGACTTGCTACGACATGATGTGGTCATATACTTGGGAAGAATTTTTCTAAGAAAACCGCAAATGATCATTCATGGTCTATTTCTTTACTCTTGGGTTCACACTCTTGGGTTCGCACCCAAGATTCTTGGGTACCCCCAAGACTACCCAAAATCCAAGAGTGAACCCAAGACCCAACCTTGCTCTGCGTCTGTTTATCCTGGCCTTGCCTTGCGGCTGATAATCATAAAGATTGCAGAGTGCCAGTTCGCGTTGATATGGAATAGAAAGATGCCCTCAGAATTGAACAATTCAAGCACGAAAAATCACTGTTCTGCAGTCCTCCAGCTGGTTCAGCCATTCTACATGTATATACTTTAAGATATTTTGGTCCATTCCTAGCCGTACTGACGACCCCTTGTAGGGCGAAACGCAGCCTACAAAGGAATTGTTGTGCTTCAATTGTTCAAGTCTGAGGACATCTTTCTAAGTCATAGATTTGGTCCACTGCTCACAATGTCTGCGATAGGATTATGTCCGGTCTAGTCTAACCCACACACAAATGATTCTTATCTCTGTGGTATGAAAATTCAAATCACTTGCATCACGTCCTGATGTGGGTGCAGATGATGCATGCATGTCACTTGCTTCGACTCTAGAAGTTGAGAATATCATAGATATCAAATCTGTGGATGGCCATTTGAATAATGCATGAGTTGTATGAAAAGCTATATGAGTGATACTCATGCACGCTGCGTGACCGAAGGTTTCTTTATTTGCAACACATGCTAATTTTTCATTATCTTCTGGCACCTATGGATGGCTCTATACATTGAGTAGGGATATATAGGTAGAGTGTCGACTCAAAAAGTATCTGTATACAGTGAACATTTTTATATCAAAAGATTCAGTTTTTTGGGGAGATTACGTTCCCGATTTTTGAAAAAAATCAAAATTTTGCCAATTTATATACTACCGAGATGACTCTCCTATATAAGTAGTATGAAACAAGTTGGATATCAAAAGGAATGAATATTTGCTAATAAGCATCCTAACTAAGCGGAAATTAAGCTGATGATCAAGGCAACTTCATGACCCGTATTACAGTGAAAGTCTTCATGAAAAAGTCGCGATATTATCCGCGCTTTCTTGGCTGAAATCTCAAGTTTTTAATTCAATTTTCACCGGCATGATTTTATGATTCACTAAATTCATGTTTCATTTCTTGAACTTAACCTGATTAGTGATGTGGATCCATTCACATCTTTCAAATTTTGATTGAAATCATTGTCTTTGAATATGTGATTTTGCTCTGCCAGTGGTAGGTTGCCTGTGACATGATCACGCTTAAGAAAATAGTCTTGACGTTGAGCATGAAAGTGTAAATAGGAACCCACCGAATTGATAATTTAACAAACATTATATCTCCAAGACTCTCATGACACTGAGAATCTGTAAAATTCCATAATTCCTTCTGCATTACAATTATGATCACTCAATTCTGTGGCAATTTCTTTAGAACCGCAAGAATTTGCATATCTCACATTCGGCAACAATCACCAACTATACCTCCCCTCGAGTTCATTTAAAAAAATCGAAAGTGCATACACATTCGGGATTTAATAAATGCGGAGTTGCCACTCTACCTAATATGCCTACTCTATAGCTCTATGTGAAATGTTGTCCTTCGACAAAATTTTGCTACCCGATTTTGACTGCAAACGCTATGATGATGCTGAAATAGAGTTTTCGAAAAAATATATAAATGAACAATATATCAATATATCAAACACTACATCATAGTTGGAAAGCATTCATTTAGAATCTATCCGAATTTCGTCTTTCTATGTTTTCGTTTGTGTTGCAGAAAATGTCTATTACGAAGACCCAGCCTTGTAACTGACTTTCTTCAGACTATTGACAAGACTCAAATTATTCATGCATTTCAAGCTTGATGTGGTTATCACGAATTACTTGATCTGGTTGATTACTGTAATCACAAAGACGCTTGCAAATGTAGCAGCAGTGAATTTTGACAGACTAAAACAGTTAATATTTGAGATATGGATTTTGCATGTAAATCAAGCATTTTATGGCTGATGACTGTGCGGGAAATATGAAAGTGTTCAGAGAGATTTGTGTCACAACAAAATCCTTATGCCTCAATCTGCGTTTGAGGACAAATTTGGATCTCTACCCTTTATTTACACGGTTAAGCCCCTTATGCCGACTTTTCATCACTACTATTGCAGAAAACACTACTTACACCATGATAGCGCTTTGGAGACTCTCTCCTAAAGATCACAATCCAAAACCTTGACATATTTTGCGCAACCAGCTGGTCAGTCGAGCTCTCAGATTTTCAGTATTTTTTATCGATCGATGGTTGTAGATCTCTATGTTTGCAAGACGATTTCTGTGTCATTCATTGCGGACCAAAATTCTTGATACATTAGAAACAATTACATAGAAATCGGCTAAGTGACAAACTACCTACATGCACAGAGATAGTTAATTTGCGTGGTGTCAATCTTCTGGCTCGTCAGAATTTAAGCATGAATTTGCATTAATGTTTAATTAAAAATTGATCTTCTTGCCCGTCGAGACTACACCTTTTTCACATGTATTTCCTAAAAAACGCGATTAATTTCCGATCATACAAAATGGATTTTCAGAAAACGCAAAACGATTTTCTGAAACATAAATTGAAGTTCAGAAAATCTCGGAACTAATAAGTTTAATTTCAGAAAACATGACTTTAATTTTAGTTTCAAAACTTGGATATCAGATATCATAAATTCGCTATCAGATGACGTTATATATATTTCAGATGTCATAAAATCATTTTTTGATTCATAAATTAAATTTCAGAAATTATAGTAAAATATAATTTGGATTTCGGAAAACATGAAATGTATTTTATTAACAATAAAAGAAATTTAGAAAGTAGCAGTTTTATTGCAGAAAGATAATTTGAAATTCAGAAAACGCAAATATGTTTCAGATGGCATACAATATGTTTCAAAAAAAGAACATGCAGTTCGAAAGCAGAAATTGATCCTCAGAACGACGTTCAGAGAAGCATGTTTTTACAAGTGAATTGAATTTCAGATGATAAAAGCTTGATGTCGTTAGCCTAGTCATAGAAGATCACTGAAATGGTTGACAAACATATTATAGATCGACGAAAAGAATTTCAACCTTATTTGTCGGCGAAATTGTGGACGTTCCCAACAAGGCGCACGTGCAGTGGTTGCCAGGTGAACCTCACGAGGTAAGTTGTACTCATTCTTTCAAATGTCATTTTTTTTACATATACATGTAATTCGAAACGGCATAACAATTTTTAATTACCATTTTTTTCTTTGTCATGTCGCAAATTATGCCCAATTGATATATCTTGCACCTTGAATCACTTTGTAGATCGATTATCCTTTTTGAGTGAAAAATATATGCCTATTATTTACTGTCTTCTTGATGATTTATACTATAAACTCAGGACATACAGGAGGACATGCAGGTTGGAATGTGATAATTTATGTAATAATACTTCTACTAATCCACCAAGCTTTGAAAGATATTAAACAAAAGAGAACAAATGTTAATCTTAATAGTTTTCAAGAACATTTATATTCAAAATGATCACTCTGTGCATAAAAGTTTATTCAATTCATTTTTTCATTGTAGCTACATTACATTTTGTTATGCCGGGTATGAAACTTCACTATAAAAAGTGGCGATTATCCTTTAAATCATGTGCTTTCTGAAATTGAATTCTTATTATCTGAAACTCAAATTACATTTTCTATTCAAATGGCATCATCCAATAAATAATTCACATAATCGGAAAATCAATTGTTATTATCAAAAAATTCAATTCAAGTTTCTATCTTCTAAGTTACGTTTTCGGAAATTCAGTATGTCTTTCTGAAATACATTTCTTGATATGTAGATATATCGGAAATTGAAATATTATTTTCTAAAATTCATTTAATGAATTCAAAATTCAATTTATCTTTTTTAAATTCATTTTACACTATCTGTAAAACAAATAACAATTCTGAAATTCATTTTGCGCATTTTTAGAATTTCGAAAATTGATTTTACATCATCTGTAATACACTTAAATTAACTTAAACTCATCTAACGCATTCTGATATACAATTTAGTTTTCGAAAATCAAATACACATTATCTGAAATGCATGTGAAAACGGTATAGTTCTGGCCGTGACCATAGTATTGAGGAAATTCATCTCAACACTCAAACACGCCGACAAGGCACTTTATCTCTGTGGTTGCATCACTCATGCTATATGAAACAGAGTAGATGAGGGCGCCTTTTGACAATCGTTTTTAACGACAACGCTTTGACAAAATCAAACAAACTTTAATTGGTCTAAGGCCAAGGCCACGGTGACTATGATTTATGGTGCGTGATGCATCTTTGACTGTGTTTTAAGCCCATAAGAAAAACTATTTGGCTATTTTGTTTTACATGCATTAATCTTTCAACAGCCGGTTAGGAGCTGATAGGAGCCAATAGGAGCTGACACTTAATAATAAATTTGATTTTCCTGAGCGGTGGTGACAATACATTGATTTCCCACTTTGCTACAGTACCTAGCGCTCATTCATTAATGTTATCAAGCTAATTGCTTGAGGAAGCTCAATCTTTTTGCATAAGTCATAAAGTTGCAAGCTTGTTGAGGAAACCAAGCATATCAAATTAGTTATATTTTAAATGACAATTGTATGCGGTAACACTCGTTTCAAGAAATTGGCTAGCTTACTTCTTATCTCATATTGACAAAGCTGCACAAGAAAATTAATGAAACTTTGGATTGATTTTTCCCAATGGATAACCCTAATTAAGTTTCGTCACAAACTGTATTGGCTGTGATGCTCTATTAGTATGGCAGCCAGACCGAGTTTCTGAAGGGAGCAAGGCCAATAATAGGACAGAATAACATACACGTACATCATACAGCTGCTAACTCTGGGCATCTGCCGAGTTCTACCTGGTTCCTCCTCTTGTGAAAGAGAATCAAAGAAACTACAATGTAGAAATGAGATTTTCATTGTTTTCCCTGATTAAGAGAAAAGTACTAAGTCTAGAGCCATAATTTTTGGCATAGCGTCTTCACGTCATTTCCTATCATTTGATGCATCATTTTTTGCTGCTTCTGATCGGATGAAGAAAATCGCGTTGTAAAAGTGGGCCAAAATGATGTGTTTTCCGACATAAGGAGGTTTGCTAAATCTTCATTAATTTGCTTAGATTTGTAAACGAAAGTGCATGACCGTGATAGGAAATCATGCAAGAAAGATGTAGCAAGTTCGAGTCTCATACTGTCACAGTGATCACACACATTGTTGGGATATCACTTGTTAAGTGGAAGGCATAGTAACTTGAAGTACTTCGATGGTGACAGAGCTCGGATGTTCTCATTTTCCTCCAGCTAGGTCTCCTGGGCTTCTCAGAGGATCAGGTATATTGGCAAAGGAGAATTTTCCTGCCGATCAGTGTGACTGATCAATTATCTCTCACACCTTTTGCTTGCGTTCCAGGTCCACATAAGGAAAACTGACCAATATTTTCTTTATGTCGAATTTGAATGCGCACTTTATCGGGAAAGTTTTGTTGCCTTTTGTACACCATGACCTTCATGATCGATTTAGGCCGCTGTCTCACAGGAAAGGCGTCCTCCATCTTCCATTTGGGATTGCCCTTTAATTGCATGTAGAAAAGAATACAACTTATCACACAGAAAAAGTCATCAGCCACAAGTCATCTTCCATCTTCCATCGTCCATCACGCTGTCACACAGGAAAAGTCATAAGGCGCCGTCCATCGGACATAAGTCATGAAATTATGCGGCTGATGAAGTTCATTTCCATCAGGCGTCTTCCAACAGCCGCGAGGATGTTCTAAAATTAGAACAGCGTGAAGTGACGTCTGAGGGAAGATACAGGAAGCTGTGATTTGCAAAGAGAAGCAATCAGAAAGCAGCTCTTTGTTCACCATGTCGGATGAGGACAAGGATGAGGAAGAGAAGAGCGTAGACAGCAGTCATAGCAACGGCTAATAGCAAAAAATAGCGCTGACTGTATCGGAAATGGATTTCCCTATTGTGACTGCGGTCCGTGGAAGATGGAAGGGATGGAAGGCGGAAGACGACAGATGAAAATCGTCTCATCTCGCCTTATGGAAGACGCCTTATGAAGACGCGAGTGACATGGATGATGGAAGATGCCTTACTTTGTGTGACAGCGGCCTTACGAGGTGAGATTTGTCATGAGCAGCATACTAACATGTTTGAGACTTGATTTAGAAGAAAACTTCAGTATGAGTGGTTATGATTGTTAATACGGTACATATAATCACTATTACAAATTATGATCGATTTCTATTGCCGGTGTCGTCGACTACTTCGCATGGCCACGCTCGATACATGGAAAAGAGGAGATTTTCAAGGTTGCTGAATGTGCGGTCTACCGAGTTCTACTAGGTTCCTCTTCTTGTCAGAAACGAACAAAGAAAGACACATGTTAATCCGATGAAACGCAGATAAAAGTTTTTCGCAAAAATGAAATATGCTTTGTCTTCGCTTATTATGGCAAAAATACTGAATCTAGAGCCATAATTTCTCACAAGGATGTCTTCACGTCATTCTTTTATGTTTTTAAGGTTCTTATGATGTGCATCAGGGAATTTTGTAGGCATTTCCACTGAGTAACCATTTGCTCGAGAGGTCACTTTAGGCGACCAAGACAGCATTTCAGGAGTAAGCCTGTGCCCTCTAAGAAAGAGCTGGAAAAAGTCCACTGAATTTTTTTAATTCCAATTCCAATTCCAGAGCAGAAATTTCAATTCCAACTCCAATTCCAATTCCAGTCGAAACAGTTCAATTCAATTCCAATTCCAACTCCATAATAAGATTCAATTCCGATAATTTCATGTCGCGTATAGTGTATTATGCTAATGTATCTAACATTTGTTCGTTTCAATCTAACCCATGTGCCCTTATCCTATTCTTGTTGTTCCTATGTGCCGTTCTCTGCGTCGTTCATATGTGCGTTCTCATGTTCATAGTTCATATTTCTTGGTAACATGTATATATGTAACCGGTCAGCCTACGACGTTTTCGTTTCGATGACGAGATATTCAATATCTCGTGAAAAAAAAAGAAAAGAAAGTTAACGGTCAGCAAAGAATCAAACGCTGAGAGAGAGAGAGATGAGATGCGAATAAATCTATTAATAAACTGACAGAAGAAAGAAATTCAATGTGCAAATAACGTGATTGTTGATGAATGAAAAAAAGGCGATAAAAATGATATTATGAAAACTGATTAATGGTCCACATTCAAAAAGGAGATTATAAAGTCCGTGATAAGAACGAAATGAAGTCGGGTCGAAAGCTAGCGGGCAGAGATTAAAGGAAACTCTTTCAATTTTTAAAAGAAAGTGGATTTATCGTCAAGTCTCAAAAATTGGTATAAATTAGAAACGATGAGAAACTGACACAACCACAACACATACGACATCTTCAGTAGCAGCTAGAAGAACTCCGAGCTCTCGCGGTGTGACGTAGCTACAACAACTGCCCGCAAGCGAACAACAACACAGCAGCGCATACAGCAGGGGTGCGCAACCTTCTACAGTTTTCGGCCGCCATTTCGAAGGCCGAAAGAATCACGGCCGCACTTAATATGTGTGCAGACAACTAGTTCAATAGCCAATCCTTTTTATATTCCACCACTCAAATTAGCTTTCCATGATGACTGACGCAGTGAAAAATTGCATAAAGGCCTACTTCGTAAAGAATGAACTAGCAAGTTAACACATGTACGACCGACGGTCATTTTTGACCCGAAATGATTTTAAGCTTAAGGTGTTATTATCACTTGAAAAGTTGAAAGCATGTTTTTGTAAGGGCAACCGAAGGAGAAAACAATTTAATAAGCTACTATAATAATTCATAAAGGAATCACGAGCAGGTCTATTCTAGGCATTCACTTATATATAGGCCTACTCATTTCTAGAACCCCGCATACAAGCCTGCCTACCTGGCGCTATTATTGAAGTTATAAAGTATCTCATTATTGCTAATCATACAGTTCTTTCGAAACCCAAAACGTAAGCCTTAAATTTAATAATAAATGTGAAATAAAACACAGCTGAAATTTGTACATATTTTATTTATGAAAATACACAAAATCTAAATAGGTAGAAATACAATCTCGTTAAAAAATTACAATACATGTATCAGTGTAAGACTCAGTGACTAACTTCTTGTTGTCCGTGGTTGACCAAGTTTCGAAAATCAGGCACTTGAGACGATGTCATCAGACGTAAACTACGTATTCTCGAGATTGTTTTTTGTTAAGCGCGTCCGGTACTTCTTCTTTATGAACTTCAATTTATAGAACGCTGCCTCGCAGGCGTATGTGCTTCCAAATAGAACTAAAACGTTTTAGGACAACTCTTGCAATCTTGGATATTCCACAGCTGATTTCCATATTTCATGTAAAATACCATCATTTTCGAACTGCTTCACAAGACAATCATTCGCCTTCAACTAGATCACTTCCATTTGAAGTTCGAATGGAACCTCTTCCATCTGGATCAGGTGTGGCGAGGCAACGAGCTTTATTTTAGGAGAAAGTGCGTTGAAGTCGTTGAACCACGCACTAAATTCGTGGTTGAACGCATCAAAGACTGTAGCAATGTGACAGAAAGGAACGTCTTCAGGTGAAGGAACAGTTAGAAGATGACTAGTATGCTATGACGATTGTTTTTCGATTGCCTTGAACTCCAGAAATACTTGCAATATACATGCACAATATTCTTTTTCATTTGCTTCTCATTGTCACGGCCGCACTTTGCCTCTGCTACGGCCGCAGGTTGCGCATCCCTGGTATACAGCAACACATCAGCGAGCGCGATTGAAGATTGACGGTATAAGTGACACTGATATTTATGATATTATTTTAGTGTAAATGAGTCCGATCGAATTGAAGTGAAGTCAACATTAAGAAGTGACCTGTAAGTTTAAAGTTTTCTTTTATCGTTGCGTATCGTATCTATATAACTATAGTCTTTGTCGTGATTGGACGTTGCGATTTCAATTTTTGTACAAATAGATTTATCACAGGTCTATCGAAAAAGTGGAATTGAGGTTTATCAGGGTCAATTCCAATTCCAATTCCAGCAGATTTGAATATCGTCAATTCCAATTCCGACGAAAAATGAAATTAATTCCGGATCGGAATTAATTCCAATTCCGACTTTTCCAACTCTGCTCTAAGAGCACTGGCGCTCACATTGATGCTCACTTTGATGACCATTGTTCCAAACAATCAAAGGAATGTCTCAAAGATCACTGTAGGGCCTTTGTTTTTGTAAGTCTAAGATTATGTGCTAAGTTACTAAATAAATATGTAATGGAAATTGTGTATGTAGTATGAATATGTGCTTACAAGCATGCTCGCATATTCTTGTTTATCATGCATGTCATTTTTATGTTATCAACCACCGCATTCATTTGGCTATAAATAAACTGGCAAATTTGGGCATTTAGCTTCTTCCAGTATGAAATTTTTACTGCTTATCCTCTCGCAGAAATCTGATAATTTGTTTAGGGAAATATTTTTTCGATAAATAATGAGTTCAAATGTTCTAATAAGTTCCCGGAAAGTGAATGTGCTAGCAAAAATCAGTAATAGCTAAAATGAAGTGTACAGACTCGACGGTTCTTCCATTATGCCTTGGAATTAACTATTCTTTAAAGGAACAAGGCTTGTCTTTAATATTGTACTGTGAAAATGTGTGTTTAGCACGTCTTCTAGGTGCTAAAACAGTAAAAATTTAGCAAAGCACCAGTTCCGCTTATTTTACACAGGTATAATAATCACATCTGGAAGCGATACCACGACAATAATAATCCATAACGCTCCTAAACTCGTTGACAAAATGCTCTTCGTGGATTTGCCGCATCTCATACAGTGAATGTCCCGTCTCTGCTTGAAAGGATGACTTCTCGGAGCGATTGCTTCAAACGTCGCTTGCCTGTTGCGAGAAATATTGTAGCTCAAAAAGTTGAAAGATAAATGCATAAGCATGGCAGTGGGCATTGTCATGCTATCACCATAGAGAGGAAAGGCGCGTGGCTTGAGATTTCAGCCTGCGCTAAATCTCGCCATCTTGTGCTCAAATTCAATGCATCGGTCACCAACACTTTTAACCCATTCGTTTATTTGAAGTCCTTCTTCGTTCACTTAGTTCGTCGCTCATTTTGAAGCTGCATTAAGCCGCTCAGTTCATCGCTCAGTTAACTAAAAAATGAGTTCGTTCAGTTTGTTGACACATAATGTGGCAGGTCGGAGGCGGCCTTTATTCTCGAAGGCGTATGCGACTGTTGGAAAAGCCACTTCCTTCACAGTCCTGCTTAGTGCTGTGCAGGCTGAGGAGGCCTTTTTCGCTGCAGGCGGAAGTGCCTGTTGGAATAGCCGTTTCCATAGTCATACCTTGGGCTATGTGGTCAGGGGCGGCCGCTTTGCTCAGAGGCGAGCTTCTGGTTTATTAGGTTTGATACGGCTGCGGAGGTGGCTTGTGGAAAGTCAACTCCCAATCTCTGCTTAATAGTAATGTGCTCATTGAAGTGTATTCGGATAAGTGTTTACATTTGTGGACATATTAAGAATGTATTATCGTATTATCTATCAATATTACAAATTGAAATATGCTGTATTTCTGCGAATTCTGTAAGTTTCACATCAACTTATGCATTCTGAAAAGAAAAATGGGACCAGATATGAACAGCTGCTATTTTATCCAAAATCAGGAATCCTCCGAAAGCCTAATTCACATCCATGATCATCACTACAACTAACCCAATCCATATGCAGTCATGGAGTACACCTGAGATGCATATGCCGTCAACTGGGGTAACTTGTGCCTGCGTGGGTAACTTGTGCCACGGTCGTTTTTGAACCTTCACATCCATCTGTAAGATTCATAATGATATTGTCGATCTCGTAATTATTTTTCCTGTAAAATTGAATAAATTTGGCGAACCGTTACATCTGTCCTGAGACTTCATACAAAATTCAGATTGTCTGAGATTTTTTTGAAAAAGTTATTTTTTTGCACTTTTTCAAAATGCAAAAACTTTCATGTGGTGAGTATTGATGCATTATTTCAATTTAGTTAATACTCAGATATCCTATTATGTGGCGTATTGGCATGAGATACGAAAAAGAATGAACAAAATTACTTTAATTTTGAAGTTGTGAGACGAATTTTATTGAAATCAGCCTATTTTCATGGCACAAGTTACCGCGGAGGTCGATGGCACAGGTTATCCCTAACTAATAAAAATGGATTTCTATTGCACGGAAAGCATTTTCATGAAAGGTGGTTAAAGATATTAATTATGGCCATTGATCAGTAAAATAGATTATTAATTGACTGTGACGGTGATTCCTACAATGATGTATTTTATTTTGTTCAAATGATGTAAACATGTAGGCTTATTTGGGGAAATGCTTCTTGGTCCGCGGAGTCGGATGTCTGACAAATATATCTCAAAAATTTTTGGTGTGCTTCAAACGAGCATTGGTTAAGGTCCTTTTTTGCGTTTCAGATATATCGCATTCGGTTTTTACGATACTTTGCGAAATGGTAAGTGATGACCAGAAATTCAAGACCGCTAGACATT
The DNA here is from genome assembly GCA_907163375.1 of Prostheceraeus crozeri. Classification (NCBI taxonomy): domain Eukaryota; kingdom Metazoa; phylum Platyhelminthes; order Polycladida; family Euryleptidae; genus Prostheceraeus; species Prostheceraeus crozeri. The sequence goes on along the minus strand of CAJQUW010013269.1, from coordinate 751,752 downwards.
GCCTTTTTCACAACTTGAAGCGTGTACGGAGACAAATGTTAACTGAGTGGAAGCATAGCCAATGACGCAATTTGACATCAATTCCTAAAGATGCCCTTCCCAAGCTCATGAATTTTATACACAATGGATAAGCTATTTGAAGGTAGTAGATCGCAGAATATGATATCGGGATTCGAAAAGGCCGGGATCTTTCCTTTGAATCGTGATAGAGTACTGGAACAATGAAAACGTTCAGGCAAATTGTGAAGAAATGAGCGACAGCTTAGTTGGAGCTTCTTCGTCTGATGCGTCATACTCGTAAACCATACAAAAAAGTGCCCGGCAAATAAACGTATGAATGTCGAACCTGGCCGATGTGTAACTGTGATGAGATGGAATACTGCACTTCATCATCAAGGTGCAGGAGCATACACATCGAACTTTGACATCTCAAGCTTAAATGCCGATTAACGCTTGAGTCTGTTGGGGACAGCGAAGTGTCTCAGAATTCATATGCAATGTCACTCGATCATCAGCATCACCCGATGGAGGGAGTCGAAGAAATTGCCATTGGAATTTTGACTGAGGGTGATTGGGTTCTCGTTAATTAACTCAGTCTGCTTCGATCAAACAGCATGGGACATTTCTTAGGACAAGGGCTGACCATACATGGAAATGCCGATTTCACAGTATAAAGTCTGTGAAACAAAATCGGGACGAAAACGATCAATTCATTTTCCAGGGAAAGGTGATATTTCCAACATTGATTATGAGCAGATTGTCGGCAAAGTAAGCCCACATGTCGTTATTCGTTTCAATGTTAACTGCGATGAATTGTGCGATCTTATGAAGTGCCCGTATCGGTATGTGTAGGCCTAGTCCAGTTTTTGCTATTTACCAACTTCGATTAGACCAAACAATGTTAAACACTAATTCCTCGAATGATCATTACAGGTGCTTTAAAAAACCTTTCATTTTCTTTTTATGCGATCCTCACATCAAACATTGAATGATATAATATCAATGTTTGATCAATTTTAAGGAAAAATCAACCTTTTTATGATATTTGCTTCTGTATTCTTTACATATTCTTCATTATCTCCGAGTTTCATATGCGATTGTTATTGTTTTAATGCTGCAAAATAAATTAGAAACATTTGGTTTTGTGATTCCAAGCAATATCTGTAAGTAAGTGACCGAATTAATATAGCATACGATGAGTGGCACAAGTTGCCCATTTGATGTGGTGACTTGTGCCATTTTTGGCGGGTCCTAGTGTCAAAAGCATAGCTAGAAAAAAATCAAAAAATGTGTGGTATTTCTAGAGCTCTGAAGTTTAAAGCCATGTAGGTTTGGAGCTCTGAAAAAATTTCCTTGGGCGCAATGTCAAAAAAAACGCAAAATAGTGGCACAAAGTTACCCCAGTTGACTGTACGCAATAAATAATATTTTGATAATTATGAGTAAAATTTGAATATTCAAATCTGTTCTCATCTATAACTGAGGATGCAACTCAATGATTACGCATTCTATTTACATTCTGTTTTCAAAAAGTGCCATTTACTGATTGTTAGTGATAGACATACTTAGACGAAATGTCAGCAGCATAATTTTATGCCATGGGAAGCAATCAACTTAAATAGTTGAAGCCATTATCTATATCGTGTATGCTTTCGAATTGTCGCTATCTTTCATTGTTTTGCAAGGTGTCAACTTATTGACTTAATGTCAAATTAGCCGCAGAAATAACAAGATTAATCACAATTATCTCGTCAATTCAAAAAATTGTATGAGTTTATCATCATCATTGAATTTATCAATTTATGAATTTTCATTGCTGTGCAGGATGAAAATTGTTGATTAAAGTGGTCGATTTCTGAAAAGAGATACCCCGGCATTTTTCATATTTTCCCCTGATTCAAAGGAGAGGATTTCAATTTATAATCTTTTTATATCAATGCATTATAACTAAGAGTTTTACTTTCGGTCATGCATGTTGCATGTGAGACAAAAATAGATGCGATTGCGATGAATTTTTTAATGCTAACGAAGCTGCACTTTTCTGAATAAAAGTTAGTGACTCGGAGACATGAGAAAAACCCTTGCATAACTCAGCTGCATGATTCGAAAATTTAAAAACTTAATAAAGGGCCTCAGAGCGCAATTTCCACTTTCTTCGATCTTGTGCTTCTCTTCTCCAGGCTGGATGGTTGAAGAAGCTGTCGAATTCATCCCTCCACCTGGTCACAGGTCCTCTTCTGCCTCTCTTTCCACATCGTGGTGTCCAGTCTGTCGTCGTTCTGATGGTCCATCTGTTGTCTGTCATCGTCGCAACATGGCCAGCCCAGTTCCACTTCATTCATTTTGTTGTTTCTAGCACGTCCTTCAGCTTGGTCTTGTTCCTTATTACCTCGTTTCTCATTCTGTCTCTTGAGATGATGTTTAGCATGCTGCTTTCCATTTTCTTTTGAGTCACGTGAAGTTTAGCTTCCTGGGTTGTTGTAAGGGACCATGTCTCGGCTCCGTGATGGCTGGTAGCACATATGTTTGAAACAGACTTCTTTCTAAATACATTGCCACATTACTCTTAAAAAGTGTTTTATGCTGTGCAAAGGCTGACCATCTTGCATTTATTCTTCTCTGTACTTCCTTCCCTAAGGAATTTTTCGATAGCCTGAATTTTTGTCCAAGGTTAATATAGTCTTCCACAGCTTCGATTTCTTTGCCGTCGATTTCTAGCTGGCATGGAGGTGTGAGGGGTCCGAACATAATCTTATAGATTAAAACATCGTCTTTCAGACAAAGAATGAAGTTCAAGGTTACTTTCTGGAAAACTATTGTCTGCATGGATTGATGTTTATTAGCTACTCGAGCTTTCAGCGGATTTCAGCTCTCCTTCGTCAGGAGAATGACATGAAATGACATGCGGTTTACAGTGTATCAGTGGCGTAGATTACAGTTCAAGAGTCAATAAATTCTACGAATAATGAATGCTGGGCCTGATGACAGAAAAGGAACAATGAGCATACTACTAGTAAAAGGACAGTGAGTAAATACGTTAAGAACAATGATATGATTGGGAAAGTTAAAATAATTAATGCTCGAATAAAGGAGCATCAATATGATATTCGCCGTGTGGATTATCGTTCAGCAGTATCTCAATACACACATGAGCATAATCATCACCCGGTTTTTCCTCCGAATATCCTTGCTACTGAAAGCAATCATTTTTGTCGACGAATCAAGGAGGCCATGTACATACACGTGAACCGAGAGATGGCACACAACAGGGACAATGGCATGGATGTGAGCAGTATTTGGATGCCTTTGTTAAGAAAGAACAGACGGCAGTTTTGTGTTCCCACTTCTTGAAATTGTACATGTATATACGACATATCGTACGTAGTTTAGCTTTTCACTTTCCTAATCATATCATGGTTCTTAACGTATTTACTCACTGTCCTTTTACTAGTAGTACGCTCATTATTCCTTTTCTGTCATCAGGCCCAGCATTCATTATTCGTAGAAATTTATTGACTCTTGAACTGTAATCTACGCCACTGATACACTGTAAACCGCATGTCATTTCATGTCATTCTCCTGACGAAGGAGAGCTGAAATCCGCTGAAAGCTCGAGTAGCTAATAATCAATCCATGCAGACAATAGTTTTCCGGAAAGTAACCTTGGAACATAACCTTGGTCTTGCCGTTATTGATTCTCAATCCACATTTCTGACTCTCTCTGAGCCACGTCTTTCTGCAGATCTTTCATTTTGCATTGCTGGCTATGAGCACAATGTCACCCGCAAATATCAGCTTTTATAGGTATTCTCCATCGACGTTGATCCCTTTATCATTCCAACCTAGGCTTACAATAACGTGCTCGAGATTTGTTGTAAAGAGAGCTCACCTTCCGCTGCGCCTTTTACCTTTCTCTCAATCAGAGAAAAGCAAATAAAATTTCATTTTTGCCAAAAACGTCAATCTGCGTCCCATTAGCATGTGTTTTTTTATCGTGTGTGACAAGAAGAGGAAAAAGGCAGTGCTCGGCACGCGCAAAGATTCGTGGTGGCAAAGGGGTATGCACAATTGTACATGTACATCATTCCGTGGAAGTTTCATTTTCGACCTCGTTCCCTGCAGAAACTCGTCCTGGGTGCCCGACTACAAGTTGTTAACCTATTCTACTCTCAATTCTGTGGTTGATTAAAGTGTTATACTTTGAATTGCATGATTCAAATGATATCTTTGAAATCAACCAATTTTTCACCAATTATACCGTTCCGGTAAACAATTCACAAGATTATAAATGAGTAAACTTTCACTCATTTATTGATTTGTTATCACTAGGCTCCTTTTGAAACATTTTCATTTTGAAAGGTATGTTTACTAAAGCGTCCACGACTTATCAGTTTTAAAGATAAATCTGCTTTCAGCACAGTTCCTTCAATTATTTTCGGCCGATGCAAGCTTTTCCCCAGAGAATATTATAATTGTAAACTTTGAAAATTTTTCATTGTTCTAATCATAGAAATCCGACTCTCTATAATGACAAGGACTAAAAAAAAATATTTGAAAATTCATTTATTTTAAAACCTCGGGATATTGAAAAATCGTCAAAATATTTAAAAAGTCTATCAATCAAATTGTATTGTGAATTATAGAAATGATTCCGTGGGGTTCAGGGAAAATTTAAGTTCATTCCCATCAACACATTGAAATACTCACTAATCCCAAAAATTCTAAACAACAAAAACATTAAAGTACAAGTGTATTAGTAGACCCTATCTATTTCCATTTATTGATTAAAACAATTGCTGAATAATAAATACTTCAGATAGATTTTATGGAGTAAGTTTTCGGCGATTTTCAGATAAAACCGTTTTGTATGTCGAAAACGTTTGATCGCCGTCGACGCTCGTGATCGGCGCGAAATTATTGGTGGCAGCCTGCTTGATGACACACGCACATGTCGTCTGGGAGTTAGTTCTGACCAGCTGACAGCACTAATAATTCAATAGAGCGCAGTGTACTTCTATTCTCCCACCCCCACATTTCTTCTGTTGACATCAGGAACTGTTGCATCGTCAACGATCTTCTCTTGCTCCTAAGGGCAGTCTCACTACCCAAAACCTCTTATCTGACTTTTAGAACATCTACAGCCTCAGAATTAGAGAACTGCTCGTCATTTGTCTGTAGACAACAATACCACGAAGTTTATGATCACAGCTGCACCTTGTATTCTAACTGAGTATCCAAGATACCAATCCTTCATCCCAAGGTTCAAGTAAGACTTCTCAGACGTGTTTTAGTGTCACTCAGTGACAGATGAAGTCCATTCTAAACCCGATGTGACTAACTTAATTGGCGAAGCTTGATGATTTTGGAAAACTTGAAAAATGTGGTGGGGAAAGAATAGAAGCACTGAGCGCAGGATTTCTGTCGTTGACATCAGTCAGATTACCTTCCTTTTTGCGACAAAAGCGCGTGCCTTTACCAACTTCCACAGAGTTTCTTCAAAATTTGATGAGATAAGATCAAAGACAGTGCAAGATGTTCAATGTCTTTGAATATGGTTGGTATGTATATGGAAATGGAATGTAGTATTTGAGTCCACAAATCATACAAATATTTAAAAAAATGTTTGAGAAAATGAAAATATTCAAAATACCTCAAAATTCAATAATTTTAAAAAAATATGATTTATTTAAAATTATTTTTCCGAACTCTAGTCATAAACAAGCATTCGAAAAGGGAACTGCTTCAATTTATTGAGAGACATTGCAATATCATATCAACAAATGAGTCTTTACATAATCTTGTAAGCTGCACCGTGAGGGTCTCAAGGAGGGAGAATCTGATTATTCCAAAAAATATTATTCAACTTGAATTTGTAGTTTAAGCTGATTATTCAATAAGCTCAATCTCCAGCGTTTATTTTCATTTGTTACCTCAGCTTGTAGATTTTTTAACTCCCATGGCATTAGGCGAACAATTATCTCCGTGGCCTACAAAATAGTGATTAGTTTAACCATCATGTTCATCACTTCGCAACATGAGTTTTTCGAGATACATGCATATATCTCGAAAAACTCATTTGATATGATTATAGGCATACTTTTCCTTGTGGTAATGCCGATTAACTTCAGTTTCCTTAATAAACCTACAATTAGGTTCTTCAATGAAGTGCAAATAATGCAGAAAAGATGTAAAATGCCAGAGGTAGGACGCGCACTTGCAATTTTTTGTTGATATCGGTGATAATGATAGATCGATAAGTTAAAATTGTGACATTGATTAAAATTATACAATGATCGATAGCGAAGACGATAATTCGATAATTATTATTAGAACGTGGATAAGTGTCCCCAGTATCACACAGAGTGCCTAAAAATCTTTTCAGCAATTACAAAAGGAATTTAAAAATTCCAATTTGATGTCGTGTTTTTGATGTCTTACATATACACTGAAATTCAATTACATTGTTTATGCTTCCACAGTCAAATAAAAATTGCGTGCAATTGTCCGGGCAGCAATGCATGATATGAAGTCACCACACACAAAAGCCAATGTGCATGCTTTACAAAACTGCAACTTGCTAGAAATATACTTCAATACTTATATACCAAGTCAAGCAGTTACTTACGACAATTTTTTTTAATGCATCAGTGGCCCCACAAATATGATAGACAAATCACTGGACCCTTCAAAGAATTGTGTGACAATCGCGTAATGATGACACAATCCATGTCTTTATCATGGTCCTGATCTTTTCATGTAATCTTTGCTGCAGAGGTCAATCATACATGGGATTGCTTCATAAAGGCATCATTATAGGCCTATATATAGTTCGCTTCCTACATGTAAATCGTTGTGCAACCCAAAAAGCTCTTTTATCTTTTGTTTATTCTCCTGCAATTTAATCGTGAGCTCATAATTGATTGATTACTAAACTTATTCACTTGGTCAGCCGAGACACTAGGTTTAGGGAACAGTGTGGTTTGCTTAATTAAATGAAGTAGGCCTAATTAGTGAATTCTGATTGGGAGTTTGCTGCTTCATATCATAGCTGATCCTTTCATGTCGCTCTTCGTCTGTCCCGTCTTCATTGAATGAGTGAGTTGTTAACTCTTGTCGATCAATTTATCGACGCAAGCATCAGTAAATGCGGAGTGAAAAATGCTATTATTTGTGACCAGGTGGACTGAGACAAGCCTTCCTGTGCAGAGCAGAGATTCGAAGTCTTCTGACCTCAACCGCGGAAAATGATGACTCATCGAATGGCTGAGTATAGGAATAATACAAAATTGAAGTTTGCGGTACTAATGGGTTATCTCACCCCCCACGTTTTCAAATCTCTCTAAAATCTGTAGAAATAAATCAATCGTCACAAAACTTTAGGTCCACGCACGTGAGGATGAGAAAGAAAAATGCGGCACTCCCTTTAGTAAGGCGCTGTTTTGAGTTAGTATAGCATTCACCACAAAAATAAATTCGTCTTGAATCATCAGGATATGATCTTTGTCAAATAGTCGATGCCTAAAGATTATATATCAACATAATTTTGTAATAAAAATGTTGCTTTTTGTCTATTTTCGTTATTCATTAGTAAATAGCATCATCTATAGGACGGTAGGACGGACTTTGCATTGTTTGCTGCAATGGCGTGAGCACTGGAATGTCTTGAATGTTTCATCGTCAAACTGCAATTTTTAGATTTTCTGAATCATAATCTTGAATATTACTGATTGTTTATACACTATGTTTCACATACACTTTTCCTATCGAAATATTTAATCAAAGTGAGTGATATCTTTCAAAATTCCGTCCGACACATTTTTTGATCGAGTATATAGTTTAATTTTCTTTTAGCCAAATCAAATACCTTATTAGGGAGCTACCTAACCTATCAATGATGTGCCTTGTCCCAAGCATCGATCACAATAGGTAGTTCTATGCTGAGAATAGAGCAGTCCAGATCAGTTAGAAATTTGGGTCATAACTGACTCTGTGTGACGGAAAATGATATTTTGTTAGTCAAAACTTTATATTATTGAAAGTGAAGTGCATGGTGACACTGGGAAATTACAGATATAACTTTGTAGAACCTCAGATGTTTTTTATTGGACAAATATCTCACAGTTCTTGTTTAAGCCACGGCTGCAAAAGTAGGCCTACACTGTCGACGCGCTCTTGAGTGAGCTTGGCAACATCTTACAGACTACCAATAAACAACGACTGGTATGATGAATTGACAGTCGTGCATGTATTATTTGACACTCATAGCGAAATCATTCCCGTTTAGCATGGACTCGGAACCATCTGCTAAGCGAAAGAGGAACTCCGCTTGGTGGAAAAAATATTGTCAGAAGAACACTGAAAAATCCCGACGAACCGAGAATGAGCGAAAAGGGCGCGAGCGAGAGAAGAAAGGCTGAGAAGAAGCGAGAAATTATGGGGCTCGACCATGAAAATACAAACGAACATCTAATTGATGTTTCATCAATCAGGCATGCAAATGGGCCTACGAAAGGTATATCAAGACGTACGGAATTTGCAGTGCCAAGAAGCCATACGAAAAAGAAAGAGATTCTAGTGAAATTGACAGACAAGTTCAAGCTACGTATTAAAACAAAGAGGACGTACTTCTCCCGCAACACTTCAAAACGGAGAATAACAGTGGCTGGTAAGGTATCGATGCACGAATATCTAGCAGGGCAGTTTCGATCGCGGTACATTTTCTTGCTCCTTACTACAATCCAAAAGGGAAGATCGATTGAATGGTACTATACAATGAGGCTCACCATGGGAAGTGGCCGATGGATGGCATTGGCTATGTACGGTCAAGAATATGGTGTACCGGAAAGTAATGTCGAGTAATCTGGTGATAAATCAACCGGAAGAGCTTGCCAAATTAGCAAATATTGACTCCTCACCTACCAAATAAGAAATTAGTACATAAATCAGAGGAAATGGATGGTGTCACATCGATACCTGACACACTTAAAACTCACAAACTTTTAAGATCAAAGAGCAAGCGGGGTGCATTTTTCAAGGATTTTTTTCTATTTAAGCACCGATTCCGAACCACATTGCAGACAACGGTTTGGCGATGATTGCCAGCATGACTAGACTTTTGTCGATGAAAATTCGTGTGCCCAATTCATGAGGAAATATCATACTGATGAAGAATGGCTAGAATATCCTCTTTGTAAACTTTGGTTCCATGAACAATGTTTTTGTTCGTGTTATCTATTTCAATCTCTCCCTAGCACCTACAGAATTTCATTGGCGATAACATAGCCTTTTTATACCGATTCGTGTCTGGTGTTTTTGATATCTAAATGTCGGAATTATGAGATCAGACGAACATTACATGCCGTTCGTATAGGTAAAACGAAAGCGATTAACATAGAACACATTTGATGGAATTAAAGTTCAAATTTCAAAAAGTTCTAAAAATCTGTAGGACGTACAAGTCTTGCTTAGATGCTAAATAAAAGTCAAAAGTTAACAATCAATAATCCTCAAAATACACCGTAGCGAGCCTATCGGATAGAAATAATCGAAGTTATCATCCGAGGGAAGATATTTCAAGGTTTCATTTTTCAGTTGCATTTTTCCATCCTACAGATTCCTTCCCACAGAGAATTTACATAGAAGTAAGGAACATACTTATTATTGCCATACATGATATTAAAAGGCATGATATAAATTGCAAAGCATTAGTGACCAGATAATTAGAAACGCCACAGTTTTGATAGGAAATGGAACCAAATACTAATTATCAAAAGGCCAAAATCTATCGATTCCGACCTACAGATTGACATTTCACAAAATTTTTCTTTGTTGAATTAGAGATTTATGAAAATTTTTAGGCCTTTACCAAATTATTTATTGGGTGGTACTTATACTTTACATGAGATAGACATGGCCTTTAGATATGAGAAGCATTTGGGCCCTTTAACCATTTTGTAGAGGAAAAAATGGCGCGCAGTTCATTGCGATTTTTTATTCTTTAGGAGATCCCCTGCTGCCTACTCGTCCTCTGCTGTCTACCGCTTCCTTTGTGACTGCGGGTCAGTCTACTTTAGTATGACGAGCAGGCGCCTTTCAGTCAGAGCACGTGAACACGTGCTAAAGTGGCTTGTAGTTGGTCGCACTCGCGTCAGCCGGTCTGCCATTACAGATCACGTGCCTCTTTGTTCTTGTGATCGTGAGATTACAAGCCAGATCTCTGCAAACAGAAGGATCTACTGACTGACCTTCTCTTGCCATGGTGAAATGTGTTCACAATTAGCTTGTTCTTTATGTCTTGACTTTTAATTTTATCTCATTCTGGATCTTCCACTGACGAGACCGGCCGAAAGGACCTCTGGAATAAAAAATCGCAATGAACTGCGCGCTATTTTTCCTCTACAAAAGACTGGCCTTTATTAAAGCTATGTATAAAATGACAACATCAATTATTATCGAATTCCGTCCCACAGATTTTTAGTAACTCAAAACAGCGCCGTAACAGCTTTAATAAAATCGAATAGCTAAAAGCATTTAGTATTGCTAATAGCCAAATACTTTTAGCCATTCGATTTTTTTAAAGCCATAAAAGGGATTGCCGTATTACGTCTAATTATTTCAAGTAGGCTTACGGCCTACACGAAACGCAGGCGACACGAAACGCCGTTGGTGAAAGCGTTATTAGTGAGAACCAGATGACTCGGTAATGGACGCTACACTTTCAGCGACTCGAAACCTCTGTTAGCTAGAATGTTTATTAGTGAATGCCAGCAAAGGTGGCAGTCGGATATCTATGTAGGATTTCCCATAAAATTGTGGTTCGCTTTTATTAGATCTGGCGTCACCGTAACAATGCCTGAAGCAACCAATCAAATCGTGTATCAGCCATTCAATTCAGTCGTTGAGACAAGCCACAGTATAATATTAAGTCGATGTTGACACGAAGCAAGGAGGCAAACATGGCGAAGAGGCAGCGGAAGAAGTACGCGTCCGTAGAAGTAACACAATTAATTGAAAAATTCATTGAATTTTGAATTCATTGAAAATCCTCATCCCGCAGTTCTTCGATTGGATTGATTCGGGGTTCAACCCTTTGAGCCCGTATACCGTACACTATACGGTATGTTATCCCACATCAGGTTCCGTATACCGTATTGCATACGGTATGCAATTTTTATTCGTTTTCTCAGCAATTCAAAGCCAATTGATTTATCTGTAGTGACCCTTTGTTGAAAGAATGAAAATTCTGCCACCTAACAAGCGGGTAAAACACGTTGTGCGTCCAGAATCTCGAGAGAAGAGATAGAGCTAACATACTGTTTTTCACAGACAGCCGGTTAAATACCTCGGCAAGTGTGGATGAATGTTCACTCAAGGGCCAATCACGCGTCGAGGATGACGTCATAATTCTGAAGCATATGGCACGCGCTCTGCAATTCATTTTTCACTGTGTCACTATGTGATGGCGAGATCAAGAAACAGAATGTCTGTGGATCAAGCATTGCCATTGGTGCTAGCAGATGCAGATAGTGATGCTGACAATTTGGATTTGGGGGCGGACATTCCTGATGAATATTATGATCTGAATCAAAATGATAGTGATGTTGACAAATAACAGCAAGACTCTGATGATTTAAATGCTGCTGAATTCAACGATGGAAGGCGTCTTTCTCACAGAAGCCGTTCACCAGATGCCATTGGTTCCCAAGCGCGCGCTCGTGGCCGTGGGCGCAGACTGGCCCGCGGAGAAAGTGGTCGTGGCAGAAGGGCTGCTCCTCCGCGTGTTGATGACTGGAACTGGCAATGACGACTTTTTTCAAATTTAGTTCGCCAAAACTGCCTTGCCAAAGAAAATAAACATATGTTATGTCCTCAAAACTTTCATATTTGGGAATAGTAGACCATCTTGGAGGCCATGTTGGATCGTGTGACCTTGAAACTAGGTCACTAGTTCAACAGCAATTGCATTTTTCTACAAGCTTATAGAGTCGGAAATTGAAATCACGAATTAAAATAACCATGTCGACGCCCGTAAAGTTGCAATATTCTCAAAAAACAAACTCGCGCAAAAACCACGAAAACGGCTCATGAACAGGCGTGGGAATGGCTTAGGGCTCAAAGGGTTAAACAATCTCATTTTGCTTGCTGCGGCGTCAAATTGCACTCTCCACATGCTGTAAAAATGGTGTGTGGCGTCTCCAAATGTCTACGCACTTTTATTCGATTAGACAGTGTTCACTTAGATAAGCTACATTGGTTTTTAGTGACGTCATGAGGGAATATGACTATGCCTGATACATTGCAGGGATAGGCTAAATCACTGCGCATCTATTCCAAGTCGATAACGTCAACGTAAACCTTTCCTTGAGCATCAAAATGGCTTTCTTGCATTTCGTCTTCCACATTGAGAGACAAGTGAATGTGCATTGCTTAGGCACTACTGACACGCTTGTAAATAATTCAATAAGCGTCCTTTCATTTAGGCTATTTCATATAACTGTAGTTAGACATACAGTAGATCCACGTAATAAATCGCTTAGGTAGCGTATGCGGACTCCCTTGTTTTTTGGTAAATGATGAAACACATATTGACATTTCTTTATGATATTATTCTAAGCTTCTATATGTGTTTCAAGACAAAATAAACGACTAACAGAATCACTAAAGGTGCCTCTCATACCCGTTAAGAAATTCGCTAACGGCGCGCTACACTTTCCCTAACAGCCGTTCGAGACGCTGACATTCTATTAAGCTAATACCCGGTCACGCTAGCAGAGTTCTGTGTCGCTGACTTTCCTGTTACACTAATAGCCGATTCCCTAACAGAATTTTGAGTCGTCGACTTCAGGGTATTAGGGATCACTAATAACCTGTCAGCCCTAACAGCGTTTCGTGTCGCCTGCCCCTGGCTACTCCAATTCATGACGCTATAATGTGAATATAAGAGAACAACCATGAAGTATGCAAGTAGTCATGCTATTTTCAGCGATTGCAATTTTTGTTATAGAATCAGTATGATAGTTGGAAGCAGTTTTAAAATTAAAATTTGTAATCGTGTCTGACCCTTTCATGCGTACTCTCTTGAGGACATTTTGACCCACATCTTTTGGGTCAGTTGACCCCAAAGCGGCAAACATTTGTAACCAAAAGAAAGAGGAGATCAATGCGCTTCTATTGATAATGCAGCGGTTTTTCATAGTCGTGATATGCATGCTCTTTTGTCTGAGTGGCACGTGGCCCACGAGTTTTCCTGCGCGTATCGCTCTCAGGGCAACGGTGTTGTTGAAAGAACGCACAGAACAATTAAGAGAGGTGCTAGAAGGGGCGGCAGGTCAGTTGAAAAAGCGGTGTTTTGGTTTAACAATACAAAAGGAGATAGGGAGGCTACTCCGTATGAATTAGTATTCTCAGGTAGAGCACGCAAACCATGGGAGAATAGCTCTCAAAGCTAATATCAAAAGCATGGGAGAATAGTTTGCGCGTGGAGACAACTAGAATAAACAATAGCTGTGTTGATCAGTCTTTGCCTGATTAAAGCAATAGAAAACAACCCGTTCGCTGTTGGTGACTACGCCCCATCAACAATGTGACGTAACGTTACGTTTCGGAAACGTTCCATATACGTTTCAGGAAACGTCTCCGATACGTAACGCTTGCACATTATGTTTACGTAACGGAACGTTTCAAAAAAACGTTTCAAAACGTTTCCATGAAACTTTGTTAGAATGTTACAGGGATACATTTTTGATAAATTATTGGAAGCAATTCAAGTTCGATAACATAAAATGTTCGCCGCTCACGTCTGTGTAACAATAACAGCAGTCTTAGATGCGAGTTCTAAAATTGACAGCATCATGGACTGTGTCGCAGTTGAAACAGACATTGATGAAAAAATTAAATGACTTACCAGTCCAGCCTCCATCTAATAATAGAAAACTTGAACACATCAGCCCGTTACATGACTTCATTGAGATTGGCTCTCTTTGTGTTTCCTGCAATTGATCGATAAGCAGTTAGGCGATGTAATATCGCTTATCAAAACAGAATACATGGAAACATTAAATGACTTACCAGTCCAGCCTCCATCTAATAACAGAAAACTTGAACACATCAGCCCGTTACATGACTTCATTGAGATTGGCTCTCTTTGTGTTTCCTGAAATTGATCGATAAGCAGTTAGGCGATGTAATATCGCTTATCAAAACAGAATACATGGAAACATTAAATGACTTACCAGTCCAGCCTCCATCTAATAACAGAAAACTTGAACACATCAGCCCGTTACATGACTTCATTGAGATTGGCTCTCTTTGTGTTTCCTGCAATTGATCGATAAGCAGTTAGGCGATGTAATATCGCTTATCAAAACAGAATACATGGAAACATTAAATGACTTACCAGTCCAGCCTCCATCTAATAACAGAAAACTTGAACACATCAGCCCGTTACATGACTTCATTGAGATGCAATTGATCGACAAGATGTTAATGGATGTAATTCAAATTTATATTAAGCCAATGCGACTAATGTCCAGTATGGATGGAGATACCCAAACCAATGACAACATTAAATAGATGGAATACAATAAAAGAAAAAACATAGAGTTGTCGTACAAAAGTGCTAACCAGCTCCAGTCCACTCACCACTCAGCACAATCGATGGTAAAAGATAAAGTGATACAAAAATTATCCTCTTACCAACGATTAAACTGCCAAGCCTTGCGAACTTGGAATGGGGTTTAAACTGGGCTATCCAATCCATTCGTAGGCTAGATACCAGTACTTCGTCTGGCGCGCCAAGCCAAACAAATGACAACTTTTAGTGTTTTGTTTATCGGAAAAGTATCATTAGAATAATTTATTAAAATATATATTTTATCAAGCACTATATTTCACTATAATATAACTGGACTATCAACTTCACTATAATATAATATGGAAGTTTCAGGTTCCACAGACATTTGCTGTGTATCATTTTCGGAAAGTTCTTCCCATTCGATTATCGCAAACTTAATATTCTAAAAAGAAATATAAATCAGTAAATGTTTGCGTTAATCGGCACAGGATTGCCGTGACATTATCAGCAGATCAGATGGTAGGACACTGTATGACACAGATAAATCATACGCGTTTACTGAATCATCATTATGCAATCAATAGAAGATCTGTATGTATTGTCTACATAGAAACTTGAATCATTATTCATACTGTTTACTGTGATACATGTATTGTACGCGAGATCAAAAACGCCAGACTTCAAATTGTAGTAGGAAAGAGAGGAATGGATGGCGTAAACCACAAATTTAGTAGACACCCAGTAACACCTCTGTCAATGCAATGCATCAAGTCAACAGTGAATCCACCTAAATTATCAAATAGTGATAAGTTGCTGAATGCACTGTAGCCTTTAATCCCCCATTGAGCTATATTTGTTCTTGAGGCTTCATAAGCATGACTCAAAAATTCCTCATTTGATCTTAAAAGAGGCAAAACATCTTTAAATTTGTAAATGCTAGTCATTCCGTTTCCTTTTGGAACCCTTTCAATATTTAGTTTACACCATGAACATCCAAAATTACCGTTAAATTGTTTAATTTTTTCCAAACCGCAACATGCAACTATGAATCTGCTACACAATTGATAGGTATTATTCGGTATATGTCTTGGCCTACTTCAATTCCTGATGAAATCAGTCTATTGAATTTATCAATTAGTGGCTTGAAATATTTATCAAAAGATGGTTTTTGGTCTCCATAGTATATCCCTAAAAGAATGATGTTATGAAATTTCAAACGTGTATCTCCTCAAAGTCTCTATACAAATTTCTAAAATACTTCTTAAAGAAATATTTCGTCCTCATAACATTGTTAGGTCGAGGCAAAACAAAATTCATAAATTTCAGAAGAATTTCAATTCCCGTATAACTCAAATTCACTACTAAGATGAATGACAATAAAGCTGTCATAAATTGATGGACAGTAATACAACTGGATTCATATAGAGGCTCGGAATCTGAAAACTCAGAATTGATATTTTCCGAACAGTCGAATCGACTGGCTTGACCAGGTTCATCTTCATCATTATCAATATCATCCTGAAAATGTTCGAAGGTGACATCAAAATCATCGAGATCAAACTGATGTTCTTCATTGGTTTCGTGTGCAATCTCTCATCAGGCGATGTACCTGATGTACTTTCATTCACTGCGGGGGAGTCGGTGACATCTTTTTTCAATCTCCACAAAGTGGTCTTAGGAATTTTATTTGCTTTACCTCCTGTTCCTGATCTAATCCAATCGAGATAATCTTTCCTCCTAGGCAATTTGAAGTACTACACGTATTATAAACTATTTCTGAGATTAATTGATTAATTTTATTATTTTTGAATATTTCATATAATTATAATGAACTATTCCTGTAACTATCACTTAAGACTAACTTGATGAATATATTTGTATATTTGTTTTCGTGAGAGTTAATACTTCTGGATAATTTCGTGTAAAACGTTTCGGATAATAAATGTAGATTGTCAATAAAGATTATGGAATAAAAATCTTATGCTTCACGTAAGATAACGTTCAGATAATGAAAGAGATTACTTGAAAATCGTTCACTAAAACACCAACATTTCATTTTATAATTAAAGTGTAGCTGAAATTACACTAACAAATTATTCCGTAATTAAACATACATGTAGGTTAAACAGAAAGGAACCAAAATTGGATAAACTCATCAGGCTCAGTATTGAAGTAAATTGTTTTTACTTACCGGAGTTGTGACTCGTATGGAACTTTCCTGAATAATGACGATATCGCACTCGCGTTTCCTCAATGTATATGGCGCGAGCGAGTGTATCCCGTGTCCAGCGATGTACTTTCTTTGTAACACTTGTGTGGGACACATGTTGAATCATCGTTTCCGTTTTCATTTCACCAATGTTAAGCGTGTATTGATGGAGGTTCCTACTGATGCAATATTTTTGGAAGTTCACCGTTACGCAAGTGACTTCATCTCGATTGATGCACTCAGCTACCTTCTCTCCAAAACTTTGTTCTATCGCCCTTACACCAGTGCACAACATATTTTGTATCAGTAAATGCTTCTCGTGATAAGCGACCTGTTTAATGTTTGACAGCATCTTATAGTTATGCAACTTAAATCATATTCCATGAAGGAGCGGTGCGTTTGAAATGCTCCTGAAACAGTTAGTTATAGGCGCAAATTGCTCATCATATTACAGGAGAATGCTCTTGAAAATAGTTATACGCGCAAAACATTGCTCTTGAAACAGTTATACGCGCAAAATTACAGGTGAATGCTCTTGAAAATAGTTATACGCGCAATTTACAAGAGTAATTGCTCATGATATTATTGGAGATTTAGAAAAATGCGCGTCTAATTCCTTTATAGGCGCAATTGCTCGTGAAATTATATCAGATTTAATAAAATGCTCGTGTAATTCCAGGTATAGGAGCAAATTCTCTTGGAATTTCACGAGATATTTTCATGAGGGTTCGCATTGCGTTCTAACTCAGTGCTATTCAACCGGGGTGCCGCGGCACCCTGGGGTGCCGTGAGAAATTTTTAGGGTGCCGTGGAGAGGAGGGGTGTCGCAAGGGTGCCGTGAAGAGAAAGAGGTGCCGTGGGAGAGAGGGGTGCCGCAGCTTATGAGATATCGGTGAGGCGTCCCATTCGACCGATCGAGGTAGAAATGTTGACCATCCCAAGTCCATGAGTTATATTTGAATTGACTCCGATTTCACACAAAGCTATAGGCGCTCCTTGCACAGAGACAGCGAACCCTGTCTCTTTCCATCATAAGCACTCGGCAGCATTTCCAATTTATACGAGATGAGCTCGTGCTTGTTGCGTGCGCGTGATTCCTTGCAGTTTTCTAACACTGTTCATCCGCTCTGCTGCTGCTGATCTCAACCACCTACACATGCATATCTATGTCGACTTCGACACAAATGCTATTGCTTGGGTAAGTCAACTTCCATTGTCTATTTTTTGTATGTGAAGGAATGAATCAATGTCATGAATAGATGAATCTGAGGCAAGGCAATGAAGCCAATAAGAGTCATCATTGCAATGTTGCCATTCGGCAAGCGCACAGCGTGTCCTCGTTCGTCGACCGTTGTCTTTCAGACTCAGTGATCTGTGTTCTATATTTTGCTTCAACATCAGTGTTTGGCCTACAATGGCTCTACATGCGCTTCGAACATTTGCTAATAGTGTCCATTTCAACATGTAGCATGCGATTATGATCTTGATTACTTTAATCATGTAAATTGTAGAGCCTCTCAGAGATTGCGTGTCACTTTATTTGTTCGCCAAACTCTGCTTCAAATTGAATATTGTTGCAGCGTCATTTGTCCTCATGGTCACCAAAGGTTGATGTCATTCACTATACTTGTATTTAAAAAAGTCTGAAGCTTCATTAAATTTGAATGTCGGAGCTTGATTATCAGTGATAATTGACATGCTTAAGATGACTGAATGCATTTTAAACAAGCCAACTGAAAAGTATCAGGCATTTACCAGACTTGTAGAAATAGCTAATGAACCTATACAATATAAACTCATGTGATGCTGATCACTAGAGCTCCCAGATTCTTCACTGTGAGAGAGGAGCTAAGAAGGAGTCGAAAGTCATGGGAAAAGAGGAGAGAATTTCATTTTTGGATTATTATCGAGTTTGTAGCACATTCATGTAAATTATCGATTTGCAGTAGAAATCCATGGTCAGGCTACTTCATAGGCAACAAAGTTGTCGGCATATAAAGGGATAATGGTTGCATGCAGTTGGAGATTTGAAATAGGCTATTTGTCAAAAACATATCGCACTCAATTGATTGAGTCATATTAATTAAATATGTTCATCCTCAAATCAATCATTTTGCTGATTTCATCACTCGCATTTTTTCAAATTTTCAATTATTCTCTAAACACATGCTCCATTTCCAGCCAAGCTAATTATTGACAATTCTTAATTCTAGCATCCTTCCTGAAATAGTTGATGCATCCTCATTAGGCCTCATTCTATGACTTGATCGCCGTTGTTCCAAACACGTCATTTTCCATTTTCAGGTATGCAATGTCCCTTCTCAAGTATTTCAAAAGAAGGCCATATCAACCGAGGAAGTCGAGGAAGATGTCGAACTTAATGAAATGAATCAAGAGAGTGAATGCCGTGAGGATGCTGCTCCTGCCCCCACTGCCAGCAAAAGCAGCGAAGAGGGCGAGGGAGAATCTGAGGAAGAATGCGTCGAACTAGAAAAAAGGGGACGGAAAAGAGCGCAAATGTCTTCGGGCTCCAATCCGAAAAAGAGGAGAAAATGGAATAGTGACTATATCAGGTTTGGCTTTTACTTGCACCAGGATGAATCTCGTAATCCTTTTCCCTCTGGAAAATGTTTTTTTTGTGGGGCTACGCTCCTGAATGCAAGTTTGGTACCTTCTAAATTAGAGAGACATTTGCAAACCCACCATCCGGAGCACAAGAACAAGTCAAACCAATTCTTCTCAGAGAAGTTGAAATCTATATTTGCCCAACAATCGTCATTGCAAAACATCGTGAAGACTGGAGCTCATGACAAGCCACTGGTGATTGCCTCACTAAAAATGACTCATGTTATCTTTCGTGAAAAGCGCTCATACATGGACATGGAGAAAATAGTAAAGCCATGCCTATCAATTGCTGCTGAATATCTCCATGGTGGAAGCAGAGCAGTTGAAAGAGTGACTTCCATTCCCTTGTCCGACACCACCATTCGCAGTCGATGTCGCCTGATTGCTACAGATTTGAAAACACAACTTGTGGAGAAGCTGAAAGCATCCCCCGTCTTCGGAATTCAGTTGGACGAGACGACCGACATTGGAGGAGAAGCACAGCTGATCGTGTATACCCGGTTCATTGAAGAGTTGAAAATTGTTGACCGTTTCTTGTTTTGTTTAACAGTGGGAATTGAAACCACGGCACAAGCAATTTTTGACCGATTGGACTCTTTCATGTGTGAGGAAGGAATCGAGTGGATTAAGTGTAAGGCCGTCACAACCGATGGAGCTGCCGCCATGGTTGGTCGTGTAAATGGTGTAGTAAAGAAGATCCAGACTGTCTCACCTGAGTGTCGCTCATTTCACTGCATCATTCATCGTGAGATGCTGGCAGCGAAGAAGCTAGGTGATGAGGGCAAATCAGATCTGGAACTTGTACTTGATGATGTTGTGAAAATGGTGAACACAGTTAAGGCTAATACGAAGAAGAGCAGACTGTTCGCTCAACTCTGTGAGGAGATGGACTCAGAAGTGACGAAGCTATTGTACCATTGCGACGTAAGATGGCTTTCAAGAGGGAAAGTCCTTGAACGGGTGCTCCTGTTGAGAGAGGAGTTGGCAGTTTCTTCACAGAGCTTGGTGATTTCAGCGCCGTCAACCTGAATAACTTGAATTGGCTTGGAAAGCTGTCATATTTGAGCTCCATTTTCCACTGTCTGAACACCTTGAATCTCAGCCTACAAGGGAAGGGAGGCGACATCTTCACGGCTTTGTCAAGAATAAAGGCATTCCATAGGAAAATTTCGTCTTGGATGAAACAAGTAGAGAGGAAGGACTTCATCGACTTCCCAGAATTCCATCATTTCATGCTGAGCTCAAAATGGGAGCTCACGGATGCTAGCCTCGAGCAACAAATGTCTGAATCGATACTTCAGCACCTGGATGTCCTTCGCGGCAACATAGAAAAATATTTTCCGTCCCATGAACATCAGCATCTGGAGGAGAATCTTTGGATCATTAATCCATTTGTTGCCGAAGAAGAGTTCCTCACTGATCTGCGAGAAGATTTGGAGCAGAGGGTGAACATCAAGGCTTGCGATTATTATGGAAATTTCTGGGTTGGTCTCCTTCGAATCCCGGAATATGAAGACGCTGCTGTGAGAGCCCTAAGTCTGTTGGTAGCAATGCCGACCTCATACCTCTGCGAGAAAGGCTTCTCCACTCTTGTTTCGATCAAAACAAGTAAAAGAAACTGCTTAAGAGACATCGACGAGTTGATGCGCGGAGCATTGGAAACAGACATAACCCCACGATTCGGCTTGATGGCCGATAGCATGCAACAGCAACGCTCACATTGATGTTTTGTTTTTGAAGTCCAACTTTTGATTTGTTGAAATTTTCATAGTTTTTCCCAGTGATCTCCAATATAAAGAAAGTGCAGAGAATTTCATAATTGAGTGAATGAATTTTGTGTCACGGTTTCCCTTCTCAGGTTCTGGGCGGTGCTGACTTTGATAGACTAATTAGTTGGACTTCAGCTGTAGCGGTGTAATAGCTTTCAGTCCACATGCCATTCTCCACAAATCTCTCACTTAATCCTGGCGTGGTCAGATCTAAGGAATCACGCCAGAGAGATTTCCATCAGACAAGCTGGAAGCATAGTCTTCTGCAAGGAGGACCCAGAGTAGGATCTCTTGCAGCGACCGAGTTTGATGCACGAACATATATAGAAGAGCTGGACAGGCATTTTGACATAGTATTTGACATAGTATTTGATCACTGTTCGTCTAGCATGGTCAAGGATTTACATCATAATTCTAGCATTACTGCATGCTGTTAAATCAAAAATACATGTCCATGCTTAGCAAATTGACAAAGCGAATTTAAACTTAAATTTGATTACCATGACTGGAATTTCTTGCGCTTTCTTGCCCCTGATTTCAAAAAGATGAAAACAAAGTGTTCTTCATTGAATTGCTGTGATATAATAGAGATATACTGACATAATGCACGAATTTTTCTAATTTCTAGATGCATTTCAACGGCTGAGAAATGAAGTCTAGAGAAGAAGTCAGCAATAAATTGTGATCACAAATCAGTTCTTGGAAAATAATGCGGCCACGTTTTTTAGTGGATGATAGAGGCACAAAACTGCGGTTTGCAACTGGGGTGCCGTGAGTGCATGTATTGATCAGATGGGGTGCCGTGGCTTGAAAAAGGTTAAATAGCACTGTTCTAACTGATATGTGAATCTGATTGATATCTGAATATTTCGTGTTATTCCATGAGACATTGCAGAGACATCGAGTGTTAATTTTTCGAGGGTTAATTTTTTTAACAAAAATTTACAATAATTACGATCCTTAACAATAGTGAACTATATTAATCGTTCCCTCAGATGCATAGTTCAGGCACGCCTCATTTTAAAGTTAAAGTTTCGCATGAAACAAATTGAGACCAATTGAAACTTATAAAACAAACGTTTCAATAAGTCTCAATTCGTCTCATTACGTGTCAGACAAACTAGAGTAACGAGCTTAATTTAATGTGAATCTTATCATAATATGTGGTCTTCTGATTATGAAAAACCTCACATTAAATATCAACAAGGTGTTGGATGATGGTGAATGAAATGAAACTTATCGAGACGTGCGGGAACGAAAAAGAGACGAATAATCATTATACCTCGATACATCAGTTAAAAGATCAATAACTAATAAATGATCATTCAATATGGTCTAATTTTACTTAGATTATACTATACCTTTCTTAAAACTCTCAACCCGACATTTTGTGTCTGGGGAACATAATGAGACGTATTGAGACTTATTTGAAACATAACGGAAACGTTTCAATGTTGTAGGGGACGTATACATGCGGGATTCGAATGGCAGGTGTGACAGTGAGTGGAGTGGCCCTCACAGGGTAACGTCTGTTCGTTCTAGTGTTTCTGTTGTAGTTGATGACGATAATATTTCCAGGCGCGTATCTCACTTGAGATTCGTTCCAGGAAGGGAGCCGGTTGATTCTGATGAATCTGATTGTAGTATTGGTGATGCCGTAGCTGATCTTTATGACGAGAGTGATGACAGTGAGCCTCATGAGACTACCGGTACTGCTGTTCGTCGTAGTAGTAGGGCTAGGGAGCGTCCTAACTGGTGGGACGATTTTGTACATTATTAGTTAGGTCTTGGGACCTGGGGGAGGTGTGGAGACATGAGCTGTTAATCATGCATGTATTGGTTGGTTTGGTATTTGAGTGTATAATCGTAGCAGCACTCCATCTGTCATCTCCAGGGCACTTCATCTGACTCTGTTGAAGAGTGACGTCATAGGAACAAGACTTAGCTGAGACTCTAACTGTGACGTCATGATCCTCATCTCTGTGAGACTGATTAGAATTACGGAGACCGCCTGGGGAGTATAAATACCTGTCTATTGTTGTCGCAATTACAGACATTTGAAAAGAACGAACGCCTTGTTTTCCCCCAGTCAAAGAAAACTAAGTATTACTGAAATAAAACTAAAGTGATACTCGGTTAGTTTTATTAGAGTTTTTGTGACAGTGGAACTTAAGTAAAACTTGAGTTGAAACACTTAGTTTCATCCCAGCTTCCAAACCTTAGTAAAACTCTAGTTTCCCAACTCGAAAAATACTTAGTTTTATTCCAGTTTCCAAACCTTAGTAAAACTTTAGTTTCCCAACTCGAAAAATACTTAGTTTTGGCCGTCGCTTTTTTATTCAACATTATGCAATTTTGTCATAGTTACGCCAGGTTATGCGAAACTGATCGTGCTAATTATGCAAATAAATAGAAAATTCGAAGATCAGAACCAAAAAAATATAGTATAAGTCATGTGTATTATCAATTCTGACTGGGAATCACAAATTGAATTTCCAAGTTCTCACGAACAACTATTCATGTAGCTGAGGTTTTCAGGGCACTTTACACCGATTCAGGAGAATCACAGGAGAGTCCTTCGATCGAGATGTTTCATTGTCCCATGCAGTGTTCGATGGCATATCTGACGACAGTTCACAATCACAGATCAGGGCGTTTAAATTTGTCACAAAATTTGTACTCATGTTCTTCTGTTACAAGAGTTGGGTGAAAGTAGTTTCATCGGTAACTCATTTCCACAAATAATGCTGAAAATATGGAGAGGGATTCTTTATTTTATGAAAGCGAAATAATTAAATTACAACTAAATAAATTATAATTAATAACTGAATTATCATTGAAAACAAACAGTCAAGCATGCTAAGAATTTCTGCGCTTTTCACTTTGTAATCGAATAGGCCTAACTCATGTACTATTACAATCAAAATAATGCATAGTAAATGATAGAATGATGATTAAATGATGCGTAGTCTACTCTTCTGATGCATTAGTGAATCTGATTTAAGTTATGCTCTATCTGATGCGAAATAGCATAAAGATCTTACAAAAAATAATGGAACTATAGATTCCTCAAATATTAAGCAGTCATTTAATTTACTGGTTATATGATAATATTAGAATGTTCCAGTGATCAAATCAATGAAATAATGGGACGTGCATGTAATGCGCATTTGCGCCACAATGCTTTCTTGTCACCATCCATTTTCACCAAAGAATAATTAACAACAATGAGATTAAATACACGATAGATCAGATTGCCATGCAAAAGATGTGCGGCTGGTAGGATTCGAACCTACGACCAAGGGTAACTAGACCTGTGCTCTTACCAACTGTGCTACGAGCCACTTACGCGACTCTGTCAATTGGCAGGATCAAACCCTCACCACCACACATCAGTTGTCAAGGCAATAATAATCAATGAATAAATAATTTTTTTTGAATGAATTTTGAATTTTGAATGAATTTGAATGAATTTTTTGAATTAATTAATCATTTATTTGTGAATGTATAAATACGTCACAAAAAACCATGTATTTCCTCCACTACTGTCTGGTAGCATTCCTGGCAATTCAAGTCATCATTAGACCTACGTATGTGCTAAATCATGTTCATTGATCCTACGCAGATACTTATTACATATATGCTGCAGGATGGGCTATTGACTACACCTTAAGTTTCTTGTTCATGTACGTTCATGTTCAGATAGTAAAACACAGCTAATACACATATGGGCCCTATTCGATTATGCAATGATGAGTAAGATAATATACACAGTTTGGCAAAGATGCGTGATTATTTGGGCGCAAAAGCATTGACAAGTGGGCAGATGGTGACAACAACATAAAATGAACCTGATAAATCAGCTCATCATAATTATAATACATAAACAGAGAAATTGAGATGATTCTAGTTACAATTTACATGTTTAGTATCCAGCGCCACTTCTACCACTCAAAGTGTGCCAAATAAATTATTATTTTACTTGACTGACATGACACTTGATTACATGTGCAAACTTGAAGTCGACCAACCATTTCAGCAGGATGGAGGAAAATGTGATTAAAGTCAAAGGCTGGACTGACGGGCTCTTTTGAAATTCAAATTACTATCTATTTTGAAAGAGGATGCCACTATCACTGATGCTTTCGGATATTCAAGTTTAGCTAATATCTTTCATTACGTTTAAGGGCGATCGGCGACACATCGTTTTCTGTGGGAACAAAATAGTTAATGTCAATAGGTAATTAGTAATAGGCAGGGGCGCAGCATCTAGGGAGGTCAAGGGGGTTCCGGACCCCCTCCAGAATTTTCCAAAGGGGGTCGGACCCCTGTTGGAACGGCGTGATTTCCATTTTCCATGTCTCTTTGTCACCTTTCAATAAATTACGAAAATCATTTTTGCCCATCTTGCCAAATAAATTATCCATCTGTTAAGTATTCTGTCCCCTAAACTGTAGAAAAGCCTCGTTAAACACGCATAATCATGCCGGAGCAGACCGTGTGCTTTGATAAACCTACATATCTGGAATTTCGACTAATTCATCATCCTTTTCACATTATTTTGCTCAACTTAGAACATGCAAATAGCAATGTTAATAAAGACTTTCATTCCATAGACTGACACAGTCTTACGAGATAAGTCTAGACATCTGGCATCATCATTAAGTCTTAAAGTGTCAACGCGTTACATGTGCAACACCTACTGTGCAATGCATTAGCTAGACCATGGAATTGGCTAGACACGAGATCCCATTTGGCAGGCATCACACATTGAGCGCTCCGGCCAAATTCCATTAAACATGAAGATTGATTAACGTAATAGACTTTGTCATACACCTTTCATTCAATCCTTGATTTGTGGGAAGTGTGTGTGAACTGTGAAGCATTGCTATTCGAATTTATTTTGAAATTCATTACTGACAAGAATTTTAAACGTGTGCCGTGTACCCATTTAAATTTGGAATATATTTTGTATTTGCAAAATTCTTTCGACTATCGTCTGATTCGTCTCGCTTTTACAATGCCTTGCATTCAAGAAAGCAAGAAAAGAAAGGGAGAGGAACTGTTTGTCACTGGAACCAAACGAATGCGAACTTTAGATATGCATTGGTAAGTTACAATGTGCATTATTCACAAAATGCGGTTCGTTTAGCATGAAGTTTACGAAATGCTGCAGTCTTAAATTAATGCATAATAGTGAAAAATATTGATAAGTCCACACTGAATCAGCAGTTGTGTATTAAATAATTTGAAAGGAATATTAGTCAAAGAATTTTACATTATTTAAATCAATATTATATTTTCAAAATTTTCAATACATAACTTCTAATTCAGTGTGGTAGCCTATACCCTTATTATCATCACAATTCGACACACATTTTGAGTTCAAACATTCTATTATGGTATTCGATAGCGATCAAGTCCATTAAGTTATGTGTATATTCGCTTTAAGCAGCATATTTCATTTGACTCAATCATCTTTCGTATTGCATGAGTGTTTTGGTTGCCACAGGAGTACACGTATAACATTAAAAGTACAGAAATTTTGCAGTCGCCATGCAGGATTTAAACTAAATGATGACCTAATTGGCAAATTAATTAATCAAAATCAGTGACTTGGAATTTTCAGTTAAAAATGGCTATCTGTATTTAGAGCATTACATATGCTACAGGCCAAAAAATTTGGCAATAATAAATTGTTTGCAAAATTTTCAATTATTAATTAGATATAAGGCGATCAGCAAATATAATATTGATCGAGAAGAGGCTTACTATGAAACACAATATGCAAGAAATATTTTAACGCGTTGCTGCATGATATGGATTCTTTGGATCTAGTGAAATTCGTTAAGTATATTGTACCAAGTTGCAAATTTTGAGGGATGAGAGTGAATAAAGAGATTTTTACATTGACTAATTGGAATGCGACAATTTTCTACAGCAGCTGGCTGTTGCTATCTTCTAAGTTTTATCAAATTGTTTTATCCAGTAAGTCACGCTTTTGTCAATTTATTGTGGAGAGTAAAATATTGCCATTTTTATAAAACTGACTCAATTGGAACACGACGATTTTTTACAGCAGTTGGCTGTTTCTACGTTTCTATCTGTTTTCTTCATTTAATCAGATTGTTGCTAATGTTTTTTAGAGTAAAATATTACATATACTTCTAATTTGGTTTTAGCGCTAAAGTGTGTCGATTTGGAACTTGATGTTGTCATCGGTAATGGTTTATTTCCGCGATTTCCGTAGTATTAACTATCTGAAGTTGTTGATATTGTGGTGCAACCGGAATTTCTCTAATTTGAATCTTTCCTCAGCGAGTTTCCTCTTCTCCCGGGCAACACCCGATCTAATTTTTAAATTTCAAATTTTTTAGCATCGTAAATTTTAGATCGACTATTCGCCTCACAATGTAGATCAAAGATGCCGTGTGTGGTTAGAGCAAGCGAGGGAGCAGGGCGGGAACATCAGCGATAGGCGGCGATTTTCCTGCTATTGCAGCGCTTTTTGATTGCTAATCAATTGCTTGAATTAGCGAGTTACTGTAGCTAACTTCGCCAGCTAATATGCTAAAAATTATTACTGAACTATTGCATGATAATATGTAGCTGATTATCTGCCAGCTTTTCGCCAGATTCGTTCCCACAGGGTAGGGGACTTCTACAAAAATTGGGGCTGTGCGCGGTGCACTGATTCTTCTATTTGCGCCAGTTGTCGAGCTCTTGCATCGAAATATGTGAATTTCGATCAAATTGATATTTCACTGCATAATTCAAATAATAATAAATTCATTTATTCTGTTATCTTTCTGCTCTACGTCAATGAGGAGGCCTAGGCAAGTCTGTCTGAAATTCTTTAGCACCAGTACTAGAATTTTTCTAGAGATCCATAGAATTTACATGCATTCTAGAAATTTTGAACAATGAAAGTTTGGAATTATGAAAGTTTGGAGATATTGGTTTGTCTAATTACCGTTGTTCCTCCTACAACCGCATCTGCAGAGCGCAGCTTTTCCAGCTTGCGCCGCCTCTTGACTTGGCTTCGGTCAACGACAGCAGAGTCAACATTCAATCACTTGGCAATCCTGTACATTCATAATTAGAGTTAGCGTGGACCTTAGATTTGGAGGAGGTATGTAAGGATCTTCAAAGACAACCGGTCACACATTTTTGGACCATAAGGGCGTTTGGGAAAGATTTCATCCAAGGCACTGAAATAAACAGCATTCATGAAGGAATTAATGCTTTAGATCTTTTAATACAGCATGTATGCCTATCGCGTAAAGTGGGAAATTGCAGATAAGGGGTATTTGTATCAATGAACTATGAGCGGCTCTGCCTGATAAACAAGTCAATGCTGGAAAGCAATTACGTAATATTTCATAATATATCATGGATTGATTTTTAACGATATTTTATCTGAAAATTTGTCGGACCCCCCTAGGAAAAATTCGCTGCTGCGCCCCTGGTAATAGGCACTGTCGGATTAATGTTAATTAAGTAAGGCGAGTAGGATATCTGCGACTGCATCATTGATCCGATTCGGCAGGAATTCCCCCATTAACAAGATTTCCAAAAAACCGGTGGTTCCTGGTAGTATTTTAAGTAAGGCGTACGTGCATTAATAAATATGAATTCATCAAAAAATCATTATTATTTGATCATCATTTATTTTTTATCGCTAAAGACGAATTTATTCATTTTGTTATGCTGCCATGACATAATGAATTCGACTTTTAGCATAGGCCGATATACTTTTAATTAAGACACATTTACTTAAATAGCACGCATGAATTTTTAGTAACATATATTTTTAGTATTTTAGTTTCGACGTCTTTTCGGACAGAAATTGTGTTGTTTTTATTAGTTTGTTTAAGCTACAACTCACTCAGCTTGTAAACAAAATTTGAACTGTAATCATATTTATCAACTTTGTTTTACTGAAATTACTACGATAGTTTGAAAATATTACGATAAGCCTACACTTTTAGGGAACCGAAACAATAGAAAGAGCATGTTCAATAGAAAAATAGTAAATGAGAGCCGACTTCGAGCGGTGTCAATTTTTCGAGATATTATATGCTGATTGAGTACATTTGTAACTAATATGTAAATGGCTCAAAGGTTCTTTTCGTTTTAAATTGACTTCAAAATTATGAGACGCGACGAGATCAGAACAAACGAGATCTCAACAAAATGTCAATTTTAGAAAGCATCACTCTTTAAAATACGATGTATGGACTCGATGTATGAACCACCCTGTAATTCTGTGAGCTGAGTGTGATTTTATGAAGATGGTGATTAGTCGAAATTAATTTTATCTTTGGAATCATCAAATCTTGGAAGCCCTTTTTAATAGCCACAGAAATATGCCTATTTGCAAATATGATGTAGGGAAAGGTGTGTTGGATAATTTAGCGACGATATCACTTCACTATCGACGTCAGATCTTATGAAATAACTAAAAAAAGTGAATACTAATTACGATTTTTATTAATCAAAAAGTAAAAATGCAAAATCCTACGTTTCGGCTCATTCTTTTACGAGGAATCAAGTTATGGAATGTAACAGCAAAGCATTAATGGTTGATGAGCATGTTGCTTGATCTCTGTGGCTACAAATTTAGTGAATCTTGTCGTAATATTCGTTCTCGAATTTTAGAACAATGTTTCAAGTCACCATCCGCTGTCTACGTTTTTTGAGCATGGAACGCAATTGGCTCAGAGACAGATTTGTAAATTCAGTTGTCGCATTATGCACTTTAGTCTACATAGCTATGATAGCCAATCAGACGTGAAGCTGACAGCATTTAACAATTATTAATGCATTGATGTGCCAATCCATAGGCCTAACTTGATTCCTCGTCTAAGCCGAAATATCGGATTCTGTATTTTAGTTTTTTCATTAACACAGTCGTGAAACATTTTCAAGACATTCCATCTATGACTTTGTAATTGATGGAATATCAATTCAGTATTCAAATTTATTAGGAAGTATTAGAGTATTGATCATTGATTGATGTCAATTGATGTAACTGATATTTATGTGTGTGATTTACAACATATGTAATGATCATGCAATTATTATTCATGAATATTTCGAGTAACCAATTATTAAAATCCAGCCTATTACTCAGAGGTAATCGTCAATATTTCTTAAATTCGACTTTTCCCCGTCATTGATTTCCTAGTCCATCCCTCATTTTACATTCATTTGTAGATATAAAAACGTTTTCAACTTGCTTCGATTATATTTATGAAGTACTCCTCCCAAAAAGCAACCCCATGAGTTTAACTATCGTTTTTTCAATGACGCATCTTTATACTCAGAAGTACAAAATGGGTTTTGATCCATTTCGAGTCATAATGATAGCATTGTTGGGAGATTATATTAATAAATTGTGAAAGGGGTGTTAGTTCAATTAATTTAATATTCTATGTGTTCAATTTATGGTAGGCCTATCTTCATACAATTGCTTTTAAAGGTGAATAAGAGAAGCCATTTCATCGCTAGGCCTATTGTATGTTTTCTCCGTATACTGTTTCAGTAGAAGTGAAAGTCTGCAAGATGATTTTTTATTATGAAATATTCCTAAATTTAGCCTATCATTTCAAAGCAAATTGGTTGCAATCAATGTAGGCCCTAGTCTACTTTTCTTGTACAACATCGCAAAATGAACTGCCCGACATCATCAGGTTCATCAGGCCTACACCTTTAAATGAGTCTAATGTGACAGAACCTTCGAAATATTTCAAATAATGTTGATATGAACAAACAACCTCAATGTCACAATTCCTAAAACGTATTCTATTATATTTTTCCGTGATTACTCTTAAACCTATGTTCATTACATTCACATGCGTGCACATTTTTTGACAAAATTCCAATCGACAAAAATGTTAATAAAAGTAAACTATCAAATCAATTAACTTTTGCAGTTTTGTTATCCTGCTTTAATCGCTTTTAAATGTAGGGCCCATACTGAAATGATTATATTTTCATATCGAATAACAACCTATATCGCGTTTCATCGGGCATGGGTTTATGGATGCGCAGCATTGTAGGTATCTATCTTTTATATCGATAACCAACATTGGTCTGCAGCGGTAGCAGTTCAGGGATTGGAAACAATGCATGTGGTAGCTTACAAATGAATGCTAAAAGCGGCAAGTACAGTGTTTTACTTCAACTTTCTCGAGATTTTGCCCCAATTTCTGCTTAAAATTTACTCAATAAATCGGACACACACACAAATTATGTTTAGAAATTCATATTGCAGAATTCTCACCTTCAAATTTCACCGCGATGTTGATTCCTTGATTTCTTCGATTCTTGATACACACTGACTTAAATGACTTGTGAGATGTGTGTTTGAAAATACTTGAAGCACAGAAAATCCATCTTTGTCTTTTGCGATTGAATCCTGTACATCTCGGCGACTGGCGATATGAGGCTTCCTCAATACCATGATGAGAGCTCCATCCGGCAAGGTGGAGTAACAAAATATGAACACGTTAAGGTATTTCCAATCGTTCACTTTTGCATCACTATTCAGTAGAATGAAATCAGGATGAAATGGAAAGGCACAATAATGATTGCTGTTTTCATTAGCGATGTACAGTCATTATGTGCGTAGCAGATGTTTTGCAGCTGTTCATTGCAATTCCTCCACTCCTTGATTTTAAACATTGAACGTTCTACTTCTTGTGTTAATTTCTTTTCCAATAAATGAAGCCAGATGTAAGTATTATGTTTATTTGTTTAAACGAATGTATACATCCTAGCAGGCAAGCATGTGTCGTTTTGTGGCCGGGTTACTATGCTTCGTGACAACTGAGGTAGTTACTTCGCACGCTAGCTTGGAATCGTGCTTTGACAGAAATCTTCGAAACCAGCACTCAAACAATGCCAACTAATGATATGATGAAATGTTTATTTGGAATATGGACTATATAATCGACGCTCGAGGTCGCAACGTATTGCTGAAGTGGGGATTCGATCTTCTGTTTGCAAACACCCTTGTCTATTCTTGTGAGTTTGGTTTTTCAAGTATTTTTCAATCTATTCATGACAAAGGTAGACCTGTGTTTAAATAAACTCTGATGATGCTTTATACTGATTACAATAACAATTTGACTAACCCAGGGAATCAAGATAAATAATGATTGACATGAGATAAGACTATTAATATTTCTGTGTCAAATTACATACTGATCCTGTCAACTTCAAAGTCACTCAAAATGTGTCAAATCAATTATCAAAACTTAATTGATTGCATATTCATACTTGAAGTAGGACAGACACCTCAGCTGGATACCCGAAGACAGTGTGATCAAATGTCAACGGCCTTGGATGTCAAGTGGTCAATTGCCTGCTGTTTCAGAGATCGGAGGCTGACTAATATCATCGAATTCGGGAGATGTTTTGATATCTTCTTTGATCTACTTCTCATTGATTTTCAGCATTAGAGCCCATTCATATAGTTTATTATTATCTCAATTCAATTAGAATTAGAAGTTAGAATTGATACCAATTAAAAACGACGCGAAACTGAAAAATACTTATTACATGGTATCTTTTTAACTTGTTTCTTTCAGTGTACGTTGCAATTTCTTCAAGCATCTTTCTTTTTATATTCACTTCGCAATTCACAACTCGGAAAATACCTCGTTTCTGCGAGTACCGTAACTTATTAACTTATATTATATAGGTTATTTTCAACACAGGAAACTGAAGTAAAATTGCATTTCTGCACTAGGAGTAGTGATGAAAATTTTCCGGAAAATTTTGAATCAAAATTTTCCATGGAAAATTATGGAAAAAATTGGAAAATTTTGGAAAATATTAGAAAATTATGGAAAATTTTGAAAGTTTTGATTTTTGTGATACGCCCTATAATTTGAGCGCTTCCGCAGCCGAGGCAGGTACACACCAATAGAATGGGTATAAAACTCTTGATTTCATCATTATTTCGATTAAAGCGATCGTAGCACTACGAGTTCCGTCCGCGGATTTTTGAACATTCCTTTGCCACCAGTGGCTTGTGCTAATTTGCTAGCATTTTTGATTATCACACAGACACCGTTTGGGATAACGTGAATCTTGCTTTACAATAGAGGTATAATTTCATGCAATGTGAAAGATCTGGAACAAAAATAATTTTGGAGTTTGCTTGTTAGCTTGAAAGTTAAGCTTTATTGTGCAGCCTTGATCATAGTGATACAAATTCTCCATAAGTTGATGAACATGTGAAGAATAAGCACACAGTCCACGCAATACATGAGCGACCATATTGGAAGACTGTAAACTCGTGAGATATTTGGAAACTAAAGATATCTGTGATGAGTAGAAGAATATCTATGACAGTTTCTAAGTTCTGGCATATTGCCCGATCCTCGTTGAGGACAAACTGCATGCACATCTTCCATTTCTACCTCATGGTTCAGATAGTTCCAAATCGATTTCAGATCTACCCAAATGAATTTCAGACATTTACAGATGAATTGGAGATTCTCCAGTTGAATTTAAGATCCTTTCAAATTTGGGTTTCTGATAGATATCTGAAATTCAATTAGAGAAATCTGAAATCCATCTAATATCTGAAATTCATTTGGGATGATCTGAAATAGACATGGAAAGGGTGCATGGTTCCAAAAGGTAACATGCAGGAATGATAGAAAAGTTATCGGTCTTTGCATATTGCATAGTCTTTTCAAACGACTACAACAGGTCTCCAAAACAAAGGAAAAAATGTCAATCACCAAAAAAAAAAAATTTCAAAATTTTCTACTGGAAAATTTTCTGGAAAATTTTCGGGAAAATTTTCCATTTGCATCACTAACTAGGAGAATGCTTAGTTATTTCTAACGCAGGGAACTGAAGTAAAACTGCAGTTTCTGCACTAGGCAAATACTAAAGTTATTTCTAATGCAGGAAACTGAAGTAAAACTGCAGTTTCTGAACTTCGAATATACTAAGGAATTTTTAATGGAAGAAACTTGAGTAAAACTTCAGTTTTCTGTTGGTAGTAATACTTGCCGTCAAATACTAAAGTAAAACTCT
The DNA here is from genome assembly GCA_907163375.1 of Prostheceraeus crozeri. Taxonomy (NCBI): domain Eukaryota; kingdom Metazoa; phylum Platyhelminthes; order Polycladida; family Euryleptidae; genus Prostheceraeus; species Prostheceraeus crozeri. The sequence goes on along the minus strand of CAJQUW010013269.1, from coordinate 717,515 downwards.
AGTTTTTGAGAGTTAGTTTTACTAGCGTTCAAAAACTTAAGTAAAACTTCAGTGCGCTTTCACTGGGCCCTTTCGTCAACAACCAGAAACCCTGCCGGCGTCAAGGGGTTAAGAAATTTCTTTACATATACTGCCCAGTGGAAAATGCGACATCGAAATTACGTCGTTTCGAGATCTCTTCCTCGAAAACAGGGAAAGAACATAAAAGTATGTGGAATGTGCGAACAAACCCCCTAATGATTGAACATCTTAATATTTGTAGATTTTAACCGGTAAAACCCAAATTTAAGCAGTACGTTTTTAGCCAGAAAATTGTCATACAATTCGATATCAATCATGCAATATAGATTCTACTTTGATTTAAACTGTTCAATGGCTTTGTTATAAGATGAGTTGTAATATCTATACATTTATCCATATCAAGTCTATATCATGAGTCTTTTCGAATAAACGCCACCTGAAAAGCAGTCAACCTTCACATACAATCGCATAGTCGCTGAGATAATAAATTTCAATATATATTTTTGAGGTACTTCTGATGTTCTCATTTGGTGTAAAAGGTTATGTGAGATGAATGATATTATCTGATTTGGTATGTTATTATGAAAATTATTTCCGCTTGTCGTAAAACGTTAGCGTTTCAGAATAATTGTGGAGAAAATAAAAAAATTAAAAAAACAGAAATTAATATATTATTGTTTATGTACGTCAAGTTTTTAACATGATTGTTGACAGAAATTTGATTTTGCGAAAATACGGTAACCGGCATGGGTCATTTGATTCGGTGTCGCTTGGTTGGGAAGGTCGATTGCCTGATAATGCTGCCTATAGTTCGCTACTTATGTTTTAGAATGAGCGAAAGGCATAAATCTATGTATTTGTGTAATGTTGCTAAACTTGTTAGAAAGTGGGGAGACATTGTATTAATTTAGTAAGGCATGAAAGCCTCAACTTACAGCATATCGGATGTGAAGGGATAGCCCATGTAGGCTCATTACGTGCATGTAAAGTAATGTTGAACTAATTGGAAAGGGAAGAATAAAAATTAAATCTATCAAGTCATGTATGCGTGATAGAATTTTGGATGCATAATCTCGGATGGACCGTTTTTTAAGTTGTGGTACTTGAAATATCTTGCATCTCCAAATATCATTTTCCAGGATTACCTGTATGTTTGCGGTCTATCTGAAGCAGAAGAGAAATTTGTTGAAGACAAGAATTAACACGTAGTTGACACAAATTTACTTCCACAAATTATTACATGACCTGAAAAGCTAATAGAAGATATTTTCGGTTCTTGCGATTAATATTTTACTTTCTATAATCGTAATAATCGCTAAAATAGTAATGAAAATTAAAGATTTTTAACGGATTTATATAGCTTTGGTCACATGTCTCCATGTGCCTCTATTCACCAAGCTGTAAAGTTTGGCAGTAAATGTCGAGCAGTTAGGCCGTGAGATCAGAAACGGGCAGAATGACCCGAAATTCAGCCCGATGCCGAGCGGTTTGGCCTTGAAGTCTTTAAGATATGGGAGTAAGTACCAGAATTTTACGTGTACGTCAGATACAGCACGTAGACTTTTGACGATCCGTTACATTAGGATTAGAAGAGAAGTATATGGCTCCTGAATATTTCTTAGTTTTCATGAATACCGGTAGGGTGCCGGTATTTTAAATGTGGCCTATTATAGACTATATATAGAAACTAAATTGGCTTTAATAAGTACCGGTATTTGTAACCTGTTGATGTTCGGTTGCTTTTGAACATAAAAGACGATATTTCCGTAGTATACAGGGTTTATGCCTACCCAATATATTATCTTCTATAAGCATTAGTTTTTACGGTGTTAGTAATAGACATACGTGATGTAGGCCTATGAGTAGGCCTATACCGGTATATACATGTACTTGTTACCCAGGTTATGTAGATAGATATGTTGGTGACTATATTAGGCCAAAGTACGCATCAAACGAAAGAAGGCCCTCATCGCGTGTAATGCAAATGCGTGTGGCAAAATTGAGAACTTGTGAAAGTGACCGACTTTTATTGGTGAATTTATTGATGTAGGCATATACCGTACCGTAGGGTAGGTTGGGGTTTCCGACTCAAGACATTGAGAGTCACCAACTCAAATATTTTGATTCCATCGACAAAATAGACTGCTTTGAATCTTTAAAATCGGATCTTTTCAAATACCGGTACTTTCGTGAAGATTAATGATGACAAGTAGGTCTATATATAATGTGTTGATTTTTGATTTTAAGTTTTCAGCCTTACCAAACTATTGGTTTCATCGACATACAGGTGAAGCAGGGAACTTTGTCCAATACGATACATGTGTGACTGCATTTAATGATACCGTCGGTACTCCAATTCCTTCATCTCATTGTCTTATTCCTAATAATCAATTATCACGGTGGAGTCAATTACATGAATCGATCAATTCTGTGAAGAACTTCGCGAATTCAAATCTACAAAAGTTACAAGCGGTGTATTTACTTATCAAAACCTTTGCAGCGGATGATGACGTTTCTAATTATTGTTTGAACTTTGTATCTCGTCAGCTGAAATTACATACGAGTATAAGCAAAAAATATGTCGATGATGACTATCTATTTGCGTCCTTCACGCGTACTTCGAACTATTACGCGAATATCTGATATTGCTGTCACCCAGAAAAATGAGATCACTTTAAGAAAACGCTACTTCGAATACATTAATTGGAGCCACTCCAAACATCACGAAACTCGACTAATCGATGAAGTAAAAAAATGATCAAGACCAAGCCTGATCGATCAAGGTCATGGAATCATCGGTTACTCTCTTGATCGTCCTAATGAGCCTGTGAGTATCTGCTTTGTATCATAATGAACTGTTAACATGGTGGTAAGTGTGATGGCATCTACTTTCCCATTACATTCTCTTTCAAAAGCGATTCTTAGAAATTGTCATGCGATCAATCCACGAAAGAATCGGTCATGTGATATCCTTGATACGTGATTGTTTAAGAAGAAATATTATGAAGATTAAATTTTATTTTATATATACATGTAATTTGGAGTGGCTTGGGCTCGATTGCGGCGGTGGCCTGATGGTAGTGGTGCCTTATCTGCTAGGCCGCGTTATCTGTATCTACATTGCGGGATATTTGGTGAAAGTAACACCGGAACGGTCAAATGTAGGTCAGCCCATTGAGCCTTCACATGCCAATTTCACTCAAATTCTTCACAGAGGTGGTTTTACGATCCCATCGGAAAACATAGGCCTAACGTTCTTGATTCAATTGTGCATTTTATCATGACATTGTCAGCACCGTCCAAGCCCCATTAGTGAGGAGTGGTGACGTTCATCATTCATTCACGTGAACGATTCATCATTCATTTTTCAAGAAGAAATCACTTTCCGCATGTTTTAAAAACAAAGATTCGGACACATCGTGTCAAATTTCTTTAAAAACCAACTTCAAATATAGAAAATCAACTCATACAGTAGTCAAAATACAATCTTAAGGACGAACTAATCAGATTAATGGGATTCTCAAATGTATAGACAGTAACAGCAAGTTGATAGCAACAGTACAGATAGGTCGAAGTTGACGTCAACAGGGGGGAAGGTGTGTACCAAAGTTGACAAGAGGTTTACGTCGATTGCGAACGACCCCTAAGTACAGTGTAGCTTACAATGCTAGATATTTTTGCATATCGCATACAGTTAACACCAGTGGTAAAACGTGAAATTCAGGAAGCTGCAACTCACTTCTTTAAAGCTGGAAAAAAGATATGTAATGATAAATACAATCGTGAAACCCACAAAGTACTGGAAAAGTTGGCGAAACGCAAGGATATAACAGTGTGTTCCTTTGATAAGGGGAATGGATTGGTGATAGTCAACTCATTTGAGTACAACAAAAAATGAGTGATATTTTAAAAGACGTAACTAAATTCCAAAAAATTGAATATGATGAGGATGACATTCGCAAAAATCCGACAGTAACCGAGGAAGACAGATTGTATCGCTACATTTATAAGTATTTGTGTAGATATATTGATGAGAAAACGTACAAGTTTGTTAGTCCTTCTGGCAGTGAGCCCGGTAGGCTCTATGGTACTGTGAAAGTGCACAAAGATAACAAACCTATGAGACCAATAATAAGTACTATTGGCTCTGCAAGTTTCAATTTGGCAAAAGTTTTAGATAATCTAATAAAGCCACATAATGGTTTCCAGACAAGCTACAAACAAATCTGTCCACCGATACCTTGAGAAAATATTTAGCCTCGATGGGAGATTAGACCATAGTTTAAGTGGCACCTCAGTCGATCCAGATGATTCTGCGTCTATTTCAGGTCATTGCTCAATAATGAAAGACCATGATCTTGAAAACGAAAACCCTCAAATTGATACTTTGGAATTAGATAGCATTAACGATAACATCAATTCATTTTTTCTTGGTCATGACATTCATGAGTCGCACGGATACGATGACGAATAGTCTGACACTGCCGAAGAATCATCATTTGAGGAAATATGTCCAGGAAAAACGTTAGCAGAGGATTTATATCCTTTCATGATTATGTCTTGTATTAGTCGTATAGATATAAAAATTACCGGAAAAATATAAATTATATTTTTCCGGTAATTTTTCCGGAAAATTTACCGGGAAAATTGGAAAAATATGGAAAAATAAAAAAATTTCCTGTCAACGAAAAATATTCCATCTAAGTAAATTTGCAATATAGTGTTGATTAGGTAAATGATACGGTATCTCATTTTGAATGAAACAAGTATTATGGTACAGCAACATATGTGCAATTTTTATTTGAGAGATTGGTAAATTAGGCTTAATTTAAATTAAACAAATACGGGAAGACACAACTAGGAGTATTAAACAAACACGGATATATCGTGAAATTTACTCGACAAGAAATAGAGATGAATATATTCGGCCTATATGAGGGAGAAGGATGTCAAGGCATTCTATGATTTTGACTTTGATTTGGACATGAATAAGCCTAAATAATCTACCGATACTTGAAAACATCACCTAATTACAAAAATCTCTATTTCTTGATTAAAACAAAAAAATAAAGTAGTCTAACAATTGGAGGCTAACAAAGTTGGATAACAAAATTATATACTCTTACAAATCTTCAATAAAGAAAAACAATACCATATGAAGTCTTTCACTGTGCTTGAGGTTATGTCTTTTTTGCTACCTTTTCCAATAAGGATTCACGCACTAACTCGCAGAATACATAGATAGTTCTCCTCCTGGTAGAGCCAGAGGCCAGCTCCGGCTCCTTGACGCGTGTGCAGACAGCACGGTTTACTATGTCGATTTCCTCCACTTCCGGAAATTGATAGCTACTCACGAGAATCTGAAAGTGAAACAAATATCAAAGAACACGATATAATATGAACATTTAACAAATGTTCTGGGATTTATACGAATAATAATTACATAATTTTTGTGAGCATTTCATTAAAAACATATTATATATTATTTATCATACTATCTATCATATTATCAGATCATATTATTTAGTGAATAAACAATCTCGTAGACCTAAAGAATTGTTTGTTGAAAATATCTTCTATTTTATTCACTGTTATTTTTCCTAAGTCTGTACGTACCTAATTCTACATGCGGATACAATATGAGCTGAGTTTACTACGTTCATTCATGAAAGACAGCTATTCAAAGTAAGCCAATTTAAATTAAATTATAGTAAATGAATTGATTTGCCTTCAAATTGTTATAATCACTTAAATCAATTACGATGATAATTCAATTTTATATGGCCAGTAGGATATTCATAATGCCAGTTTGTCCAGATTGTACTAGATAAAGCTAAGGTACTGTGTGTTAAATCTAGGCTATCATACTTATATATATTTACATGTATATGTCTCTTACCTTTTTTAGAAATTTAACAGTGATTTGGTCACCTTCAATAAATTGAACGCAGCCGTAATATAACCGTACTACTCCTCGGCGACTGCGTTGATTTTGTATAATGTACTCTACACAGACCCAATTACCAACTTCAATTGTTTCTTCCACCCTTTCCACATTGTCATTGTCATCCTCTTCACTGCAGCTTCCGACATCTTGGTCAAATTCAACAACTTGCTCTTCATCATCTTCCTTATTTGTTGTATCGTCAGCATCCACAATTGCTGGTTCAGTGCCGACTTCAATAAGATCGGAAACTGTCAGGGCCTGGTGTTGCTTCTGATCAGCTTTACGTTTATTAGCAAAATGCCTCACCTTGATATTGTAACTCACTTTTGTAAGTTTTGCAGAGCGATCATTTGTGAGGCGATTTCTTTTTTTCGTTTTTTGCATGCCATATTCTTTGTTGGATCTCTCTACACAAGCCACAGATGCTGGAAGACTGAGAAGTTGTTTAGCGACTGGCGCTAATACTCTGTGGCCACAAAAAGTATTCCACCATTGTGGTGGATCCGTACTTCACGGCAACATCGTGGATCAGAAATGCCAATGCGCAATTGATTTTGCAATCTAAGATTGCGCTTCATCATCTCGTATTGAGAATTTTTAGTTAAATGAATAGACGAAATGATCCTAATTCTCTGATTCATCCGTTTTTCATAGACGAAGTCAATCGCTTCAATAGTTCGAAAGAGTTATTATTTTAGTTATTCAATTTTCGAAAGAGCTGTTAGAGCTATATGTTTCAAATACATCAAACAGCTATCATTGCAAAAAAATAAATATAGTAAGCAATTATTATTAAACATGTATTTAGGCCTATTTCATTCGACCCTGATAATGCAGCACGCTCTCATTCAATATTTAGGTTTAGGCCTTGTTCTGAGAGTTTATATTTTCAGATGACATTCTCGAGAAGTACAACATTGAGGATTCATAGTAGGCTACAACATTAATGAAATAGTAGGCTACACAGCGTGACGGCTCACGCTTTTATACGGTTATAAATCTTATAATTAATAAGAATGATTCATGATAATGAAAGTTGAAATATTTAATTTACCATTACAACATTTTACAAAATTTAGGGCTACTATTAAAGAAATTAAAGCAAAAACGTTTAGTTAAACTTTGCAGATAAACACATTATTATGCTCTCTATTATGATAGCAAATATTTCTATTCCTTTGAAGCTATGGCTGTCATATGCAGTCGTATGATACAAACCGAAATGTTGTTATTCTATCTTTTTCAAATTACTAATGAAGTGATTCATCAAAATACAGAAATTGAACGGAAAAATTACAAGTGGAAAAATATTATATTTTTCCGGAAAAATATTATATTTTCCCGGCAATTTTTCCGGAAAAATTACCGGAAAATTTTCCATTTCATATCCTTAATTAGTCGACGTGCCATGGGCTTGGTTGGCGATACTCAAACGGCATAACGTAAATGTTCCATCATCTGTCTATATTTTAAGAAAATGTGGAAAATCTGAAATAATGAATGAGATGCAATTATCAAACGGGCAATTTGGATACTGTGGCATACTAGAAAATATCAAATATTGTTTTGAAAAAGGTTTATTAAGTCTTCATGAAAAGGTTAACGAACTCACGATCTTCATAAGTATTGACGGATTACCGCTTTCATGCATTCTCGGGTTAATAAATCGGCCTTCCACGTTAATACACTCTGACTGAAGTAATTTCAGCTCATTTGTCAAAGCTTGCAAAAATTCTTCAAGTGGAGGTTTTCCTATCCCACAGAAACAAGCAATTGGTAAAGGTTTTTGAAACGAAACTCCTTTGATTGACATCAATATTGGCCACAAACCCAGCCTTGAGGTCTTAAGATTGTCAAAAATGTTTTCATTGCTGATGCGCCTGCAAGAGCTTTTCTTCAAGGCATCAAAGGACATGCCGCATCAAATGCATGTGGTTATTGTCGACTACGGGGTACATAATTATGATGATGGTCGAATGTGTTTTCCTGCCGAAGATTACGAAATGAGAAGTGATAGTGATTGCAAGATGTTGGAAGAAAATAATCAATTAAAGTTGTCGCCGTTGGTAGATGTCTGTAATTTTGTCAATGACTTCCCTCCTGAATATATGCACTCGATCTGCCTTGGAGTCGTGAAGAAATTATGTACTTACTTTTTTACGCACGTCAAGCATGTTAATTTACCGTGCAGGTTAAGTGTTCGTGAAAAGGAACTAGTTTCAGAAAGAATATCCACGTACAGAAATTCATTGCCATTCGAGTTTCACAGGAAGTTAAGAGGTTTAAAAGAATTCGAAAACTACAAAGCTGTTGAGTTTCGGTGTATCATCATGTATCTCGGACCTATAATTCTGAAAGGTATTTTGAAAGATGCATATTATAATCATTTTCTCCTACTTCACTATGCTATCTATTGTTTTGCTTCGCCCAGTTTCTAAAGATTGCATTTTGATCAAGCTGAAGCGTGTATCGAACTTTTTTGTCAACAATCCCATGATTTGTATTCTAATAAATTACTCACATATAATGTGCATATAATACGGCATATTCCGTTTTTCGTAAAGCAGTATGGTCCGCTTGATAGCTGGTCTGCTTTCATGTTCGAGAACTTTAATAGCTTATTGATAAGACGATTGAAATGCAGTAATGGTATGTTTAAGCAATCGCTATCGAATCTGTTTCACATACGTGAGTTCTTCAATGATTCTATTGACTTTCCACCTCGCTATTCGTGTAAATTTCCAAATAATTGTTGTGAAATAGGAAATAATATTATACTTTTGATAAAAGATATCAGACACTTGGATGGTGAAACTTATGTTTCTGGAAATGTTCTTGAGTTCTTAAACGACCTTTATCAGTATCCTTATCCTTCATCCTCATTGAAAGTAGGATATTACAAACGAACTTCTATAGTTGTCAGTGATGTTTTACCTACTAATAAATGCACCATATTTCTTGATCAGGATTGCTATATTGTAATACCTTTCTGCAATCCTACTCTTGTTATGCAGTAGAAAAGATTGTTCGTGCAGGTGGAAAGTCCGGTAAACCAGAGGTTCACTCCGACTAACTTCTTAATCTGGCAGGCAGTGGGCTCTTTAGCCACCCCTTCTTTATTTTCACGATTTCTCCGAAACGCTTTGCAGTATAGCAGGACCAAATTTTACATAGAGTTAGATGAATATCTTGGGCACATGTATCTGAAAATTTCAGCCCATACCTGGCCAGGAAAGGTCGGAGTAAAAATGTTAAGGAGTTATCTTAACCCACCACCACCTTGAGGGTTAATCTGTGATGCATTTCAGGTAACCAGTCGAAATAGATGAAGTTAATCGTTAAGTCAACTTCTGTTTTTTTCAGACTCAACTAATGAATGTTCCGACGCAAATAAAAAGATATAAATGATGTTATTGTTTTACTTTACGCATGTATTGTTGCCTGTATTTTATAAGTTAACCGTAAATATGTTGGCATTTACAACTTTTTGGCTATTTTGTACTTTCAGACCAAAGCATGTGCGTAGGACACTTATCAGTTTTTAGATGTGGTTGCAAGCTCTAAGTCAAGTAACCTGTTGTAAATAATGGCTTTAGAGCAAATCAATATAAAACTGTGATTGAGGAACAATATATTTTCTCCAACGCACTTTCTATCGAGCTTAATTTTTACGGTGCCCCACATAACTAAAGCTTAATAGAGGTTGCCTCAAAGTTGATGGTGTTGAGAGTCTGGAAAATCTTTATATCAGTTCGGTAAATGTCCGACTTTTGTTTCACGGATAATGTCTTCATCTCAATAAATGTTAGTTTGTAGGACATTTTAGTGTTTCTAACATAATTCCTTCTATGTCTTAATTGAATTATTTCCCTTGTAGATGAAGTACATATTATTCTTTCATTCTGATGAACAAGTGGCATTAATTGATGAAACGCCCAGTGAAAAAGCCGAAGTCGGCCAGACTTTGGCACCGAATTCCTGCCGACTTTGGCAGTGGGAAAGAGAGCGGAAGTCCAGCCAATGTTGGCATGCCGACTTCCAGCCAAAAAAAAATACCGCCGACATACTACTTGATTCTGTTTTATCAAGTAGTATGTTGACGGTTATCATTATTCAATCTCGGGATATAAAAACACCTTTTTTAACACGATCTAAATATTATATTATAATGCCCACAAATCAGCATACTCATCATCCGGTAATTCTGACAAGAAGCGACTGTTTTTCCTCGCACAGAGCCATATTCTTTGTCTTTTGATCCGCATAGGAAGAGGTAGCTGGATCAAGTGTCCCTCGTCATCTCGTGTGAATTTTCCAGGGAATCCACATCTTCCACAATCCTGTAAAAAATTATGACATAATGAAATACAACATATACCTACGGCACAGAAATTGTGGGTACCTATCAGATATAGAATTTGATGACTGGAGAAAAAAAGACATAGATGTTTAAACCAAAGTTTCATGTCTTTCTCTGTAGATTTGTGTACTGCAATCTGTATGCCACGTAGTGTAAACGCAACGAAAAATCTATCAATTGAAATAGTCGTAACAGATAATTGAAGAAAATTGATGTTTTAAATGATAAAAAACATCATTTCTGCGTATAAGCAATATTTATCAATATTATTGTAACAATCAGTTCATCAATTGACAAATATAACAAGTTAAATAAATCTACAAATACTTCTTTGTCACCGCCCATAATCATAATAAAATTATCAGTGCTGCTCTAGTTTTAAATAGCAAATCATTTTTTATTCTATGAATGCAAGTTGCTAAGTATTCAGGATCTTTATCGCCTACTATTGCATATTTCGGTGCAATACATTTTTTGACAACAAATAGAACTTATAAGATTGTGATATATTTCGCGTTTCTTTCTGAGTCACACACAATATAAATGTGATAACAATATAATGATGCCTACCAGCATGCTTTAGCCAATCCTATTGATATGTCAATTACATGAAAACAATGTCAATAACCACCAGACTTCAGGCCACATGGGAAAGGCTGTCATTTTTATCACGACACATTCAACTATGAAAAATTGAAGAGAACCTAAATTTTTAATTATTTTAAAAATGATCAATTGAAAATTTGAATAGAGCTTGAAGTTTGAACTGATAATCAATTAATCATAACAACAGGTCCATAGATCTATGCATATTTTTTAAATTGCGACTTTATGGTTCACAATTCAAGTAAATTTTGATCATTCACAATACATTTGTTGTTTTACAATTAATTATAATGATATAATGATTAATAATTAATATGAGCTTATAATAAAATAATATATATAAAAATATGTAATAATTAATTAATGTATAATATAATGAGAATAATATGAAAAAATTAAATACGCCTTAGCTTATGTATTAGCCTACACATTGATTGTAAAAAATTCTTCATTATGATTTCTCGGCATGTTATGCTAACTTTCCATGCAGTAAATTCATTGCCTGGAGGCAGGTTTTATAACGCTAACGGCCCCCAGTGTGAAAGCCAAAGTCGGCCAGAAGTCGGTCTGACTTCCGCCGGTTGGCATGAGTCGGCATAATTTTTTAATTTCGAAATCTAGTACTTTTGAGTAAAGAAATCATGATAAAACAAAGTAAATGATGCTCACAGTTGAATCTAGACAGTTTGTGATTGATCTTTTATCAGTGTATAGATTTTTATTATGTTGGCAAAAGTTGGCATGCCGAGCTGGCGCATAAGTTCGCAACCGAAGTTGGTCCCACTTCCCTCAGAGTTTGGCAACACAATTAATAGTTCTGCTTACTTCTGTGTTGTCGTTGGTTTGGTATTATACATTTTTACCTCTTTATGAATTGTTTCCATTGTAGCCTATATATGCAAATAAGGTGGAGAAGTAATGCATTCTTTCACCACAATTGGAATAATTTTCAATTACGATTATGTGATGCATTGATTAAACTTTCAGTATAAATTATTTGCATATCACCTAAGCCTACCGGAGTTCCGTACTATTTTTAACAAATACATCATTTTGGTCTCTTCGGGTACCAGTTGGGCCTAATTCATTATAAAGTGCTATCGATATCTGTAGGCCCTAATTAGGCCTAATTTTTATTGCGCTATTAGGATCTTTTTAATTCATACTTAACAATAATTTGTAGACCTGCATTTATGGATAATACTCATTACTATTGATATTGATCATATTGATTTTGTGTTACCGATGTTTCCTAATAATTCGTCATAATCGCTTTCGAATTTCAAAAGTAAGGCAAAAAGCCTGAGGACTCGTCACTTTCTCGTTTCTTCTCTTTCTACTCACTTATCTTCCTCTTCCATTTCTTGTCTCTCCTCAGCTCACTTCTCTTCTTTATCTTCTTGTCCTCTCTCTCTCTTCGTCATATCTCTTCTGTCGTTCATCTTCTCTCTTTCTCTCTCCCTCACTCACTTCTTGCTGTCTATTTCCTAAATAGTTTTGTAAACTCTACTTATGTTCATCTTCGAAAACAAATTGATCTTTATGCATATCCTGCGTAAAAATGCATCAAAAATTTCTCCCCATAAATTTCTTAAAAATATGATTCATGAAATCATAATTATTTCGCTTGATATGATATACTATTATGAAATCAAAATTTTGCGTCTGCACTTTTTTGCATTTATTGCAATTGCAATAGTTCAATATCAGAAGAACGCACTCCAGTTGATCCTTTTTATGTATGTCTTCCGACGCAAACCTCACATTTCATTACTGAAGGAGAACTGCGCGCGCAAATTATTTCCATACGCCCACCCGGGCTATTTAGCGACCTTCAATCGATGCGCCTCATTCACATGACAATGACAGGGAGAAAAGATATCGCTCGCGGACATCATTTCATGTTACTTGTGCTCCGCGAGTAAAGGAGAATCGCGCGCACAAAATATTTCCGTGTTCCCGCCTGCTGGGCTACTGATATTTAGCGACCTTCAATCGACGTGTCTCAATCATCACATGACAGCGAGAAAGGATGCAGAGGTCATGGAGTCATTCATATTCTACTTGCGCAGCGCATCGGTCTTAGATTCGTGTCCTGTGAAACAGTTTACTGCCTACGATCAAAAGTACTACCCAACTTTTTAAAACAATGCCTCGATCACCATTTGCTTCTTTGGACATTCAGAGGAAATTCAAATCTGCTACCGCTGTTCGACCTTCACAATCAATTCGCAGAAGTCATTTATGGATCCTTTCAAGTTGCAGATATAGGCAGTTGCCGTGATTAAACTTCTGCCTTTGTCATCTTACAAAACATTTTGTGATTTGATTCACTCTTCTTATAGCGACTTTATCTCCGACATTGTTCGCTGACAGAAACAGATCTTTGAAAATCATCTCATGATCGGCATTCTCACGTAGTCGGGACCCTGATGCATATGATCTCAAAATGTGTTCCAATGATTGATATCGTCAATGGCCTGAACTTGCAGGTGAGATGTCTAATTTCTTTTCTGCACATGTAGGGGTCGCTGAAAATAAATGATCAACTGCATAAGTTATATTTCACGAAATTATTTTTATATATAGTTTTGAATAAGCAGAATTACCCAGGTGTAAGTGATCTTTCTCTTTATTATGCAAGATGGCATTTACATGCCATCATGACATCATTTTGCAAAAAAAGAAAGATCGCTTGCACCTGGGTCCGTCATCTTGTCAAAACTAACTGCATATGACACAATCTCTGCTCGGCATTATTATATAGATGCTGAAGCTTACCAAATAGTTTTGGAATGAAATATCTATTCATCTATCGTACGCCAGCTGTCAATGAGTCTGCTTATATCTTGACAACTTTCAAATAGTCCTATTCGTTAAATATTAAAACATAATAGCCTAATTTTAATGAAAAGACAAATAATGAGAAGTTATTGATTTCAAATTTCAAGAAATTATATTGATGATTGTATTGGTGCGATTGGGTAATATGCAAGTTAATAGAGTGCGATGCGGTTAATGGATATTCAAAAAACAAAACTTCCATATTTAAATTCTCATGCATGGATTCTGTCTGAATCTTTGTGAACTTCGTATTTTATTCGATATGACGAAACCAAAGTGTTGGACGGAACAGTGCAATTTAAAAATAGAAAATATTTACATGTGAAATATATAGTGCATGCACAGTAAAATCATGAAACTCCGTACTTGATCAACATTCAATGAAATCATTGCCCTGAATGTCTGCGTATTTGATAAAATCGCGAGATGTTCGACACTGCTCTTTTCAGCAGGTTGTCAGTTTATCGACGAAAATTTGGATAATTTAATAGAGATATTTAATAATTACATAGCTTCCCTTGGATATATGATTTTGTGATCTTTTGAATGTACTCCGTTCTCGAATGGTGCAAATGGGAAGCTGTGCTTCTTTAGGCTGGATGTAAAGACTATCTCTAGAAAATTTCTATTCCTAGCTGTCATTGACGATGACATTATCTTAAAACTGAGTAATTATATCATTTTATGATTCTTGTTTGGAGCATTCGAAACTACAATATCTAATTTTCCGTATTATTGTGTTTGGTGTTTGCTTAGTTTATTTCTCATGTACATGTTTAACATTTGTCTCTTTTTTATCCTCCTTCATTTAGTTGTCTACCTATATTTCTTCCTTGCCTTGTTTTCGTTGAATGAGTATATAGTCAATTATTATTACGTAATGTCTGTTGCTGTCTATGACCTCCTTTGCGGAGCGAGCGCAATCTGTATTTTGTGTCTGTTTGCCAAGATTTCCCGTGTGTTTGGCCTTGCCACTCGCATTACATACTTACTCACCTGTATTTGTTCTCCCACTCTTATTTGCTCATGCTCAATTCACGCGGACCAATGTGTGAAACTGCTTTTGGTGTGGACACACATTCTGACTCGCAAAAAGTTTGAATCGTATACGAATCGTGCAGCTGTGTGCCGCATGGAGCAGTATATCCTAGTTTCGGTATGTCCTCTCTGTAATTATGCATGTGCGAATTGTTGGGGCTTCTGCTTTGATGAAAGAGAAACTAGCAATAATAATAATAATAAATCAATTATTCGGTTTTAATATTGCATTTCAGATTAGCAACAATGAAATTAAATAAACGATATATCAAATTGCTATGCAAAAGATGACAATGTGCGATAGACAATGTGCGGCTGAGACATAGACAATAAATACTTTCAATAAATTATATAATTTTTTAAAAACAGCTGCGTTCAAAAAAATTTATGAAATCAATTTCATTGCGACAAACAATACGCACTCGCATAGAAAAGTAGAATTTAAATGTAATGAATCATTTCCCAGTACGTATCTAACGATGGTCTGTCAACTTAAGCGTAATAATGAAAGCTATCTAAGTACCTTGACCACGTTTTGCTCTCTCTATTGAGGCATGCGTCTTTCTGTGAAAGATGCAATTTGTATTTGTCATTCCTTGATGCTTGAATAGAGCAAGCGTGGCCAATAAACGCGGATAGTTTTCATTTATTATTATTCAAGTGGATAGCATCACTCACTCAGTTTTCTAAAAATTTTATTAACAAATAATGAAAGGTTATGAGCACTTCGCTTCATTCTATCATTTTATTTATCAAATTTCAATGACAATGTCTTCTTCATCAGTGGTTTTAGTATAAAAGCCCACATGTCAAAATCAATCATTTTTCAAAAAGAAATTTTGTCCAATAGAAAGCTAAGAAGTTACAAACGTAAAAACAATGATACTGACATTGTGTTACTATTTAACAATTAAGACCTGTCAGTAGCGGCAATGAGTAGAGATTCTGCGATGCGAGTGTTATTCCTTCGGTCTGTGGTCATTAATCTGTACTCACTGCCGCTACTGACAGGTCTCAATTGTTAAATAGTAGATTGCGTCTGTATAATTGTTTTTGCGTTTGTAATCTTAGCTTTCTATTGGACAACATTTCTTTTTGATAACTGATTCATTTTAGCATGTGTGCTTTTATATCTAAACCACTGATGGCATTGTCTTTAAAATTGCAATTTGGTAAATAAAATGATAGAATGAAGCGAAATTCTCTGAAGCGCTGTGGCTCAATCTGTTGCGAATGAATGATTGATAGCAAGATCATAGAGAAACATAATAATGCAGTTTTAAAAGAATGCAGATGAAATTATCTTCTGTGACATAAGGCATTGAGCAGAATTTCATAGAGATTTGCATGCATATATTTTTGGAAGAACGGAACAATAATAACAAAGTTGTAGATCTTGAAACGCTGAATACAAAAATCAAATTCTTGAGTGTCACAGCCAGTCGCTTTCGATTAAAGGCAAGGTTAAAGGATTCCCATTGGAATCCAATTCTAAAATTCAAGAAATATCTATGGATTGTGAAATACCTGGCAATTTTCGTACATTTTCTTTTGCAGAAAAGAAACTATTTATCAGAATGCCATGAAATTTAAAACATGATTGAGTTCAGAACATCAACTTCGATATAAAAGTTGAAGTGAGTCACATGATTCAGCATTTTATGTCTGAGATACTCTATAAAATGAGTAAATTTCATGCCTTGATTTAATTTTGGTAATTTTACTCATTTTGTAGAGTATCTCAGACATAAAATGCTGAATCATGTGACTCACTTCAACTTTTATATCGAAGTTGATGTTCTGAACTCAATCATGTTTTAAATTTCATGGCATTCTGATAAATAGTTTCTTTTCTGCAAAAGAAAATGTACGAAAATTGCCAGGTATTTCACAAACCATAGATATTTCTTGAATTTTAGAATTGGATTCCAATGGGAATCCTTTAACCTTGCCTTTAATCAAAAGCGACTGGCTGTGACACTCAAGAATTTGATCTTTGTATTCAGCGTTTCAAGATCTACAAATCCATGCTATTAAGTCCTTTGTGCGCGAATTTAGGAAGAAAGTGTCAGTAGCACCCGGACTAATAATCAATATTGATCATTTGCCTTTCCTTGATGAGTTAAAGGTCGATTAGTCAAATATCACATCTTTTTGTATGATAGGCCTCCGTTAGCGTTATAAAACCAGCCTCCAGGCAATGAATTTACTGCATGGAAAGTTAGCAAAACATAGGCATACCGAAAAATCATAATGAGGAATTTTTTACAATCAATGTGTAGGAATACATAAGCTAAGGCGTATTTAACTTTTTCATATTATTGTCATTATATTATACATTAATTAATTATTACATATTTTTATATATATTATTTTATTATAAGCTCATATTAATTATTAATCATTATATCATTGTAATTAATTGTAAAGCAACAAATGTATTGTGAATGATCAAAATTTACTTGAATTGTGAACCATAAAGTCGCAATTTAAAAAAATATGTATAGATCTATGAACCTGTTGTTATGATTAATTGATTATCAGTTCAAACTTCAAGTTTTATTCAAAATTTTCAATGGATCATTTTTAAAATAATTGAAAGTTTAAGTTCTCTTCAATTTTTCATAGTTGAATGTGTCGTGATAAAAATGACAGCCTTTCCCATGTGGCCTGAAGTCTGGTGGTTATTGACATTGTTTTCATGTAATTGACATATCAATAGGATTGGCTAAAGCATGCTGGTAGGCATCATTATATTGTTATCGCATTTATATTGTGTGTGACTCAGAAAGAAACGCGAAATATATAACAATCTTATAAGTTCTATTTGTTGTCAAAAAATGTATTGCACCGAAATATGCAATAGTAGGTGATAAAGATCCTGAATACTTAGCAACTTGCATTCATAGAATAAAAAAATGATTTGCTATTTAAAACTAGAGCAGCACTGATAATTTTATTATGATCATGGGCGGTGACAAAGAAGTATTTGTATATTTATTTAACTTGTTAGATTTGTCAATTGATGAACTGATTGTTACAAAAATATTCATAAATATTGCTTATACACAGAAATGATGTCTTTTATCATTTGAAACATCAATTTTCTTCAATTATCTGCTACGACTATTTCAATTGATAGATTTTTCGTTGCGTTTACACTACGTGGCATACAGATTGTAGTACACAAATCTACAGAGAAAGACATGAAACTTTGGTTTAAACATCTATGTCTATTTTTCTCCAGTCATCAAATTCTATATCTGATAGGTACCCACAATTTCTGTGCCGCAGGTATATGTTATATTTCATTATGTCATAATTTTTTACAGGATTGTGGAAGATGTGGATTCCCTGGAAAATTCACACGAGATGACGAGGGACACTTGATCCAGCTACCTCTTCCTATGCGGATCAAAAGACAAAGAATATGGCTCTGTGCGAGGAAAAACAGTCGCTTCTTGTCAGAATTGCCGGATGATGAGTATCCTGATTTGTGGGCATTATAATATAATATTTAGATCGTGTTAAAAAAGGTGTTTTTATATCCCGAGATTGAATAATGATAACCGTCAACATACTACTTGATAAAACAGAATCAAGTAGTATTTTGGCGGTATTTTTTTTTTGGCTGGAAGTCGGCATGCCAACATTGGCTGGACTTCCGCTCTCTTTCCCACTGCCAAAGTCGGCAGGAATTCGGTGCCAAAGTCTGCCCGACTTCGGCTTTTTCACTGGGGGAGGCCTATCCCATGTATATCATGTATAATATAATGAGAATAATATGAAAAAGTTAAATACGCCTTAGCTTATGTATTCCTACACATTGATTGTAAAAAATTCTTCATTATGATTTTTCGGCATGCCTATGTTTGCTAACTTTCCATGCAGTAAATTCATTGCCTGGAGGCTGGTTTTATAACGCTAACGGAGGCCTATCATACAAAAAGATTTGATATTTGACTAATCGACCTTTAACTCATCAAGGAAAGGCAAATGATCAATATTGATTATTAGTCCGGGTGCTACAGACACTTTCTTCCTAAATTCGCGCACAAAGGACTCAATAGTATGGATTTGTAGATCTTGAAACGCTGAATACAAAAATCAAATTCTTGAGTGTCACAGCCAGTCGCTTTCGATTAAAGGCAAGGTAAAAGGATTCCCATTGGAATCCAATTCTAAAATTCAAGAAATATCTATGGTTTGTGAAATACCTGGCAATTTTCGTACATTTTCTTTTGCAGAAAAGAAACTATTTATCAGAATGCCATGAAATTTGAAACATGATTGAGTTCAGAACATCAACTTCGATATAAAAGTTGAAGTGAGTCACATGATTCAGCATTTTATGTCTGAGATACTCTACAAAATGAGTAAATTTCATGCTTTGATTTAATTTTGGTAATTTTACTCATTTTGTAGAGTATCTCAGACATAAAATGCTGAATCATGTGACTCACTTCAACTTTTATATCGAATTCGATATAAGTTGATGACTTAAGTTGATGTTCTGAACTCAATCATGTTTCAAACTTCATGGCATTCTGATAAATAGTTTCTTTTCTGCAAAAGAAAATGTACGAAAATTGCCAGGTATTTCACAATCCATAGATATTTCTTGAATTTTAGAATTGGATTCCAATGGGAATCCTTTAACCTTGCCTTTAATCGAAAGCGACTGGCTGTGACACTCAAGAATTTGATTTTTGTATTCAGCGTTTCAAGATCTACAACTTTGTTATTATTGTTCCGTTCTTCCAAAAATATATGCATGCAAATCTCTATGAAATTCTGCTCAATGCCTTACGTCACAAAAGATATTTTCATGTGCATTCTTTTAAAACTGCATTATTGTGTTTCTCTATGATCTTGCTATCAATCATTCATTCGCAACAGATTGAGCCACAGCGCTTCAGAGAATTTCGCTTCATTCTATCATTTTATTTACCAAATTGCAATTTTAAAGACAATGCCATCAGTGGTTTAGATATAAAAGCACACATGCTAAAATGAATCAGTTATCAAAAAGAAATGTTGTCCAATAGAAAGCTAAGAAGTCACAAACGCAAAAACAAGTATACAGACGCAATCTACTATTTAACAATTGAGACCTGTCAGTAGCGGCAGTGAGTACAGATTAATGACCACAGACCGAAGGAATAACACTCGCATCGCAGAATCTCTACTCATTGCCGCTGCTGACAGGTCTTAATTGTTAAGTAGTAACACAATGTCAGTATCATTGTTTTTACGTTTGTAACTTCTTAGCTTTCTATTGGACAAAATTTCTTTTTGAAAAATGATTGATTTTGACATGTGGGCTTTTATACTAAAACCACTGATGAAGAAGACATTGTCATTGAAATTTGATAAATAAAATGATAGAATGAAGCGAAGTGCTCATAACCATTCATTATTTGTTAATAAAATTTTTAGAAAACTGAGTGAGTGATGCTATCCACTTGAACAATAATAAATGAAAACTATCCGCGTTTATTGGCCACGCTTGCTCTATTCAAGCATCAAGGAATGACAAATACAAATTGCATCTTTCACAGAAAGACGCATGCCTCAATAGAGAGAGCAAAACGTGGTCAAGGTACTTAGATAGCTTTCATTATACGCTTAAGATGACAGACCATCGTTAGATACGTACTGGGAAATGCTTCATTACATTTAAATTCTACTTTTCTATGCGAGTGCGTATTGTTTGTCGCAATGAAATTGATTTCATAAATTTTTTTGAACGCAGCTGTTTTTAAAAAATTATATAATTTATTGAAAGTATTTATTGTCTATGTCTCAGCCGCACATTGTCTATCGCACATTGTCATCTTTTGCATAGCAATTTGATATATCGTTTATTTAATTTCATTGTTGCTAATCTGAAATGCAATATTAAAACCGAATAATTGATTTATTATTATTATTATTGCTAGTTTCTCTTTCATCAAAGCAGAAGCCCCAACAATTCGCACATGCATAATTACAGAGAGGACATACCGAAACTAGGATATACTACTCCATGCGGCACACAGCTGCACGATTCGTATACGATTCAAACTTTTTGCGAGTCAGAATGTGTGTCACACACCAAAAGCAGTATCACACATTGGTCCGCGTGAATTGAACATGAGCAAATAAGAGGGGGAGAACAAATACAGGTGAGCAAGTATGATGCGAGTGGCAAGGCCAAACACACGGGAAATCTTGGCAAACAGACACAAAATAAAGATTGCGCTCACTCCGCAAAGGAGGTCAGGACAGCAACAGACATTACGTAATACTAATTGACTATACACTCATTCAACGAAAACAAGGCAAGGAAGAAATATAGGTAGACAACTAAATGAAGGAGGATAAAAAAGAGACAAATGTTAAACATGTACATGAGAAATAAACTATGCAAACGGCAAACACAATAATACGGAAAATTAGATATTGTAGTTTCGAATGCTCCAAACAAGAATCATAAAATGATATAATTACTCAGTTTTAAGATAATATCATCGTCAATGACAGCTAGGAATAGAAATTTTCTGGAGATTGTCTTTACATCCAGCCTAAAGAAGCACAGCTTCCCATTTGCACCATTCGAGAACGGAGTACATTCAAAAGATCACAAAATCATATATCCAAGGGAAGCTATGTAATTATTAAATATCTCTATTAAATTATCCAAATTTTCGTCGATAAACTGACAACCTGCTGAAAAGAGCAGTGTCGAACATCTCGCGATTTTATCAAATACGCAGACATTCAGGGCAATGATTTCATTGAATGTTGATCAAGTACGGAGTTTCATGATTTTACTGTGCATGCACTATATATTTCACATGTAAATATTTTCTATTTTTAAATTGCACTGTTCCGTCCAACACTTTGGTTTCGTCATATCGAATAAAATACGAAGTTCACAAAGATTCAGACAGAATCCATGCATGAGAATTTAAATATAGAAGTTTTGTTTTTTGAATATCCATTAACCGCACTCTATTAACTTGCATATTACCCAATCGCACCAATACAATCATCAATATAATTTCTTGAAATTTGAAATCAATAACTTCTCATTATTTGTCTTTTCATTAAAATTAGGCTATTATGTTTTAATATTTAACGAATAGAACTATTTAAAAGTTGTCAAGATATAAGCAGACTCATTGACAGCTGGCGTACGATAGATGAATAGATGTTTCATTTCATTTTATAGCATCTATATAATAATGCCGAGCAGAGATTGTGTCATATGCAGTTAGTTTTGACAAGATGAGGGACCCAGGTGCAAGCGATCTTTCTTTTTTTGCAAAATGATGTCATGATGGCATATAAATGCCATCTTGCATAATAAAGAGAAAGATCACTTACACCTGGGTAATTCTGCTTATTCAAAACTATATATAAAAATAATTTCGTGAAATATAACTTATGCAGTTGATCATTTATTTTCAGCAACCCCTACATGTGCAGAAAATAATTCTCTTTACTACTGCCTAAAATGAAAAGAAATTAGACATCTCACCTATAAGCTCGCAATTGATGACATCAATCATTGGAACACATTTTGAGATCATATGCATCGGAGTCCAGACTACGTGAGAATGCCGATCATGAGATGATTTTCAAAGATCTGTTTTTGTCAGCGAACAATGTCGGAGATAAAGTCGCTAAATATGAAGAGTGAATCAAATCACAAAATGTTTTGTAAGATGACAAAGGCAGAAGTTTAATCACGGCAACTGCCTATATCTGCAACTTGAAAGGATCCATAAATGACTTCTGCGAATTGATTGTGAAGGTCGAACAGCGGTAGCAGATTTGAATTTCCTCTGAATGTCCAAAGAAGCAAATGGTGATCGAGGCATTGTTTTAAAAAGTTGGGTAGTACTTTTGATCGTAGGCAGTAAACTGTTTCACAGGACACGAATCTAAGACCGATGCGCTGCGCAAGTAGAATATGAATGACTCCATGACCTCTGCATCCTTTCTCGCTGTCATGTGATGATTGAGACACGTCGATTGAAGGTCGCTAAATATCAGTAGCCCAGCAGGCGGGAACACGGAAATATTTTGTGCGCGCGATTCTCCTTTACTCGCGGAGCACAAGTAACATGAAATGATGTCCGCGAGCGATATCTTTTCTCCCTGTCATTGTCATGTGAATGAGGCGCATCGATTGAAGGTCGCTAAATAGCCCGGGTGGGCGTATGGAAATAATTTGCGCGCGCAGTTCTCCTTCAGTAATGAAATGTGAGGTTTGCGTCGGAAGACATACATAAAAAGGATCAACTGGAGTGCGTTCTTCTGATATTGAACTATTGCAATTGCAATAAATGCAAAAAAGTGCAGACGCAAAATTTTGATTTCATAATAGTATATCATATCAAGCGAAATAATTATGATTTCATGAATCATATTTTTAAGAAATTTATGGGGAGAAATTTTTGATGCATTTTTACGCAGGATATGCATAAAGATCAATTTGTTTTCGAAGATGAACATTAGTAGAGTCTACAAAAACTATTTAGGAAATAGACAGCAAGAAGTGAGTGAGGGAGAGAGAAAGAGAGAAGATAAACGACAGAAGAGATATGTCGAAGAGAGGGAGAGAACAAGAAGATAAAGATGAGAAGTGAGGAGAGACAAGAAATGGAAGAGGAAGATAAGTGAGTAGAAAGAGAAGAAAAAGGAGATGGCTGATGTGAGAGCAAGGATGGAAAGGAATTAAGAAAAGCGAGGAAGGAAAGAAGAGAGAGTAAGGGAGAGAACGAGGTAGAAAAGAAATCAAAATGAAAGTTTAAAATTTGTCTTTACATTCATGACAATTCTCTGCATAGAAATAGTCCTTTATATAATCCTTACTTATCCTAGTACTTATTGTTCCTATACTTGCCTTCTGATCTAAATGGGCAACTTTTGACTTGATGGAAGGCCTACTTGATTTCGATAGTACGACCACAATTTTTAAAATAATGCAAAAAAATTTAATTCTCCGCAATGTCAGGATTAGCCTGCATTTTCCATTATAAAGTGTAATATGCTACATCACATGATCCGAAGGCGAAGCAGCGAATAGAACTGAGGTACGTGGTCAGAGACTGACAAGCGGATGTAAAAAGTTTATCAGTGTATGAGCATTATTAGAACGAATAACACCGAAAATAAGTCAAGAACACCACTTTCCTGTATAAGATCCAGTCTCTTTTTGTTTCTTTTCCAGCTTGCATAATGAAACAATGCAATGTTTTTGTTGATAACTCTCCGACCATTTAAGTTTTCTGTGCCTTGCGCGCACATGCTCGTAGACGATGCTCACAATTGCGGAGGCCATAATAGAAGTGCATCTATATAGGCCTACATGCTAGTTTTTTAACTTCGATAGCGATTATAACGAATTATAAGGAAACGTTTGTCCTTGATAGCAAGTGAATTGAGAAAAATCTTTTCAAGAAATCGGTCTTCGCTTGCAACACTTGGTTGTTTTTGCTTCTTGCATTAGTGGGCGGAGTGACGAGTCCTCAGGCTTTTTGCCTTACTTTCGAAATTCGAAAGCGATTATGACGAATTATTAGGAAACATCGGTAACACAAAATCAATATGATCAATATCAATAGTAATGAATATTATCCATAAATGCAGGTCTACAAATTATTGTTAAGTATGAATTAAAAAGATCCTAATAGCGCAATAAAAATTAGGCCTAATTAGGGCCTACAGATATCGATAGCACTTTATAATGAATTAGGCCCAACTGGTACCCGAAGAGACCAAAATGATGCATTTGTTAAAAATAGTACGGAACTCCGGTAGGCTTAGGTGATATGCAAATAATTTATACTGAAAGTTTAATCAATGCATCACATAATCGTAATTGAAAATTATTCCAATTGTGGTGAAAGAATGCATTACTTCTCCACCTTATTTGCATATATAGGCTACAATGGAAACAATTCATAAAGAGGTAAAAATGTATAATACCAAACCAACGACAACACAGAAGTAAGCAGAACTATTAATTGTGTTGCCAAACTCTGAGGGAAGTGGGACCAACTTCGGTTGCGAACTTATGCGCCAGCTCGGCATGCCAACTTTTGCCAACATAATAAAAATCTATACACTGATAAAAGATCAATCACAAACTGTCTAGATTCAACTGTGAGCATCATTTATTTTGTTTTATCATGATTTCTTTACTCAAAAGTACTAGATTTCGAAATTAAAAAATTATGCCGACTCATGCCAACCGGCGGAAGTCAGACCGACTTCTGGCCGACTTTGGCTTTCACACTGGGCGGATGTCAATTTCATGGAGTATTCATATTGTGAAGATGAGTGGAAGACTATGGGAAATAAAAGCATTCTGGTCAAAGCCATATATGATGACGCTATATATGAAGCTTCTGTATTGATGGCCGTTGTAGACGACAACGATGACTGTTTCGATCTCTTACGAAGACTACAAAGTACTATAGACAGGAAGAAATTCAAGGCTGCAAAGCTAATTGAATATCTCGGTACGAGGATTAAATATGGACGATTGAATATTCAACCTCTTGAGGTAAGTGCCATGCTTGAATCAGTTGATCTGACCCATTAGATATGTTGTAGCAGGTAAAGATGAGCGATCCAACCCGAAACTCGACCCGAACCCGACCCGACTCGAAACCAGAACCCGAAAGCTCGGTTAAAGTCGGGTCTGATCGGATTACGTCTTTTATCATTAACCCCAAAAAACGAAAAACGACCTGGGGTATTTTCGGGTTAGAGCATACAGATTTTGGAAAATTTTCCGAACTTACATATATGTTATATGGTGCTTGTTTACTTGTTTCTGATGTGAATTTGAAACTTACTATCTATTGAGTTAATTTTGATTGACATGAATCGTTTTTCAAACGGTTGTAATTTTTGAATATTTGTGATAGTACCTTACCAGACAAACGCAAGATACCATAGTGACAGGAAACGAACACACAATGACGAAAGCAGTGTTGCTCACACAGTCACGCACAACGTAGACAATCCAATTATAGCAACTCAATTGAAGCTTTTGCTCGAGGGATGATAGCTGAGGTCAAATGACTTTGGACTGACACATCTGACTGAATAAATGACTTTAAATAGCTGAACAGATACAATTTAGATGTTTCATAATGAAGTGAGAGAGACCACCTGGCTGAGGCAAAGGATCAGCATAGATAGGGAATGCAGTGGCAATCTTAGGTGCTTCATTTAAACATTTAGATGTTCTGTTGGAAGAACGCTTTGATGTCATGTGACTCATCAAATAATAAGTTCTCATGGATATCCGATCAGAAACAATTACAATCTTAAAAAGAAAGTATAGCGTGATCTTGTGACAATGAATGCGCGTGTCAGTAGGCTACTGATTACTCCCAAAGGTCTTAATATGAATTATACCGTAAATTTCTTATTTCTGAACGAATTTTATTCTTCGCATAAAC
Organism: Prostheceraeus crozeri; assembly: GCA_907163375.1. Lineage (NCBI taxonomy): Eukaryota > Metazoa > Platyhelminthes > Polycladida > Euryleptidae > Prostheceraeus > Prostheceraeus crozeri. The sequence goes on along the minus strand of CAJQUW010013269.1, from coordinate 691,231 downwards.
AAAATAAACACCATTTTCAACCTCTTCACTGTCCATCTCAGATAAGAATGAGGAATGATGTCCGGTACCTCACTAATAATGAGATTGTAGGGTCGTGCATGGGCCAATAGCAGTGGCGGCTCGTGACATTTGGTCCAGGTGGGGCACAAACATGAAATTCTTACATAATCATAGGTAACAGTCTGAAAGCATATTATTTTGCAAATGAGAAGCATTGAATATGTTGACTGTATGTTATACATGTGTAAGCCTGTTACTGCATTTAGTTACAAGGTTGATCTCGTGTACCGAATCGACGGGTATTGTATGCTGATGGCTGATCGCTGGTGGCTGGTGCTAACCTCACATCACCTCTGTCAGGAAATGGGAATCACAAGGCATTGTCTTTGCTCTGACGTTTAACCAATCATAAGCGTCAGGGCTCCCTCTCGAGTGCCCATTCTCTGACATGTGTGTTAATTCTTCATCGTGTGTTAACTCTTCATCGTGTGTTAATTCTGTCTGTTCGCTCTGATCGTGAAATGAACTACGCTAACATCATCTTAATCGCGATTCTCGGGCGCGCCAATCAGTCATGAGGGGTCGTCCCCAAAACAAGATTTTAACAACTGAACTAGTTCAGCCACTGATCTGGGGTAAGTACACTTAGAAGGTTGAATGCAATTTGTTGTGCCATCCCACGGAAGCAGAGACATTTATAGTCGACTACGACTGCATTAGTGATAGAAACATTTCATGCAAGACGTTTTAGTGAATCTCTACTCTCTTATCAATTTGAAATTGCACTAAAATCGTATTTTTAGTGTCCTGTTGGTTTGCATTAAGATGAATCTTTCTGCAGATGACATGCTCATTCATAGGCAGCTTAAACTTGACAACCTTCCGATTGCGCATGCTATAGTTCTAATTTTTAAAACTTTCGACTAATGAGAAACTCTTTAGTGCTATTCTATCTTTAGTTCTTCAAAAGAGTTTCTAATTTGAGTGAAAAGAAAAACGTCACAAATCTCTCCCGAAATATATATAATGCCGAATAAACACAAAGGTTAAGTAAAAATATAATACAAGTAAAATTTCTGTATTAGGTTACGGGTAAGGTTAAATAAAATACAGGTATTCTCATTTGAAAGATGTGAAAGTTAGACTATGACCATTGCATCACAGTTTTATTGTTACCGACTCGGACAAGTAGAAACGGAAGAACGTCGCGAGGTTAGAGTGAGCTGTCAGAGGGAAATATGTGGCTCCATTTTCTGAACCACGTATTAGTAAGCCTTTTCATCACAGAAATCCGGCAGTCTTTCTTCCACATTTCTCAAATTTTCCTTGAAAATTGTTGATCCACAACGTCTTTAATAATACTGTGTGAAGCTTCCTTTAATTTATAGCACTAAATGCACCCGGTAATGGACGTTTCAAAAATAGACATCGGTTGAATGGATACAATGAGCTTTTATTAGAAAGTTCTGCACATCAGATTATAATATTTCCACAATAAAAAATGTAAACACATCTTAAGTATTTAACTTATTTCATGTATTCGAAATGTCTTTCAACATGCTTGGTAACGGTCACTTTTTCAGCATTGTTTTAGAATGTGTACACAGCGAATCATTGAATTATAAATCAATGGGAACTGTTAAGGAATTGCTATGATAGTCACACTATTTAGATTATTTACATTTTGATACATGTACATATCAGTAAAACTAGTAAATTCTATTGAAATTTAGTGTTAACAAGGATGAGATATTTCCGGCTGCTCCTTCATAGGGCTCCTGTAATTTCATTTTTATATGTGGCGCCCCTCTCTGATAGTCATTCCCGGCAGCGCCCATGTCGTTGAATCACATCTCTGAATTTATTAGAGCATTATATTATTACACGTTCATGTACTCTACATAACGCCTATGAACGTACATGTAATTATTTTCATTGAAGAGCTATTTCTGCACCCTCGTTTTATTATCGAAGCTCTTCTGTATGATGTTTAGTAGGACAAACATACTAAATTGTGATGGTTACGGGTATGTGGGGTATACACTCAACGCTTATATATTTTCCGACCCATGTCTCACTTTTCGTGGATATGCCCATGCAGGCCTATACATCTTGAAGCGTTTTCATAATTCGTTGGATAGTGATACTACACTGTATGTTGTAAGCTAGGTTGCCTAGTTAATTGTCATGTTTATAACGACTTTGAATGATAATATACTTTTTTATAAGTTTTTTCAAAATGCGTTACCTAGAATGAGTACAAAATGAGTAACCTAGAAGGGGATAAAGAGTTTATTGAAAGTAGCTACTTGCAATGCATTCACAGTTTAATGTTCGGTTCTATACTTGAATATTGAAACTAGCATACCGTCAACCAAAAACAGAAGGAAATAGAGCCACCATGCTTCTGGTTGTTACATACGTTAGTTGTTAGTTCATCTTCAGTTCCGGAAAGATTCATTGAAAATCGTAGTGGGGGCTGTATATGAAGCTTCAAGAACTCTATTCGTATAAGTGCATCGTATATCATGTGTGTCATATCAATGTTCTTCTAGCTGTTTTTTCAATCCTGTTTCTGTGGTAATGCTTTTCCATACTGAAGCTCACTAGAGATTTATGTTACCATTGACTAGTGATGCAAATGGAAAATTTTCCCGAAAATTTTCCGGAAAATTTTCCAATTTTTTCAAAATTTTCCGGAAAATTTTCCAGTGGAAAATTTTGAAATTTTTTTTTTTTTTTGGTGATTGACATTTTTTCCTTTGTTTTGGAGACCTGTTGCAGTCGTTTGAAAAGACTATGCAATATGCAAAGACCGAAAGCTTCTCTATCATTCCTGCATGTTACCTTTTGGAACCCACTGCACCCTTTCCATGTCTAGTGATGCAAATGGAAAATTTTCCAGAAAATTTTCCGGAAAATTTTCCAATTTTTTCAAAATTTTCCGGAAAATTTTCCACTGGAAAATTTTGAAATTTATTTTTTGGTGATTGACGTTTTTGCCTTTGTTTTCGAGACTTATTATAGTCGTTTGAAAAGACTATGTAATATTCAAAGACCGGAAACTTCTCTATCATCCCTGTATGTAACTTTTGTGACCAACTGCACCTTTTCCATGTCTATTTCAGATCCTTCCAAATGAATTTCAGACATTTGATGGATTTCAGATTTCTCTAGCTGAATTTCATATATCTGTCAGAAACTCAACTTTGAAAAGATCTTAAATTCAACTGCAGATCTGCAATTCATGTGGATCATATCTGAAATTCATTTGGGCAGATCTGAAATCGAATTGGAACTATGAACAGAAATGGAGGATGTGTATCCTCAGCGAAGATGTCGGAAGTAGTAAGCAAGTGACAAACACTCGACCGGCGCCCCCCCTCTGGAACGGCAGAGTGTCGTGGTCGGCCGCCGTGGTGCTTCGGGTCTGAGTCCCCCCCCCCTCTGGAACGACAGAGTCTGTCGTGGTGTGCCGGCCAGGTGGGTTCACAACATGTTCGCTGACTCCCCCCCCCTCTGCAACGACAGAGTGTGAGACTCGAGTGAGTTGGTCCGACCGCCTGGTTGACTTGGGCGACCGTCCAGGTTGACGTGGGCGACCGTCTAGGTTGACGTGGGCGACCGTCTAGGTTGACGTGGGCGACCGTCTAGGCTGACGTGGGCGACCGTCTAGGTTGTCGTGGATGGTGAAATGGCTGCCAGATTCGGATTCAGCGTAAAATTCTGCATCTGTGATGTGATTTCCAGCTCAATCGGCGAGAAAAAATTTTTCTTCAAAATTTTAACAGAGTTAGAATTTGGGACGTTTTGGGCTCTAGCTTCAAAACGAAGCATCGGATTGGAAAACGGATTTCAGATTTGGAATCAGCGTGAAATTCTTTATCTGTATGGTGAGTTTCAAGGCAATCGGAGAGAAAAAATTTTCAAAATTTTTCGAAAAAACGACAGAGTTAGAATTTTTGCGATGGCTGCCTACTGTAGAGCCAAAACGAAGCATCGGATGAGAAAACGGAGGCCAGATTCGGATTCAGCGTGAAATTCTGCATCGGTAGGGTGAGTTTCAAGTCAATCGGAGAGAAAAATTTTCGCTGACGTCCCCCCCCCCTCTGGACAGCTTGCTTCGATTTTGGCTTCTAGTGGACGGATTTTGTCGTGCGATAGCTCGTTTGAAAGCTAAGAGTGAGACAAATTCAGTGAAAGAATCGGCTTGTTCCTATCTGTCTTCGTTTAGATGTGAGACGCCATTTAAGATTTTGGGACATTGGCGAAAAAACGACAGAGTTAGAATTTGGGACGTTTTGGGCTGTAGCTTCAAAACGAAGCATCGGATTGGAAAACGGATTTCAGATTTGGAATCAGCGTGAAATTCTTTATCTGTATGGTGAGTTTCAAGTCAATCGGAGAGAAAAAATTTTCAACATTTTTCGAAAAAACGACAGAGTTAGAAATTTTGCGATGGCTGCCTACTGTAGAGCCAAAACGAAGCATCGGATGAGAAAACGGAGGCCAGATTCGGATTCAGCGTGAAATTCTGCATCGGTAGGGTGAGTTTCAAGTCAATCGGAGAGAAAAATTTTCGCTGACGTCCCCCCCCCTCTGGACAGCTTGCTTCGATTTTGGCTTCCAGTGGACGGATTTTGTCGTGCGATAGCTCGTTTGAAAGCTAAGAGTGAGACAAATTCAGTGAAAGAATCGGCTTGTTCCTATCTGTCTTCGTTTAGATGTGAGACGCCATTTAAGATTTTGGGACATTGGCGAAAAACGACAGAGTTAGAATTTGGGACGTTTTGGGCTGTAGCTTCAAAACGAAGCATCGGATTGGAAAACGGATTTCAGATTTGGAATCAGCGTGAAATTCTTTATCTGTATGGTGAGTTTCAAGTCAATCGGAGAGTTTCAAGTCAATCGGCGAGAAAAATGTTCAACATTTTTCGGAAAAACGACAGAGTTAGAATTTTTGCGATGGCTGCCTACTGTAGAGCCAAAACGAAGCATCGGATGGGAAAACGGAGGCCAGATTCGGATTCAGCGTCAAATTCTACATGGAAATGGTGTATTTCCAGCTCAATCGGAGCACTAGAACCGGAGATAGACGAGATTTTTAGTGTTTGGATGATGGGTATTACGTCATCAGCTGATCGCCACACACTATATAAGCTGGGAACCGACGGAGACTTTTCATTTAGAGGAGAACGATTGTCAGAGGTAGGTCGTCTCTCTGAGCTCCGATGATAGCTTCGGACATTCCAAATCCCGAGTTTCTGTAAGAAACCGACTTAGAAAATTTCATTGCTGATATCAGCTAAGGCGTCAGACTTCGAGGTTCGCCAGGAGATGGCCTTCGTCTCCAGGCCATAAAAGACTCCAAAACTTTAAAGGCTTGTAACTTTGCTTCTACAAGTCCGTTTGACTTGATTCAAAAAAGGTTCGGTCGCTATTGACCTGCCCTAAGTGATGGACTACTTATAAAATTTCATAAGTAGTGCTAAAAAGTTGAAAAATTTAAATTCACTATTTTTGGAGGTTTTCTGGGGTTTTCGACCCTGCTGAAGTCAATGAAAGCATTTTTAATGATGTCTGAGCCAGTCTTCTCATGCTATAAGCGGCTTTTCACTGAAAGCGAGCAAGATACGGAGAGTTTTGCTGTAATATTCCACTGACAGGGTGTTCCTTCGGGACGGCGGACGATGCCGTAGTGATAAGTGTGGCAAGGGAATGTGTCATATTTGAGACCGTAACCGCTGGGGCAACTCATGTTGGGCATTTGACACAGCTCTCAACGTAGCACTTTGAACGCCAATCGGTTGAGTCTTAGCTATCTTGTCATGGGTGGCCTCTAAACATCTCCATTGCAAAACGCTGGTGAATCAAGCTCTCTACGGCTTGCTATCAAGCTGATCAAAGCAATAACTTGGGATGTTTCCTCAAGGTTTTCAAGTATGCTGAGTTCAAATCTGCTATCAGATTTCAAATTCAACTAAGTCTAAGGCAGCTTTGAGGGGTTAGATCCCAGCTACTGATCACTACCTTTGACTCGGCGTTCCTGTTACCACTTCGGGGCAGTGACAATGATGTCTTCAGCTGTAAAGAGCGGGTATCGGAGAAGATCTCTCACTTCCCTAGTGATCAGTACAAGGCCTTCGGGCTGTCGACGGGATCGAGTGCCACTCACTACACTCAAATCTATCATTCCTCACTAAGTGTAAATTACTGACTATACATTTGTCCTGCTATCAGGTTGTTTTGACTTGGTATCTAGTTGAATAGTCTCTTGCTATCAAGAGATTCACTTCTGCTCATAAAGCACATCATCGCTGTAATACCTCCTTTGCTCGAGCGTTCCTTCGGGACGGCGGGTACTGCCGTAGAGGGATTGTGTTGCACGGGTTGTTCGTCGTTTGTTAGACCGAAACCTCTGAGCCGTTGCTCATGTTGGGCGTTCGACTTCATACTCAACGTGACGTTTTCTCTCGCCAGGTCAGAGTACTTCAGCCATTCGACAAAGGTTAGTCTTTATGATATGGAGTAGAGTGAAATGTAATTCATTAGATGCCCCTTCAATGATTGCTCCCATGATAAACGTTGATGAGACAAATGAAATGATTCTCATCTTCCTTTTTCAGTGATTGAAATCTACTAACACACTACCGTATAATCGTCCACTATGGGACAAGACATGATAGAGCCTCCACGCGCTTTGCCCTGGGCAGTCTTCGGACTGGCGAATACTATCATTAAGTTGAATCTGCTATCAGTCAACTTGAACGTTGCGTCGCGTTAGAGGGGTATATAAACCACTGCCTCTCATTTCATTTCATTTCAATCATGCAGACGCCGAACAGTCAAGTCAGCTCTCCTCGCGGACCGCAGTTAAGGCCGCGAAATTTATTTGAGGAGTTTGTCAGGCTAGAGGAGCAAGACAGAGTTTTTAATAATCTTGCTCGGATTGGCAATCCGATGACAGCAACTGCTGTCAATCCAACGGAATGGCGCTACATTCCACTTTTTAGCCATGTGCCAGCTAGTGTGGAAGTCGACAGTGCTACCAAAGAGAGAGTCAAAGACTCTCTCAGCAGAATTGGTAGGGTGTAAGATGACGTTACTCCCGAGAACGAACCATCGGCTCTCTTAAGGGCCACCATGGGGCAAGACATGATAGAACCTCCACGCGGTTTGCCCTGGGCAGTCTTCGGACTGGCGAATACTATCATTAAGTTGAATCTGCTATCAGTCAACTTGAACGTTACATCACATTAGAGGGGTATATAAACCACTACCTCTCATTCCATTTCATTTCAATCATGGAGACGCCAAACGCTGCAGTCAACTCTCCTCGCGGACCACAGTTAAGACCGCGAAATTTATTTGATGAATTTGCTAGAATAGAGGAGCAAGACAGAGTTCACAACAATCTTGCTCAGATTGGTAATGCGATGACAGCAAGTGTTGTCAATCCAACGGAATGGCGCTACATTCCACTTTTTAGTCATGTGCCAGTTAGTGTGGAAGTCGACAGTGCTACCAAAGAGAGAGTCAAAGACTCTCTCAGCAGAATTGGTAGGGTGTAAGATGACGTTACTCCCGAGAACGAACCATCGGCTCTCTTAAGGGCCACCATGGGGCAAGACATGATAGAACCTCCTCGCGGTTTGCCCTGGGCAGTCTTCGGACTGGCGAATACTATCATTAAGTTGAATCTGCTATCAGTCAACTTGAACGTTGCAAATGAAGTTCGGTGTAATACTTCCTTTCGACGGGCGTTCCTGTAAAGGGCGGCGGTGAAACCCGTAGCTATGTATACCGCAGGGGACATTCGGCAATGGTCAATCTTGTTAAACCTCTCTGCGTCATGTTTGCAAGTGATTGCCTCTGTCTCAACGTAGTATGCATTCGCGCCAGGGCGACATTTAGCCAACTGTCGAAGGTTGCCTAAAACTTTCCATTGCATACGTTATGAGAGCCATGAGTTCTACCTGTCTCTATCAATGAGACGAATTGATGAATGGAATGAAATGGGAGGACACTCACGCGCCACACGCAACATAACACACTTCTCTCTTCCGTAGTCTAACAAGCTCTTTACACATGGATCGCAGTCGATTGCTATCCCTGTATCAGAAGTGTAAGCTATCTTAATTTATTTGACACTATTTCATCTATTATCATCATCGTCCATATGAAATGTTTTAAGATTTACAAGTTAGACTAAGCGTTCTACTATTTGTAAATGAAAGATATAGTTTCAACAGTTTACAGATTGAAAATAAAGTTTCAATAGTGTGTGTGTGTGTATGTTAAGAATAAAGTTTTATCTGTTTGTATGTTAGAAATAGAATGAAGTTTCACCAGTTTACAAGTTAAGAATAAAGTTCTATCTGTTTATATGTTAGAAATAAAATAAAGTTTCAATAGTTTGCAAGTTAAAAATAAAGTTTCAATAGTTTACAAGTTTCAATAGTTTACACGTTTTAAAATAAAGTTTAAATAGTGTGCAAGATAAAAAATAAAGTTTTAATAGTGTACACGTTGGAAATAAAGTTTTAATAGTTTATGTGCTTCAAAATAGAGTTATAACAGTTTATATGTTAGAAATAAAATGAAGTTTCATCAGTTTACAAGTTAAGAATAAAGTTCTATCTGTTTGTCTGATAGAAATAAAACAAAGTTTCAACCGTTTACAAGTTAAAAATAAAGTTTCAACAGTTTACAAGTTAAAATTAAAGCTTCAACAATTACAAGTTAAAAATAAAACTTCAAAAGTTTACCAGTTAGAAATAAAGTTTCATCAGTTTACAAGTCAAAATAAAGTTTCAACAGATTATAAGTTAAAAGAAAAGTTCCAATAGTATGTGCATTAGAAATAACGTTTCAGCTGTTTGTATGTTAGAAATAAGATAAAGTTTCAATTGTGTGTACGTTAGAAATAAAGTTCTATCTGTTTCTATGATAGAAATAAAACAAAGTTTCAACCGTTAACAAGTTAAAACTAATGTTTCAATAGTGTATGTATGTTAAGAATAAAGTTTGAACAGTTTACAAGCTGAAATAAAGTTTTAATAGTGTACACGTTGGAAATAAAGTTTTAATAGTTTATGTGCTTCAAAATAGAGTTATAACAGTTTATATGTTAGAAATAAAGTTTCAACAGTCTACAAGTTAAAAATAAAATTATAACTGTTTCAAGAGTTTACAAGTTAGAAATTAAGTTTCAATGGTGTATGCGTTAGAAATAAAGTTTTAGCTGTTTGTATATCAAAATAAAGTTTCAAGAGTTTACAAGTTAGAAATAAAATGAAGGTTCACCAGTTTACAAGTTAAGAATGAAGTTCTATCTGTTTGTATGTTAGAAATAAAACAAAGTTTCAACCGTTAACAAGTTAAAAATAAAGTTTTAAGAGTTACAAGTTAAAACTAATGTTTCAATAGTGTGTGTATGTTAAGAATAAAGTTTTATCTGTTTGTATGTTAGAAATAGAATGAAGTTTCACCAGTTTACAAGTTAAGAATAAAGTTCTATCTGTTTATATGTTAGAAATAAAATAAAGTTTCAATAGTTTGCAAGTTAAAAATAAAGTTTCAATAGTTTACAAGTTTTAAAATAAAGTTTAAATAGTGTGCAAGATAAAAAATAAAGTTTGAACAGTTTACAAACTGAAATAAAGTTTTAATAGTGTACACGTTGGAAATAAAGTTTTAATAGTTTATGTGCTTCAAAATAGAGTTATAACAGTTTATATGTTAGAAATAAAATGAAGTTTCATCAGTTTACAAGTTAAGAATAAAGTTCTATCTGTTTGTATGATAGAAATAAAACAAAGTTTCAACCGTTTACAAGTTAAAAATAAAGTTTCAACAGTTTACAAGTTAAAATTAAAGCTTCAACAATTACAAGTTAAAAATAAAACTTCAAAAGTTTACCAGTTAGAAATAAAGTTTCATCAGTTTACAAGTCAAAATAAAGTTTCAACAGATTATAAGTTAAAAGAAAAGTTCCAATAGTATGTGCATTAGAAATAACGTTTCAGCTGTTTGTATGTTAGAAATAAGATAAAGTTTCAATTGTGTGTACGTTAGAAATAAAGTTCTATCTGTTTCTATGATAGAAATAAAACAAAGTTTCAACCGTTAACAAGTTAAAAATAAAGTTTCAAGAGTTTACAAGTTAAAACTAATGTTTCAATAGTGTATGTATGTTAAGAATAAAGTTAGAACAGTTTACAAGCTGAAATAAAGTTTTAATAGTGTACACGTTGGAAATAAAGTTTTAATAGTTTATGTGCTTCAAAATAGAGTTATAACAGTTTATATGTTAGAAATAAAGTTTCAACAGTCTACAAGTTAAAAATAAAATTATAACTGTTTCAAGAGTTTACAAGTTAGAAATTAAGTTTCAATGGTGTATGCGTTAGAAATAAAGTTTTAGCTGTTTGTATATCAAAATAAAGTTTCAAGAGTTTACAAGTTAGAAATAAAATGAAGGTTCACCAGTTTACAAGTTAAGAATGAAGTTCTATCTGTTTGTATGTTAGAAATAAAACAAAGTTTCAACCGTTAACAAGTTAAAAATAAAGTTTTAAGAGTTACAAGTTAAAACTAATGTTTCAATAGTGTGTGTATGTTAAGAATAAAGTTTTATCTGTTTGTATGTTAGAAATAGAATGAAGTTTCACCAGTTTACAAGTTAAGAATAAAGTTCTATCTGTTTATATGTTAGAAATAAAATAAAGTTTCAATAGTTTGCAAGTTAAAAATAAAGTTTCAATAGTTTACAAGTTTTAAAATAAAGTTTAAATAGTGTGCAAGATAAAAAATAAAGTTTGAACAGTTTACAAACTGAAATAAAGTTTTAATAGTGTACACGTTGGAAATAAAGTTTTAATAGTTTATGTGCTTCAAAATAGAGTTATAACAGTTTATATGTTAGAAATAAAATGAAGTTTCATCAGTTTACAAGTTAAGAATAAAGTTCTATCTGTTTGTATGATAGAAATAAAACAAAGTTTCAACCGTTTACAAGTTAAAAATAAAGTTTCAACAGTTTACAAGTTAAAATTAAAGCTTCAACAATTACAAGTTAAAAATAAAACTTCAAAAGTTTACCAGTTAGAAATAAAGTTTCATCAGTTTACAAGTCAAAATAAAGTTTCAACAGATTATAAGTTAAAAGAAAAGTTCCAATAGTATGTGCATTAGAAATAACGTTTCAGCTGTTTGTATGTTAGAAATAAGATAAAGTTTCAATTGTGTGTACGTTAGAAATAAAGTTCTATCTGTTTCTATGATAGAAATAAAACAAAGTTTCAACCGTTAACAAGTTAAAAATAAAGTTTCAAGAGTTTACAAGTTAAAACTAATGTTTCAATAGTGTATGTATGTTAAGAATAAAGTTAGAACAGTTTACAAGCTGAAATAAAGTTTTAATAGTGTACACGTTGGAAATAAAGTTTTAATAGTTTATGTGCTTCAAAATAGAGTTATAACAGTTTATATGTTAGAAATAAAATGAAGTTTCATCAGTTTACAAGTTAAGAATAAAGTTCTATCTGTTTGTATGTTAGAAATAAAACAAAGTTTCAACCGTTAACAAGTTAAAAATAAAGTTTTAAGAGTTTACAAGTTTAACTAATGTTTCAATAGTGTGTGTATGTTAAGAATAAAGTTTTATCTGTTTGTATGTTAGAAATAGAATGAGGTTTCACCAGTTTACAAGTTACGAATAAAGTTCTATCTCTTTAAGTTTATAAGTTAAGAATAAAGTTCTATCTGTTTATATGTTAGAAATAGAATGAAGTTTCACCAGTTTACAAGTTAAGAATAAAGTTCTATCTGTTTATATGTTAGAAATAAAATAAAGTTTCAACAGTCTACAAGTTAAAAATAAAATTATAACTGTTTCAAGAGTTTACAAGTTAGAAATTAAGTTTCAATGGTGTATGCGTTAGAAATAAAGTTTTAGCTGTTTGTATATCAAAATAAAGTTTCAAGAGTTTACAAGTTAGAAATAAAATGAAGGTTCACCAGTTTACAAGTTAAGAATGAAGTTCTATCTGTTTGTATGTTAGAAATAAAACAAAGTTTCAACCGTTAACAAGTTAAAAATAAAGTTTTAAGAGTTACAAGTTAAAACTAATGTTTTAATGGTATGTGTATGTTAAGAATAAAGTTTTATCTGTTTGTATGTTAGAAATAGAATGAAGTTTCAACAGTTTACAAGTTAAGAATAAAGTTCTATCTGTTTATATGTTAGAAATAAAATAAAGTTTCAATAGTTTGCAAGTTAAAAATTAAGTTTCAATAGTTTACAAGTTTTAAAATAAAGTTTAAATAGTGTGCAAGATAAAAAATAAAGTTTGAACAGTTTACAAGCTGAAATAAAGTTTTAATAGTGTACACGTTGGAAATAAAGTTTTAATAGTTTATGTGCTTCAAAATAGAGTTATAACAGTTTATATGTTAGAAATAAAATGAAGTTTCATCAGTTTACAAGTTAAGAATAAAGTTCTATCTGTTTGTATGATAGAAATAAAACAAAGTTTCAACCGTTTACAAGTTAAAATAAAGTTTCACCAGTGTACAAGTTAGAAATAAAGTTTCAATAGTGTATATGTTAGAAATAAAGTTTTAGCTGTTTGTATATGAAAAACTAAGTTTCAAGAGTTTACAAGTTAAAAAATAAAGTTTCAATGGTGTATACGTTAGAAATAAAGTTTTAGCTGTTTGTATATCAAAATAAAGTTTCAAGAGTTTACAAGTTAGAAATAAAGTTTCAACAGTGTGCACGTTAAGAATAAAGTTACAATGGTGTGTATGTTAAGAATAAAGTTCTATCTGTTTATATGTTAGAAATAAAATAAAGTTTCAATAGTTTGCAAGTTAAAAATAAAGTTTCAATAGTTTACAAGTTTTAAAATAAAGTTTAAATAGTGTGCAAGATAAAAAATAAAGTTTGAACAGTTTACAAGCTGAAATAAAGTTTTAATAGTGTACACGTTGGAAATAAAGTTTTAATAGTTTATGTGCTTCAAAATAGAGTTATAACAGTTTATATGTTAGAAATAAAATGAAGTTTCATCAGTTTACAAGTTAAGAATAAAGTTCTATCTGTTTGTATGATAGAAATAAAACAAAGTTTCAACCGTTTACAAGTTAAAATAAAGTTTCACCAGTGTACAAGTTGGAAATAAAGTTTCAATAGTGTATATGTTAGAAATAAAGTTTTAGCTGTTTGTATATGAAAAACTAAGTTTCAAGAGTTTACAAGTTAAAAAATAAAGTTTCAATGGTGTATACGTTAGAAATAAAGTTTTAGCTGTTTGTATATCAAAATAAAGTTTCAAGAGTTTACAAGTTAGAAATAAAGTTTCAACAGTGTGCACGTTAAGAATAAAGTTTCAATAGTGTGTATGTTAAGAATAAAGTTCTATCTGTTTATATGTTAGAAATAAAAATGAAGGTTCATCAGTTTACAAGTTAAGAATAAAGTTTTATCTGTTTGTATGTTAGAAATAAAATAAAGTTTCGACCGTTAACAAGTTAAAAATAAAGTTTCAGATTAAAATAAAGTTTCAATAGTGTGTATGATGGAAATAAAGTTTAAGCGCTTTGTGCGTCAGAAATAAAGTTTCAACCGTTTACAAGTTAAAAATAAAGTTTCAACAGTGTGTACGTTAAGAATAAAGTTCTATCTGTTTATATGTTAGAAATAAAAATAAAGGTTCACCAGTTTACAGGTTAAGAATAAAGTTTTATCTGCTTGTATGTCAGAAATGAAATAAAGTTTCACCAGTTTAAAAGTTAAGAATAAAGTTTCAATAGTGTGTATGTTAGAAATAAAGTTTCAATAGTGTGTATGTTAAGAATAAAGTTCTATCTGTTTATATGTTAGAAATAAAAATGAAGGTTCACCAGTTTGCAAGTTAAGAATAAAGTTTTATCTGCTTGCATGTCAGAAATGAAATAAAGTTTCACCAGTTTAAAAGTTAAGAATAAAGTTTCACCAGTTTAAAAGTTAAGAATAAAGTTTCAATAGTGTGTATGTTAAGAATAAAGTTCTATCTGTTTATATGTTAGAAATAAAATGAAGTTTCAATAGTGTGTATGTTAAGAATAAAGTTCTATCTGTTTATATGTTAGAAATAAAATGAAGGTTCACCAGTTTACAAGTTAAGAATAAATTTTATCTGCTTGTATGTTAGAAATAAAATAAAGTTTCACCGATTTACAAGTTAAAAAAAAAATAAATAAAGTTTCAATAGTTAACACGTTAAAAATAAAGTTTCAATAGTGTGTATGTTAAGAATAAAGTTCTATCTGTTTGTATATTAGAAAGAAAATGAAGGTTCATCAGTTTACAAGTTAATAATAAAGTTTTATCTGTTTGTATGTTAGAAATAAAACATAGTTTCAACCGTTGACAAGTTAAAAATAAAGTTTCAATAGTTTGCGAGTTAAAACTAATGTTTCAATAGTGCGTATGTTAAGAATAAAGTTTTATCTGTTTGTATGTTAGAAATAAAATAAAGTTTCGACCGTTAACAAGTTAAAAATAAAGTTTCAGATTAAAATAAAGTTTCAATAGTGTGTATGATGGAAATAAAGTTTAAGCGCTTTGTGCGTCAGAAATAAAGTTTCAACCGTTTACAAGTTAAAAATAAAGTTTCAACAGTGTGTACGTTAAGAATAAAGTTCTATCTGTTTATATGTTAGAAATAAAAATAAAGGTTCACCAGTTTACAGGTTAAGAATAAAGTTTTATCTGCTTGTATGTCAGAAATGAAATAAAGTTTCACCAGTTTAAAAGTTAAGAATAAAGTTTCAATAGTGTGTATGTTAGAAATAAAGTTTCAATAGTGTGTATGTTAAGAATAAAGTTCTATCTGTTTATATGTTAGAAATAAAAATGAAGGTTCACCAGTTTGCAAGTTAAGAATAAAGTTTTATCTGCTTGCATGTCAGAAATGAAATAAAGTTTCACCAGTTTAAAAGTTAAGAATAAAGTTTCACCAGTTTAAAAGTTAAGAATAAAGTTTCAATAGTGTGTATGTTAAGAATAAAGTTCTATCTGTTTATATGTTAGAAATAAAATGAAGTTTCAATAGTGTGTATGTTAAGAATAAAGTTCTATCTGTTTATATGTTAGAAATAAAATGAAGGTTCACCAGTTTACAAGTTAAGAATAAATTTTATCTGCTTGTATGTTAGAAATAAAATAAAGTTTCACCGATTTACAAGTTAAAAAAAAATAAATAAATAAAGTTTCAATAGTTAACACGTTAAAAATAAAGTTTCAATAGTGTGTATGTTAAGAATAAAGTTCTATCTGTTTGTATATTAGAAAGAAAATGAAGGTTCATCAGTTTACAAGTTAATAATAAAGTTTTATCTGTTTGTATGTTAGAAATAAAACATAGTTTCAACCGTTGACAAGTTAAAAATAAAGTTTCAATAGTTTGCGAGTTAAAACTAATGTTTCAATAGTGCGTATGTTAAGAATAAAGTTTTATCTGTTTGTATGTTAGAAATAAAATGAAGCTTCGCCAGTTTACAAGTTTAGAATAAAGTTTTATCAGCTTGTATGTTAGAAATAAAATGAAGTTTCACCAGTTTACAAATTAAAAATAAAGTTTCAATAGTGTGTACGTTAGAAATAAAGTTTCAACCGTTTACAAGTTAAAATAAAGTTTCAACAGTGTCTACGTTAGAAATAAAGTTTTATCTGTTTGTAAAGTTCGATCGTAGGATTTACTAGTTTGCAAGTTAGACTCAGCATTCTACTAGTTGTAAATGAAAATAACGTTTCAACAGTTTACAGATTAAAATAAAGTTTCAATAGTGTATATGATGGAAATAAAGTTTAAGCGCTTTGTGCGTTAGAAATAAAGTTTCAGCCGTTGACAAGTTAAAAATAAAGTTTCAACAGTGTGTACGTTAGAAATAAAGTTTCAACAGTTTACAAGTTGAAAAATAAAGTTTCAACAGTGTGTACGTTAGAAATAAATGAAAGTAAGAACTTCATCGTATGAGTATTCAAAGCATGTTTTGTAAATCAAATGTGTGTAGTCCTGACATGATAGAATCGCGTTAGAAATAAAGTTTCAGCCGTTTACAAGTTAAAGATAAAGTTTCAACAGTGTGTACGTTAGAAATAAAGTTTTAGCTGTTTATATGTTAGAAACAAAATAAAGTTTCACAGTTTACAAGTTGAAAAATAAAGTTTCAACAGTGTGTACGTTAGAAATAAATGAAAGTAAGAACTTCATCGTATGTGTATTCAAAACATGTTTTGTAAATCAAATGTGTGTAGTCCTGACATGATAGAATCAAATGAACTTGACAAACGCGTTTGTCAAGCTTGATTCTATCATGTCAGGACTACACACATTTGATTTACAAAACATGTTTTGAATACTCATACGATGAAGTTCTTACTTTCATTTATTTCTAACGTACACACTGTTGAAACTTTATTTTTCAACTTGTAAACTGTGAAACTTTATTTTGTTTCTAACATATAAACAGCTAAAACTTTATTTCTAACGTACACACTGTTGAAACTTTATCTTTAACTTGTAAACGGCTGAAACTTTATTTCTAACGCGATTCTATCATGTCAGGACTACACACATTTGATTTACAAAACATGCTTTGAATACTCATACGATGAAGTTCTTACTTTCATTTATTTCTAACGTACACACTGTTGAAACTTTATTTTTCAACTTGTAAACTGTTGAAACTTTATTTCTAACGTACACACTGTTGAAACTTTATTTTTAACTTGTCAACGGCTGAAACTTTATTTCTAACGCACAAAGCGCTTAAACTTTATTTCCATCATATACACTATTGAAACTTTATTTTAATCTGTAAACTGTTGAAACGTTATTTTCATTTACAACTAGTAGAATGCTGAGTCTAACTTGCAAACTAGTAAATCCTACGATCGAACTTTACAAACAGATAAAACTTTATTTCTAACGTAGACACTGTTGAAACTTTATTCTTAACTTGTAAACGGTTGAAACTTTATTTCTAACGTACACACTATTGAAACTTTATTTTTAATTTGTAAACTGGTGAAACTTCATTTTATTTCTAACATACAAGCTGATAAAACTTTATTCTAAACTTGTAAACTGGCGAAGCTTCATTTTATTTCTAACATACAAACAGATAAAACTTTATTCTTAACATACGCACTATTGAAACATTAGTTTTAACTCGCAAACTATTGAAACTTTATTTTTAACTTGTCAACGGTTGAAACTATGTTTTATTTCTAACATACAAACAGATAAAACTTTATTATTAACTTGTAAACTGATGAACCTTCATTTTCTTTCTAATATACAAACAGATAGAACTTTATTCTTAACATACACACTATTGAAACTTTATTTTTAACGTGTTAACTATTGAAACTTTATTTATTTATTTTCTTTTTAACTTGTAAATCGGTGAAACTTTATTTTATTTCTAACATACAAGCAGATAAAATTTATTCTTAACTTGTAAACTGGTGAACCTTCATTTTATTTCTAACATATAAACAGATAGAACTTTATTCTTAACATACACACTATTGAAACTTCATTTTATTTCTAACATATAAACAGATAGAACTTTATTCTTAACATACACACTATTGAAACTTTATTCTTAACTTTTAAACTGGTGAAACTTTATTCTTAACTTTTAAACTGGTGAAACTTTATTTCATTTCTGACATGCAAGCAGATAAAACTTTATTCTTAACTTGCAAACTGGTGAACCTTCATTTTTATTTCTAACATATAAACAGATAGAACTTTATTCTTAACATACACACTATTGAAACTTTATTTCTAACATACACACTATTGAAACTTTATTCTTAACTTTTAAACTGGTGAAACTTTATTTCATTTCTGACATACAAGCAGATAAAACTTTATTCTTAACCTGTAAACTGGTGAACCTTTATTTTTATTTCTAACATATAAACAGATAGAACTTTATTCTTAACGTACACACTGTTGAAACTTTATTTTTAACTTGTAAACGGTTGAAACTTTATTTCTGACGCACAAAGCGCTTAAACTTTATTTCCATCATACACACTATTGAAACTTTATTTTAATCTGAAACTTTATTTTTAACTTGTTAACGGTCGAAACTTTATTTTATTTCTAACATACAAACAGATAAAACTTTATTCTTAACTTGTAAACTGATGAACCTTCATTTTTATTTCTAACATATAAACAGATAGAACTTTATTCTTAACATACACACTATTGAAACTTTATTCTTAACGTGCACACTGTTGAAACTTTATTTCTAACTTGTAAACTCTTGAAACTTTATTTTGATATACAAACAGCTAAAACTTTATTTCTAACGTATACACCATTGAAACTTTATTTTTTAACTTGTAAACTCTTGAAACTTAGTTTTTCATATACAAACAGCTAAAACTTTATTTCTAACATATACACTATTGAAACTTTATTTCTAACTTGTACACTGGTGAAACTTTATTTTAACTTGTAAACGGTTGAAACTTTGTTTTATTTCTATCAGACAAACAGATAGAACTTTATTCTTAACTTGTAAACTGATGAAACTTCATTTTATTTCTAACATATAAACTGTTATAACTCTATTTTGAAGCACATAAACTATTAAAACTTTATTTCCAACGTGTACACTATTAAAACTTTATTTCAGCTTGTAAACTGTTCAAACTTTATTTTTTATCTTGCACACTATTTAAACTTTATTTTAAAACTTGTAAACTATTGAAACTTTATTTTTAACTTGCAAACTATTGAAACTTTATTTTATTTCTAACATATAAACAGATAGAACTTTATTCTTAACATACACACTATTGTAACTTTATTCTTAACGTGCACACTGTTGAAACTTTATTTCTAACTTGTAAACTCTTGAAACTTTATTTTGATATACAAACAGCTAAAACTTTATTTCTAACGTATACACCATTGAAACTTTATTTTTTAACTTGTAAACTCTTGAAACTTAGTTTTTCATATACAAACAGCTAAAACTTTATTTCTAACATATACACTATTGAAACTTTATTTCTAACTTGTACACTGGTGAAACTTTATTTTAACTTGTAAACGGTTGAAACTTTGTTTTATTTCTATCACACAAACAGATAGAACTTTATTCTTAACTTGTAAACTGATGAAACTTCATTTTATTTCTAACATATAAACTGTTATAACTCTATTTTGAAGCACATAAACTATTAAAACTTTATTTCCAACGTGTACACTATTAAAACTTTATTTCAGCTTGTAAACTGTTCAAACTTTATTTTTTATCTTGCACACTATTTAAACTTTATTTTAAAACTTGTAAACTATTGAAACTTTATTTTTAACTTGCAAACTATTGAAACTTTATTTTATTTCTAACATATAAACAGATAGAACTTTATTCTTAACATACACACTATTGTAACTTTATTCTTAACGTGCACACTGTTGAAACTTTATTTCTAACTTGTAAACTCTTGAAACTTTATTTTGATATACAAACAGCTAAAACTTTATTTCTAACGTATACACCATTGAAACTTTATTTTTTAACTTGTAAACTCTTGAAACTTAGTTTTTCATATACAAACAGCTAAAACTTTATTTCTAACATATACACTATTGAAACTTTATTTCTAACTTGTACACTGGTGAAACTTTATTTTAACTTGTAAACGGTTGAAACTTTGTTTTATTTCTATCATACAAACAGATAGAACTTTATTCTTAACTTGTAAACTGATGAAACTTCATTTTATTTCTAACATATAAACTGTTATAACTCTATTTTGAAGCACATAAACTATTAAAACTTTATTTCCAACGTGTACACTATTAAAACTTTATTTCAGCTTGTAAACTGTTCAAACTTTATTTTTTATCTTGCACACTATTTAAACTTTATTTTAAAACTTGTAAACTATTGAAACTTTATTTTTAACTTGCAAACTATTGAAACTTTATTTTATTTCTAACATATAAACAGATATAACTTTATTCTTAACTTGTAAACTGTTGAAACTTCATTCTATTTCTAACATACAAACAGATAAAACTTTATTCTTAACATACACACACTATTGAAACATTAGTTTTAACTTGTAACTCTTAAAACTTTATTTTTAACTTGTTAACGGTTGAAACTTTGTTTTATTTCTAACATACAAACAGATAGAACTTCATTCTTAACTTGTAAACTGGTGAACCTTCATTTTATTTCTAACTTGTAAACTCTTGAAACTTTATTTTGATATACAAACAGCTAAAACTTTATTTCTAACGCATACACCATTGAAACTTAATTTCTAACTTGTAAACTCTTGAAACAGTTATAATTTTATTTTTAACTTGTAGACTGTTGAAACTTTATTTTATTTCTAACATATAAACAGATAGAACTTTATTCGTAACTTGTAAACTGGTGAAACTTCATTCTATTTCTAACATACAAACAGATAAAACTTTATTCTTAACATACACACACTATTGAAACATTAGTTTTAACTTGTAAACTCTTGAAACTTTATTTTTAACTTGTTAACGGTTGAAACTTTGTTTTATTTCTATCATAGAAACAGATAGAACTTTATTTCTAACGTACACACAATTGAAACTTTATCTTATTTCTAACATACAAACAGCTGAAACGTTATTTCTAATGCACATACTATTGGAACTTTTCTTTTAACTTATAATCTGTTGAAACTTTATTTTGACTTGTAAACTGATGAAACTTTATTTCTAACTGGTAAACTTTTGAAGTTTTATTTTTAACTTGTAATTGTTGAAGCTTTAATTTTAACTTGTAAACTGTTGAAACTTTATTTTTAACTTGTAAACGGTTGAAACTTTGTTTTATTTCTATCAGACAAACAGATAGAACTTTATTCTTAACTTGTAAACTGATGAAACTTCATTTTATTTCTAACATATAAACTGTTATAACTCTATTTTGAAGCACATAAACTATTAAAACTTTATTTCCAACGTGTACACTATTAAAACTTTATTTTTTATCTTGCACACTATTTAAACTTTATTTTAAAACTTGTAAACTATTGAAACTTGTAAACTATTGAAACTTTATTTTTAACTTGCAAACTATTGAAACTTTATTTTATTTCTAACATATAAACAGATAGAACTTTATTCTTAACTTGTAAACTGGTGAAACTTCATTCTATTTCTAACATACAAACAGATAAAACTTTATTCTTAACATACACACACACACACTATTGAAACTTTATTTTCAATCTGTAAACTGTTGAAACTATATCTTTCATTTACAAATAGTAGAACGCTTAGTCTAACTTGTAAATCTTAAAACATTTCATATGGACGATGATGATAATAGATGAAATAGTGTCAAATAAATTAAGATAGCTTACACTTCTGATACAGGGATAGCAATCGACTGCGATCCATGTGTAAAGAGCTTGTTAGACTACGGAAGAGAGAAGTGTGTTATGTTGCGTGTGGCGCGTGAGTGTCCTCCCATTTCATTCCATTCATCAATTCGTCTCATTGATAGAGACAGGTAGAACTCATGGCTCGCATAACGTATGCAATGGAAAGTTTTAGGCAACCTTCGACAGTTGGCTAAATGTCGCCCTGGCGCGAATGCATACTACGTTGAGACAGAGGCAATCACTTGCAAACATGACGCAGAGAGGTTTAACAAGATTGACCATTGCCGAATGTCCCCTGCGGTATACATAGCTACGGGTTTCACCGCCGCCCTTTACAGGAACGCCCGTCGAAAGGAAGTATTACACCGAACTTCATTTGCAACGTTCAAGTTGACTGATAGCAGATTCAACTTAATGATAGTATTCGCCAGTCTGAAGACTGCCCAGGGCAAACCGCGAGGAGGTTCTATCATGTCTTGCCCCATGGTGGCCCTTAAGAGAGCCGATGGTTCGTTCTCGGGAGTAACGTCATCTTACACCCTACCAATTCTGCTGAGAGAGTCTTTGACTCTCTCTTTGGTAGCACTGTCGACTTCCACACTAACTGGCACATGACTAAAAAGTGGAATGTAGCGCCATTCCGTTGGATTGACAACACTTGCTGTCATCGCATTACCAATCTGAGCAAGATTGTTGTGAACTCTGTCTTGCTCCTCTATTCTAGCAAATTCATCAAATAAATTTCGCGGTCTTAACTGTGGTCCGCGAGGAGAGTTGACTGCAGCGTTTGGCGTCTCCATGATTGAAATGAAATGGAATGAGAGGTAGTGGTTTATATACCCCTCTAATGTGATGTAACGTTCAAGTTGACTGATAGCAGATTCAACTTAATGATAGTATTCGCCAGTCTAAAGACTGCCCAGGGCAAACCGCGTGGAGGTTCTATCATGTCTTGCCCCATGGTGGCCCTTAACACTAGAAGACCGAAGCGCGTCAATTGACGCAAAGTCAGTTCATTTTTCATGTTTTTAAGTTACTCTGTGACATTTATCCAATGAAACTTCCTGACTTTTAATATTTTCCTTAGTTCTTACTATTCTAAAAGTAATAGCCCTCTCGGACATCTATTTGACATAGAAATCTCTTGACTTCCTAGAAAGCCTGAGTGCGTCAATTGACGCATTGTATTCCTAAAGTCGGATAACACAGAATCAAGTTTTCTTATAGCTATGCAAAGCGTTAAATTAAACTCCAAAGCAATTCTTTAGGCGTCATCAGTCAACTGAAAACACAATAGATTCAATAGATATCTAATGTCAGAGCGGCAACAAGCATCCGCATAGATATATTGAGAGCAATCTTCGTGTATATGAATGAATTGCTTGCGGCAATATATAATTGTCATCTATCTGTGTCAGGATTTTGAAAATGATCGATCAATAATAAAATGTTCATTTCAAGCACTTTAGCGTCATTTGACATACAAGGAAAACAAATGGCTAGACGAGCAAAACATTCCGCTTTGAGAGCTTTGCAATTGCTGCAAGATCTCAATACAGACGATAGTGACAACGGAGACGATGAGAATGAAGCAATCCCAGCTGAAAACATTGTTGACCAACATGACGTCGATGAATCCTGCAGTAGTGACGATGACTCCATTGATGATATTCCGTCGTTATCTCAGCGAATACCCGGAACAGAAATCGATAGTGAAGGTGATACTGACAGGCCTACGTCCGCAGCCAGTCTCGTTGGAAAAGACGGCACTGTCTGGAACAAACTTGCTAATTCTCCTTCAAGCACAGGTCGACGTGATGCCCAAAATATTTTACGACGTCAACCAGGTCCTACGTCATATGCAACTTCACGTATTAGTGATCCCTTCTCGGCTTTCCGCTTATTGATCAATGAGCCGATGCTACGAAAAATTTGTAAATACACAACATCAGAAGGTCTGAGATTCAAATCCGATTGGAAAATTGACCCATCTGAATTAGACACTTTTTTTGGACTTTGGATTGCTCGCGGCAATTTTGGGATGCAAGAATCTTCCTCTTCGAGAATTTTGGTCCAAACAGTGGGGAAATGTATTGTTTACCGACCATATGAGCAGAGATCGGTTCATGGAGATCAAACGCTTTCTTCGCTTCGATGATAAGACTACGAGAAAATCAAGGACAGAGAACAACAAATTTTGCTTGATTTCTGATCTTTGGTATGATTTCATAGATAGATGCCAGATTTCTTTCTATCCATCTGAGTATGAACAGCTTCTCCCATGCAAAGCCAGGTGTGGATTTCTTCAATACATGACCAATAAGACAGATAAATTTGGCATCAAATTTTGGTTTATGGTGGATCTTCAGACCAAATATCTATATAGCGGTTTCCCATACTTAGGAAGAGACTCAACACGTGTTGACAGTATTTCTACTGATGTTGTGATGAAGTTACTAAAACCGGTAGAAGGAAATGGACACACCATTACAACTGCTAAACTTTTTCACTAGCCTTTCATTGGCTAAACAACTTGCAAGCAAACATACTTCGATTATCGGTACTGTCCGATCAAATCGACGAGAGCTGCCTCCATTGGTCCATGAAAAATAATCTTTGCATCATACCGATGTACTCAAGAATGCCGATTCATCAGCAACATTGACTGTTTATCAGTGCAAAAAGAACAAAAAAGTTACAATACTAAGCACTCTTCATCGTACAGTGACTATCCCTACTGCTGACAATCAGAAGTGCAAGCCTGAGACAGTTTTACTATACAACGCTACAAAATCGGGAGTCGATGTCTTAGATCAAATGTTGCGCCTGTATTCGGTGAAGCCAGCGTGTCGAAGATGGCCAGTTCATGTGTTCTCAAATATTATGGATATCGCTTTAGTCAATTCTTGGGTATTGTACAAAGAGGTGACTAAGACCAACATGAGTCGACGCTCATATATTCAAGAAGTGGTAGAGCAACTTCTCAAAAGCAAGCAAGTCGAGGAAAAAACTCGAAAACGAGCAGTGGCCTTTGACAACAATCAAAGAAATGTACGGCAAAGATTGACATGCTCATCTGGTGAATGTAACCGCAATCGCACCTTAGATCGGTGTCAGCTTTGTAACCGCCCAGTTTGCGGACGTTGTACAATTCGAATGTGCAATGAATGCAAGTAAGTAATCCGGATGTTCATATGATTCTCTATTAGTTCTGTTTGTGAAATATGAATCCATTTGCAATTCAAATTATTGATAATGACTTTTATTTTTTCAAATTGGGAAATAATGCTAAGTGTTACTTGCGAATTGGAAATTTTATGGTTTTTAATATTCTAACTCAGTAGTGTTTACACATTTCTAAACTAATTTGGAATAGATCCCTACCATATAGAAATCATTAATTCTTTCATTATCTATTGCAAAAGTATCTCATATAGCCTACTTATATCATACTCGTAGTTTTGACCGATATTATGATTATGATTTTAGAAATGCGTCAATTGACGCACTTCAGGCTTTCTAGTAAGATTGAAATTTCAGGTCTTCTAGTGTTAAGAGAGCCGATGGTTCGTTCTCGGGAGTAACGTCATCTTACACCCTACCAATTCTGCTGAGAGAGTCTTTGACTCTCTCTTTGGTAGCACTGTCGACTTCCACACTAGCTGGCACATGGCTAAAAAGTGGAATGTAGCGCCATTCCGTTGGATTGACAGCAGTTGCTGTCATCGGATTGCCAATCCGAGCAAGATTATTAAAAACTCTGTCTTGCTCCTCTAGCCTGACAAACTCCTCAAATAAATTTCGCGGCCTTAACTGCGGTCCGCGAGGAGAGCTGACTTGACTGTTCGGCGTCTGCATGATTGAAATGAAATGAAATGAGAGGCAGTGGTTTATATACCCCTCTAACGCGACGCAACGTTCAAGTTGACTGATAGCAGATTCAACTTAATGATAGTATTCGCCAGTCCGAAGACTGCCCAGGGCAAAGCGCGTGGAGGCTCTATCATGTCTTGTCCCATAGTGGACGATTATACGGTAGTGTGTTAGTAGATTTCAATCACTGAAAAAGGAAGATGAGAATCATTTCATTTGTCTCATCAACGTTTATCATGGGAGCAATCATTGAAGGGGCATCTAATGAATTACATTTCACTCTACTCCATATCATAAAGACTAACCTTTGTCGAATGGCTGAAGTACTCTGACCTGGCGAGAGAAAACGTCACGTTGAGTATGAAGTCGAACGCCCAACATGAGCAACGGCTCAGAGGTTTCGGTCTAACAAACGACGAACAACCCGTGCAACACAATCCCTCTACGGCAGTACCCGCCGTCCCGAAGGAACGCTCGAGCAAAGGAGGTATTACAGCGATGATGTGCTTTATGAGAAGAAGTGAATCTCTTGATAGCAAGAGACTATTCAACTAGATACCAAGTCAAAACAACCTGATAGCAGGACAAATGTATAGTCAGTAATTTACACTTAGTGAGGAATGATAGATTTGAGTGTAGTGAGTGGCACTCGATCCCGTCGACAGCCCGAAGGCCTTGTACTGATCACTAGGGAAGTGAGAGATCTTCTCCGATACCCGCTCTTTACAGCTGAAGACATCATTGTCACTGCCCCGAAGTGGTAACAGGAACGCCGAGTCAAAGGTAGTGATCAGTAGCTGGGATCTAACCCCTCAAAGCTGCCTTAGACTTAGTTGAATTTGAAATCTGATAGCAGATTTGAACTCAGCATACTTGAAAACCTTGAGGAAACATCCCAAGTTATTGCTTTGATCAGCTTGATAGCAAGCCGTAGAGAGCTTGATTCACCAGCGTTTTGCAATGGAGATGTTTAGAGGCCACCCATGACAAGATAGCTAAGACTCAACCGATTGGCGTTCAAAGTGCTACGTTGAGAGCTGTGTCAAATGCCCAACATGAGTTGCCCCAGCGGTTACGGTCTCAAATATGACACATTCCCTTGCCACACTTATCACTACGGCATCGTCCGCCGTCCCGAAGGAACACCCTGTCAGTGGAATATTACAGCAAAACTCTCCGTATCTTGCTCGCTTTCAGTGAAAAGCCGCTTATAGCATGAGAAGACTGGCTCAGACATCATTAAAAATGCTTTCATTGACTTCAGCAGGGTCGAAAACCCCAGAAAACCTCCAAAAATAGTGAATTTAAATTTTTCAACTTTTTAGCACTACTTATGAAATTTTATAAGTAGTCCATCACTTAGGGCAGGTCAATAGCGACCGAACCTTTTTTGAATCAAGTCAAACGGACTTGTAGAAGCAAAGTTACAAGCCTTTAAAGTTTTGGAGTCTTTTATGGCCTGGAGACGAAGGCCATCTCCTGGCGAACCTCGAAGTCTGACGCCTTAGCTGATATCAGCAATGAAATTTTCTAAGTCGGTTTCTTACAGAAACTCGGGATTTGGAATGTCCGAAGCTATCATCGGAGCTCAGAGAGACGACCTACCTCTGACAATCGTTCTCCTCTAAATGAAAAGTCTCCGTCGGTTCCCAGCTTATATAGTGTGTGGCGATCAGCTGATGACGTAATACCCATCATCCAAACACTAAAAATCCCGTCTATCTCCGGTTCTAGTGCTCCGATTGAGCTGGAAATACACCATTTCCATGTAGAATTTGACGCTGAATCCGAATCTGGCCTCCGTTTTCCCATCCGATGCTTCGTTTTGGCTCTACAGTAGGCAGCCATCGCAAAAATTCTAACTCGTTTTTCCGAAAAATGTTGAACATTTTTCTCGCCGATTGACTTGAAACTCTCCGATTGACTTGAAACTCACCATACAGATAAAGAATTTCACGCTGATTCCAAATCTGAAATCCGTTTTCCAATCCGATGCTTCGTTTTGAAGCTACAGCCCAAAACGTCCCAAATTCTAACTCTGTCGTTTTTCGCCAATGTCCCAAAATCTTAAATGGCGTCTCACATCTAAACGAAGACAGATAGGAACAAGCCGATTCTTTCAGTGAATTTGTCTCACTCTTAGCTTTCAAACGAGCTATCGCACGACAAAATCCGTCCACTGGAAGCCAAAATCGAAGCAAGCTGTCCAGAGGGGGGGGGACGTCAGCGAAAATTTTTCTCTCCGATTGACTTGAAACTCACCCTACCGATGCAGAATTTCACGCTGAATCCGAATCTGGCCTCCGTTTTCTCATCCGATGCTTCGTTTTGGCTCTACAGTAGGCAGCCATCGCAAAAATTCTAACTCTGTCGTTTTTTCGAAAAATTTTGAAAATTTTTTCTCTCCGATTGACTTGAAACTCACCATACAGATAAAGAATTTCACGCTGATTCCAAATCTGAAATCCGTTTTCCAATCCGATGCTTCGTTTTGAAGCTAGAGTCCAAAACGTCCCAAATTCTAACTCTGTCGTTTTTCGCCAATGTCCCAAAATCTTAAATGGCGTCTCACATCTAAACGAAGACAGATAGGAACAAGCCGATTCTTTCACTGAATTTGTCTCACTCTTAGCTTTCAAACGAGCTATCGCACGACAAAATCCGTCCACTAGAAGCCAAAATCGAAGCAAGCTGTCCAGAGGGGGGGGGACGTCAGCGAAAATTTTTCTCTCCGATTGACTTGAAACTCACCCTACCGATGCAGAATTTCACGCTGAATCCGAATCTGGCCTCCGTTTTCTCATCCGATGCTTCGTTTTGGCTCTACAGTAGGCAGCCATCGCAAAAATTCTAACTCTGTCGTTTTTTCGAAAAATTTTGAAAATTTTTTCTCTCCGATTGACTTGAAACTCACCATACAGATAAAGAATTTCACGCTGATTCCAAATCTGAAATCCGTTTTCCAATCCGATGCTTCGTTTTGAAGCTAGAGTCCAAAACGTCCCAAATTCTAACTCTGTCGTTTTTCGCCAATGTCCCAAAATCTTAAATGGCGTCTCACATCTAAACGAAGACAGATAGGAACAAGCCGATTCTTTCACTGAATTTGTCTCACTCTTAGCTTTCAAACGAGCTATCGCACGACAAAATCCGTCCACTGGAAGCCAAAATCGAAGCAAGCTGTCCAGAGGGGGGGGGACGTCAGCCGAAAATTTTTTCTCTCCGATTTCGCTGGAAACATCCTTCCTAACCCAAAATTTCACGTAGATTCCGAATCTGGCCTCCGTTTTCTCATCCGATGCTTCGTTTGGGCGCTACACACCAAAACGTCCCAAATTCTAACTCTGTTAAAATTTTGAAGAAAAATTTTTTCTCGCCAATTGCCTTGAAACTCACCCTACCGATGCAGAATTTTACGCTGAATCCGAATCTGGCAGCCATTTCACCATCCACGACAACCTAGACGGTCGCCCACGTCAACCTAGACGGTCGCCCACGTCAACCTAGGCGGTCGGCCACGTCAACCTAGGCGGTCGGTCACGTCAACCCATACGAGACCAACACATCCGAGTCTCACACTCTGTCGTTGCAGAGGGGGGGGGGAGTCAGCGAACATGTTGTGAACCCACCTGGCCGGCACACCACGACAGACTCTGTCGTTCCAGAGGGGGGGGACTCAGACCCGAAGCACCACGGCGGCCGACCACGACACTCTGCCGTTCCAGAGGGGGGGGGCGCCGGTCGAGTGTTTGTCACTTGCTTACTACTGTCGGAAAATAGACCAGAAGTTAGAGGCTATCATAGATATTCTTTTACTCATCACAGATATCTTTAGTGACCAAATATCTAGCGAGTTTACAGTCTTTATGTCTTCCAAAAGGGTCGCTCATGAATGCTGCTTGGACTGTGTGCTTATGCTTCACTTGTTCATCAACACATGGACAATTTGCATCACAGATCAACGCTGCATAATAAAGCTTAACTTTCAAGATAATAAGCAAACTCCAAAATGAAGTATATTATTTTTGCTGCAGATCTTTCACATTGCATGAAATTGTGCCGATTGTAAAGCAAGATTCAAGTTATCCCAAACGGTGTCTGTGTGATAGTTAAAAATGCTAACAATTTATAGTACAAGCCACTGCGGTGGCAAAGGAATGTTCAAAAATCCGAGGACGGAACTCATGTTGCTAACGATCGCTCAATCGAAATAATGATGAAATTAAGAGTTTTAGACCCAATTTATTGGTACGTATAGCTGCCTCGGCAGTGGAAGCGCTCAAATTATAAGGCCTATCAAAAAAATCAAAGCTTTCAAAATTTTCCATAATTTTCCAATATTTTCCAAAATTTTCCATAATTTTCCAATATTTTCCAAAATTTTCCATAATTTTCCATAATTTTCCACGGAAAATTTTGATTCAAAATTTTCCGGAAAATTTTCATCACTATATTTCAGATCATCCCAAATGAATTTCAGATATTAGATGGATTTCAGATTTCTCTAATTGAATTTCAGATATCTATCAGAAACCCAACTTTGAAAGGATCTTAAATTCAACTGGAGAATCTCCAATTCATCTGCAAATGTCTGAAATTCATTTGGGTAGATCTGAAATCGATTTGGAACTAGATCTGAACCATGAGGTAGAAATGGAAGATATGCATGCAGTTTGTCCTCAACGAAGATCGGACAATATGCCAGAAATTAGAAACTGTCATAGATATTCTTCTACTCATCACAGATATCTTTAGTTTCCAAATATCTCACGAGTTTACAGTCTTCCAATATGGTCGCTCATGTATTGCGTGGACTGTGTGCTTATTCTTCACATATTCATCAACATATGGAGAATTTGTATCACTATGATCAAGGCTGCACAATAAAGCTTAACTTTCAAGCTAACAATTAGCAAACTCCAAAATTATTTTTGCTCCAGATATTGCATGAAATTATACCTCTATTCTAAAGCAAGATTCACGTTATCCCAAACGGTGTCTGTGTGATAATCAAAAATGCTAACAAATTAGCACAAGCCACTGGTGGCAAAGGAATGTTCAAAAATCCGCGGACGGAACTCGCAGTGCTACGATCGCTTTAATCGAAATAATGATGAAATCAAGAGTTTTAGACCCATTCTATTGGTATGTACCTGCCTCGGCTGCGGAAGCGCCCCAATTATAGGGCGTATCACAAAAATCAAAACTTTCAAAATTTTCCATAATTTTCCAAAATTTTCCATGGAAAATTTTGATTCAAAATTTTCCGGAAAATTTTCATCACTACCATTGACTTGTATTTGAAGCTTACAATATAAATTGTTATACCATCTGACTTTCTATCTATTCAAAGGAAATCGCATTTAGATTGACCTCGAATTTAGACAAAATGTAGAACTAAATCATGATGAAAACGAGCTTGTATTGACGTCGAATTCCCGTCAACCGTTCAGGACTCGAATCTAACTGAATATTCGAGTTCGATTCGAGCTCATATCTTCCAGGGTGTATACTGTACACAAATTTCAGTAATTCAATTACATAGCCTACTCTGGTACATAATTCAGGTACACAAGTTATGGTAAGAAATTTCTTAAATAATAATTTCATTATGATAATTTAAACAATAATAATATCATTAGTTTGGCAGGCGATTGACGAAGTTATTTTCTCTAGTGGAGAGGTGTGAACACAGATGTGAAGAGGATTCTTACTTATACATGTAATTGTGAATGATACAGACCTTCAGTCTTTGCAATTATAAGGAGAGGCAGAGAAAATTTTACCATCACCTTGCCATCAGTCAGCCGGCAGCGACGCCGTCGACACCCACCCAATACGACGTCAATGGGCCGACGCATTTTTTGTATAGGGAAAATGATAACAATTTTTGTACACAAGGTCATTATTTTCTGAAGTCAAACACATCTTTAAATTGATGAGAAGAAAGTGAGAGTGTCAACGCAAATAGTAAAATAGAACGAAAAATGCTTTCCGATTGAACACATGCCGCATGGAGTTGTCATTTATCTTGAATCATATCTCATATGAGTTGCGGTGAAGATTAGTAGCCTATGGCACGTTTCAGGCACGAAAAGTCTGCACATCTCACTGAACTCGACTGCATCTGCCTCAATAACAAAAATTAACTTAACCTTCGGATTAAATTGATGAAAAAAAGCTCGGTGAATCCAAGTGAAAGTGTGCAACGAACGTCTCGAAATGGGTTCATAATTCCTCAACGAATATATACCCAGTCAACCCGCACGTGTATTTTTGGTGTAAATATAAATACACTACCGTACTTTTGCACGTGTAGCCTACGGGTTGACTGGGTAGGATATTTCTGCAGGCCGCAAGAATTTCGCAAATAGCATAAAGATTCACGATGCAATTGAGCCGATAGTTTCAATCATGGCCCCTCAGCTGCCAGAGACAGGATTTCGCGAAATTAGCAAGTTATTTCGGAGCAGCACACCAATTACACATTCTGTCAACATTTCTAGTTATGAGCACTAGTCGTATTCACCAATGACCATAAAAAAATGTCACGACCAAAATTAGCGTTTTTTAGAAATGACTTGCGGGAGGAAAATGTGTAATTCCTACGTAGTTGTACTTTCGATTATCTTTCCACTCTTTTTCTCATCATTGAACAGTAGGTGTTGTATGAATATTACTTGCTCTGGTGAATGAGTGACTCAAAATGTATAAATGAAAACCATGAATGACGTCAAATACTCCTTTTATTCAGAACGACAGGGCAATCAACAGATGAATAACTGCCGAGTGAAAGCCGGACAAGAAATAATGCGACATCTCACAACTGTACAATTCCATCATACCCGTTCTACAAAAATCCATGGACACTTATAGAAAATTGGTTAGAACGCACTAACAGAAAGACAACGACGACAATAGAACTACCCGAAGTTGAATTTACTTCGAAGGAAATCTGAAGCCATTACGAAATAGATTGAATCGTTTATTACAAAGAAATCGATCGTGATAAGAAACCCCGGCCAGTGGCCAGATATTCCCAAACAAACGGACACCGTAAACTGCAAGTATATTATTTTACTCAATATTCCACTGAGTATAGCATTCATTACAGAAATACAAATCTTCTGACGAAATCACAGAAGGAGAAAAATTACAATCCACTTCCAGACAATAAGACGATAGTCTGGTTTTTACCTCCAGGACAACCTCGTCACCGGGGGCCGCGAGCTACAGCAGTAACTCAAGGCCGAAATGCAGATCACGGTTGGAACATACAGACGGACGACATCAAACCTGAAATCGCAAGAATCAAGAATCAAGGCGCAAGGACTTGCAAAGATGGGCAATCATTTCTGAAGGTAGTTGATTCCTGTTGCTTCTGGTCACATCCATCACTCGACAATCCTTTCGGCGTTTCAATTCTTCAACCAATGATAGAGGTCGACCCTTAGGTACAGGTACAGTGGCGAGCACGATGGCATTCTCGGAAGTTGATGGATGAGCGAATAGTCGGCGGACAGTGCTCTCGAAATCCCGACTTCGTAATTCCATTTTGCCAACTTCATCAATGACGTACAACTGTGGCTCTTCATTTACCACAGGCTGCAAGGTAAACAAAAGCATTGGAAAATCCAACCAGCTCCCATAAATATAATCTGGTCATTGATAACGAAGTCACGATTTCATGGATACCTAAGATAATACGAAAGCAACCGAAGTAAAATGATTGTGAATGTGAATGATTTTGTAAAAATATCTCAGTGGTTTCAGCTTTTTAATAAACTCTAAAAAATTCTCAGATCATAACAATACACTTCAGGATTAACAATTTTCATGAAAAAAGGTTGATAAAAAAGTTCTGATTAAATTCGCAACAACTTTGATGGATAACAAAATACAGCTCGTAGATAATTACCAATCAGACGAAAGCTAAGTAATTGTGAATCACACATGGAATCATAACATGTAAAATATTTAAATTGATGACTTCATCAAAATTCAAGGTTTTTCAAGGGTGATTTCAAAATTCAAACGTTTTTAAGGGCCGCGGGAACCCTGGGTCATACGATGATTTCTAGCAAATTTTTCCGTACGGGTGGTGTGAAGCGATCTTTAAATGCAGCTGCGTCTCATTTTGTGTACCCAAGGTGTGCGGGAGGGACTGAGGTAGAGACTTCGAGTGAGTTGGATGAGTTAAGTGTGGGTGGTGACCGTTTCAAGTCAGTTAAGTCCCTCTGTTAGGTGACATGTTGAGTGCCGTAGATCCGACTTTGCAGTGACTTGGAGGGCAAGGTGTGGATGGAAGAAATTCCATGAACTTGCACCTTTTCTGGCATCCAAAGCTCCTATCTTGAAAATGAAAGGCCACCAACCGTTGACCCCGTTCAACGTGGACAAGAACGAAATGCGGGGAACTAAGTAAAAGTAAACTTATAGTATTTGTCATCACTACTACAATATTGCTGTCTCTTATAGAGTTAGATCGCACAAAATGTTAGCACGAGAGATAACTGGTCAAACTATGTCATAAATGTGTCCTTCCAGTGAGTCAAATGCGCACATATTCGCTGGAAAGTTTGAAAATACGATAAAATTAAAAACCGCAAGTCGGGCAAATTAGTATTGAGGTCCACAACTAAGATGTGACGGGACAAATCCCGTGTTCTCCTCCTGCCGGAATGTATAGGGGGAAAATCAATTTGCCCGCTATAATCAGAGATGCCATAAACATCAGTTTAAAAGAGAATTCAGTCACTTTGGCCCTTCACAATCTCATGGGCCCTTTTATCTGAGGTTATTTAACAATACCAGGGTGTCCACCTGGTGAATGAAAGGTTCCAGGTGTATTCCAGGATTTCCAGGGTAAAATTCATTTTCCAGGTGTTTTCCAGATTTTCCAGGGGGCGCGGACACCGTGCAATACCTAGTTGATTCCAGAAATTACCCTTCTCGGCCCTATTGCAACTTAAGCAGCTGTAATACAATGTTGCGCTCCTCAAAATTCAACGGATCACTCTTATACTATTATTAGGCATCACGAGACATGTGCGAGACAAATGTCTGGTGCAGCTTATAAGCTGAAGAATAATCGGCCATGAAATTTTCAACAGCATTCCTTCCTACTTTCTTTCTTTCTCTGACGCGAAGTTAAGATAGGTCTATGATATTACTTAAAACTAATTCAGTAGCATTGATACTCACCAATTAAAAGAATGTAAGGTGAAATGAAGAGTGGCAAAATTAATAAAAATACAATGCGTAATACAACCACAGAATTAGATATTTTGTTTATCTGCGCGCGCAGATGAATCTAATTCTGTGTATACAACCATACATCAAATTGATAATCCATATACAGTGTAATCAACAGGACGAAAATTACCAATATAACACAACATTTAATCCGTTACAAAGCTCCCAGCCATGCATACGGTTGCAGTTTACCACATAATTGTCGCTCGTTGATGTTTGTTCATTATTTGGCAAAATGTACTGTGGTTGAGCTGGTGATTTTAACGGCTTTTGATGCAACAACTTAGGCTTCATTAGAAGTAAGCAAAATAACAAGAGATCAAATAGTAGTGTGTACATACGTATGTGGGAAAAACACCGCATCCACAGAACACTGCAGAAACCATAATTTCACCTTCTCGCAGGTTGCGAATAAATTTTCTATATACGACTTTCACACCTATCTGCTTACATAATTCAGATATGTAAAAAACGCATAAAAGGGCCTCAAACTTGCCAAATGTATGAGCTTTTAGATGCCACTGAAAATGACTAGGAAACACGGACATCTGATCTAGCGATGAGGACTTAATATCAGTTTAATACAATGCAACTCAGCATGACCGATAATGTAGCAAGCTGTCGAATATACCTAGCATAAATAGGCCACATGGCACGATAAATATTTAGGACATGTATACAGTTTCAGGTCAAACTAAAGTACAAAGCGGTAGATCGATTCGACCTTTCCGCCATCGTGAACATGAATGAAGCGTTAGAGAGTAAGACGATAAAGTACACTGAAAGATCTCAACGCCGTTGGAGTGAAAGAGATAATGGAATTTTACTGTTGTAGTCTTTTTTTAAAAAAAACTCGGAAATGATACTGAGATACTGTGATAGCTGAGTCTCACTGTGTTCTCGGTCGAAAACTCCACATTTGGAATTTTCATATTGATATTCATTGTCAATGCCAGATATAGATGACAGTTCCATGGATAACCGGAACATAACTACGGGGATCAACCTAAAATCGAATACAGGATGCGAGTGGTCGAAAAAATAGGAAAAATAAGAAACCATTCACGCAACAAGAAAATATTATTATGTACTATATTATATTATACTATATTACTAAATATTTGGGATAAATTTCATATGCAACATTTTTGATGACCTCTACATTCTCCCTGTAGCCATTCTAATCTGCCAAATTTTCTATATTTGAAACTGAAAAGTGATAAAGTGCTTCATTGGATCAACAATGTTTGCTTATAGCATAAACGGTATACATTTTCTTAGCAAGCACAATTCACCTATTGAAAGCCGCATTACTGAAGCTAGGTACTCGTACATGAGGACTAAAAATCCAGGTCTGAACAGGAAACAAGAGTTGGTTGGTTGACGGATGCCCGCGACTAAGCGATCAAATCGATTAGTATTTAAGATCCACTTCACATTTGTACTTCCGTCACTTCTGATTTTACTGGCACTGAGGATGTGACAGAATCACTAAACGTCTGCCTTTGTTAATAGTTTTACCTTCAATTTTTATTTTGAATTACAAGTGGATAAAAACAGTGAGAGAGACTTTTCACTACAAACTGCTATAACCAATTACCTCCCGTATACTACAATTAATTATATCATCTTTTTATCATATGTCAGCAAAGCATCAGAAAGATCAAACAAATGAAAGCCGTTCATAGTTTGGAGAAGGTTAATGTTGACGTGATGAAGGTCATCGCATTGATAGGCAGAATGATTGGATTATGACGCAATAACGGAATTACAACCGGCATCTAATTTTAGAATCACGAAACAGCGCCAGCAATGATGACTTCAATCATCCTGATAACGCTTTGTCTTCAATCTGAAGCACCTTTCCATGTAGTACTATGCCGACATTTGTTTTGAGAAATATCTGGAGAACTCTAGGTATTTGTATTTGGCTGGTTTCATCCAATAAAGGCACATCAATTGCCACTACCAGACTCAAAAACATGACATTTTTTCACCGACTATTTTTTGGGACGAGCCTTCGGCGACCTACGGGATACGTCTTCTAATGATCGATAAAAATATTTTGGACAATCAACTGTAGGGTCGAACAAAGAAGCAAAATTGTATAAAATCCTCATTTTCTTGATTACAAGGTGGTACGTGTTACCTTTCAGTGCAGTATTAAATGTGCAATACTTTAGAAGTTGAGTGTTGCGACTCATCAAAATCCAGAACTAATGTCACTGCTGAAAAAGCTGTTTCAGGATTCGTCACCTGATTTTGGCTGAACTGAATGAAACCTTCCTCCAATTATGTAAATTCAATCATGCAACGTTGTGCATGTTGACTCGAATAACTTAGTTCACTAACATCGCTGAAATATTTCATCTCTATTAAGTGCCATCTGAAGACTTCGCTGTTGGCTGCACACAGTTTACGCGCTTATGAAGAGTCATTCGAAGTATTAATCAGAGGACAATTGTAGATAATATTAACCCTCACTTTGTTGAGGGTTGCTAGTGTACGCAGGCTACCCCACCCTTCGTGGTTTGGATGGCGCAGAGAGCAGTAAAAATAAATGACCATCCAGTGCTAGAATCTCTTGAATTCAACGGTCTAGCATGAGGCTCAATTTTTGGTGTTTTTCATATCAGCCAATGCATGTGACGGAGGTGGCAGGCGTTGTGAAGTTACTTTTATAATTAAGAGAAAAATGTCTCTTTAATTATATAAAATTTATATAAAATATTATATTTTATATAAAATATTTTTTTATATTTAATAAAAAAATTTCAACTCTTTTTATCGGTTTACTGATGAAGAATGGACACCAAGCCCGTTGGATAATAGAACACTGAAAATGTCGTTTATTCTTGTATTGACAACGTATTCAATTCATGTTGAAAAAGTAGTAAAGAAAGCATCGAAGAGATTCTTCATTCCATGTAACTTGAAACGTGCCAATTGTCCACCTACGCTAATGCGAAGATGTTATTTAGCTTCTATTCCCTCTGAGCTTCTCTATTCCGTTCCTTGTTTTAGCAATCTTTCAGACAATCTTCTTAAAAAAAACTTATAGCCATAGATAAGAGAGCTTATCGGATCATGGGTATCTCGTGTAAAAAGGACGATTCCCTCACAGTGGCGGTTGGCAGAGTATGAAGTTGTTTGCGTGTGATGAGAAGCACAATGATCTTCCCTTGTGACAAATGTTTTGTGAAAGACACTGTCGCACGTCGAGAAAACGGACTATACTGAAACGCCCACTCGCACGGACTGAACAGTCTTTTGACAAATTGTGTAAATGCCTTTTAAGTTCATGTTTTTTACTTTGACTAGTTTAGGATCTAGGCAGCCGTGTACGCTTCATTCTTTGTAACTATTTCATCGATGTTGTAATGTACTCACCGACCATGCTGAGACAATAAAGTTGCTATTCATTCACTCGCTAAAGAGTTACCATGCTTACCTATTAAGAAGTTTGGAATTCTCTTTGGGCCCTTATAGAGCAATATCTAAGAACCCCCAACTCATACATCACGCTCGAAACACATTTACTTGACAAAAAATGTCAAATAAAGAAAACGTGAAGTATGAGTGCAACACACATACGGAAGTCCTTTCAATGTACCTAAGAATAATAATGAAATTTACTTTGCGAGCTAATTGCATAAACTCTCGGTGGGTATGCTTCTTCGGTGAACAGACGTAAATGCAGATGTAGATATATTTACCTTTTAAATCTTTCATTTACGTTCAAAAGAAGCAGTCGAAAGATAGCAATGCTGAAAGTGTTCAGTTACTGTCCGAGGAAGTCAGTTCACAATATTCCATTGATATTCTGAGATTCTCTAAGCATGGGTAAATAGATTTATCAGGAACTCCTCTGCATCAAATGATCGTCACAATCTTGATATTAATATAAGCGCTTGTGAAATTGATAAAGCACGAATACAGTGGGAAAAAGAGTTTCGGGTGAAGAATTTCACGATATAAAGGAATCAATCAGGACAGGTAATAGAAATCAGATGAAGCAGCACATAGGACTTCAGAAGAGGATGTCCTTCTAGCACCTAGGACGTCTGAATGAAGAAGGGATAA
The DNA here is from genome assembly GCA_907163375.1 of Prostheceraeus crozeri. Classification (NCBI taxonomy): domain Eukaryota; kingdom Metazoa; phylum Platyhelminthes; order Polycladida; family Euryleptidae; genus Prostheceraeus; species Prostheceraeus crozeri. Next base: position 652,557 of record CAJQUW010013269.1, on the reverse strand, counting down.
TATGTTGCTCAGAAAGAAAACAAGCCTGTCCTGCCTCCAAAGAAGCATCATTACGCTGCGCTGACAATAATGGCAGTCTATCAGAGATATCTGCATGCTGCTGTTCCGCATACTCTTGCGATGCTTCGGCGGACGTTCTAGATTCCTCAGGGCAGAGTTGCTGTCAAAAGCTGTCTCAGACGCTGCTTGACATGCAATCGAAATCAAGGGCCTTGTTATCAACTGCCTCCTTTCAGTACGTGGAGGAATGAGAAAGTTTCTTCATCTCCGCCATTTTCATAGACGTCGGGATTTACCGTGGCCCAGTAATCGTTGTTGACTACGCAGAAGGTTCAACTGTGAAAGTCTGCGTTGTTCACTTGTGTTACGTGCCGTGTCGTTCATTTAGAAGTAGCCCCAGACTTGTCAACTTCCTCTTTTTTTATGTGCTTTAGAAGATATGTTTCTCGCACAGAGGTTACAAAAGAAATAGTGTCAGACAATGCGACGAATTTCAGGATGTGTAAAAAAATATTGGACAAGGTTTTCTGTGAATTTTCTGTTGATTGTGATGTGAATTTATTTATATATTTCTGAGCAAGGTGTAAAATGAATTTTCATAGTACAATTTGCTCCTTGGATGGGTGGACACTATGAACGGCTGGTTGGATTAGTGCTAAGAATACTTTGCGAAAATTTATGGGTAAACTTTTACTCACTCGCGAGCAGTTGATTACCCTTGGAACTGAAAATGAACCGGTTGTCAATGCAAGGCCTTTGCTAAGGTTTATACAAAGGCCTACCAAATTTGGTTTATGTAACTATTGATGTGAGGTCGGATTATTCGCTGTCTCCCTTGGACTTGATTCTTCATAATTCTAATAGTGGGTTTCCTGTTGTTGATAATCATGATGATCCTGACTACTGTCGATTTCAATTCTCATATGATGATGAAGGAATGATTATTTGCAAAGATTACGAGAACGTTTCCAAGTTGCACATAAGCAGGAAAGGTATACAACGTCGCCAAACCCAAGAATTGGTTAAGTTGTCTCAGTCAAGAATAATCTACCAAGAGGTGAATGGAGATTAGCAAAGATAGCGGACACGTTTCGAAGTCATGATGATCAAATTAGGTCAGTCAGACTCATCACACAAAACAAATTCACAGGCTAATCAATCTACTTTATTCACTTGAAACAGAGTGACACATTAACAGAATTCATCATAGTCAGACGAATGCAATACGTCAAACTTGTATATAAACTGATTAACTGTCCTGCTTTGTTAAAGAAGATGCACAACATATGCTCGTGCTTTTGTGCGTGTAACATGACTTCATTGAATCTGTGTAATGACTTGATTGACTTAACTACTTTTTTGATTGTTTACTTGTGAATGTGAGTCATCTCAGTGATATTCAACATGATCATGATCAGTCTGATCATCATGGAAGTGAACTCTTCTATATGAAGTGTGAACATCAAGAACGATATCTTGCGATGACAATATGGATCAAATGTTGGTGCACGTTAATGCATTTGAAATATTTGTACATATGTCAAATGCTTTGCTGTGCTGCGGTGAGCACACATGTATCTGTGATCGTAAAAATAATGTGTACATACGATTAAAAACTGTTGTTTGGGGGATGGGGAGTGTCGCGAGCGCTAAGTAATATTTGTGAACATTGTCTGTAAATGACTTCATTTTGTTGAAGTTGTGATGAAAATTTGAATATAATTGCTTTTCTGTAAAGTTGGGCATGTGTCAGATTATGTCACTCGAACTATTGTGATTGATAATTCAATAAAGAATTTGACACAAACAAACATTTTGTGGTATAATGAAACTAGTGACGAAGTAAATTTCACTACAACTTTTCTATGAAATTGCTGTCGTCAAATTAATCTCGCATCAACAGCAATTTTGTAAATAATTGAGCTGTTTTAATCAGAAAAAGCATTCACACATATGTCAATGAAATAATAATGTGTGAACTCCTTTCCATTGAAAATTATCCACATTATCCAGATATTAGAAATCGGATCATCAAAATGTCCTTAGTTTACATATCTTCCTAGAACATCCCTAGAATTATCTGAAGAGGATTATTCCCTAGAATAAAAATGTTACTCTGCGACCTCATACGAAATTCTCTTTCCTTGCATTGAGACGAAAATTGAGGCAATGTTTCATTGTTTTCTATTCATCACGTCACAACAACGAGTTAATTCTTGTTTTAATGAACGTTTTCATCACTTCATCAAAGAGGCCGCATTCACTCAATTATCGTTTCACTTTCACAAATCAGAAGAACGGTTGAAAGATCATTTGTGATTCTCACGATGAAGCAGAGGAGAATTCTTGCAGCAGCGACTCGAATCTGCTGCGCCGGCGCGCGACGGTGAAGAGGAAACATCGATCCTCTTCCCCAATCCTTCCTTCGTGTATACTCTTGAGAAATTCAACGTCAGATTCTCTCCTCCTGCTTTTTACATTTCTCATCAACGCGCCTCTTCTCCTCCCAATTGTGAGAGATGGAGAAGATTGGAGAAAAGAGGATGTAGATTAATTTGAAATTAATTGAATAATTACATTTCATCATTATCATTAATCAAAGTTGAAGAAATCACTGAGACGATCATCCTAGCTATGAAGAGACAATGAAATTGTACACATAAGGTAGAGATGGATCTGCGCTGCGCACTGAACTATTGCTGTTGATGCACGACTGAACTCACATGATTTCAATACATTAATGAGAACTTCTTCGTTGACAGACATCACCTCGAATTGAAGCTTTGTATCCAAAGCCATTACTTGTTTTTGTTCCACAGAAGCTGAGGTGGATATTATTGTTGATAAGTTAACGCCATTGAAGTGAAACAGCATTCAAATTTGACGGAGATGGGTGTATTGATTTAACGCGGCCGCGTGGGAAAGCGTGAATCGGTCTTTCATGTCGAGTGAAGTGTAATGATTTAGCGTAGGGTTTATTACGTATCACAAAGAGTAATAAATTGCGTAGCAGTTGATTTTTCATTTCAGTATCAATCCATACATGCTCAAAGCTTTCATAAATTGTTCTTCAGGAATCAAGGGGTAATAAACTAAGCAACGAAATCTTATTTATATGATAGGCCTATCAACCTTGAAGATACAGCAAAGAAGGCAAGACAATTTGAGATATCATTCACATATTGAAACTGATTACTGACGCTTATTGTGTGGTGGTTCTTGTTCCGGACCTATCACGTAGCCAATTAGGCGAGAAGGGTGTTAAGATAATTAATTACAAATCAGCAAACATTTATTAATGCCGCTTGTCGACACTGTGCATTTTGTCTTGAATAGATGCTAGTGTAGTGCTTAGAAATACATTCATCAATTTAGGTCTTCTCTTTACAGATCCTTGCAGACTTATCTACTCTGCTCAAAGTTGTCATTCTCACTTCAAATCACAGTTTGCAAATATCTCACATCCTGATTTCATTATCATTCAGTAAACATGTAATTTTACGCAATCCATGTTTTTTTCATGTCACACGATTCTGATATTCAGACAAAACAAAACAGAAATTAATTAGCTGCTGTGCATCAGGATAGGCCCAATATAAAAACGACAGACATTGTGGAGTGCTAGAAAGAAGTATTTAAAACATGTCTGAAAGCATTGAAAATACAGCCAACCCTATGTGAAGTCAAAATAGTGTAAAAGTTGAGGGACTAGCTTCTGGAACAAAGTACCTGCTGCCTTACACCAAGCCAAGTGTCAGAGTCCGTCCATCATTGACTTTTTAACGTCATATCTGCAGAAGCAGGCGGGTATTCAGACATCAATTTATACCACAATTCTATGACTTCTATCACTAACTTTTTTCGTATTACCGTTCATGTCTGCGTTTGAGTGTTCAGGTTAGAGGTCGAAACACAACTACCTGCTGATGACTGACGGACTGCAGTATTATGTTTTATATCCCTTAATCGGTAGCTGAAGTAGTGGTCGGTGTATTGTAATTCAAATGAAGAAATGTGGGATTACATGAAGTATTATAGACGGATGAAGAAACTGGTAATAACAAATTCAAGTGAAGAAATAGTATTTTCCATGTGTAGTCTTAGGTATAGTGTGTATAGCTTCATTGCTTTCGGTGTAGTAGTGTCATTGTAGTTCTTTTGTTTGCCTCCATTATCCACTTTCCACTTTGTGTAGTGTCAGATATAATTCACTTGTAATCGGTAATCGTTGTATTGCCATATTTTACATCCACTTTTCCAATTTTTATTCATCGGCCTCCTGTTGTTTTATAATATCCATTTTTAATTTCCTTAACCTTTGGTGACCATTGTCTTATTCTATTTCCACTATCAGCATCTGTAGTCGGTACAGTATATTAGACGTCTGTTTTGAACGTGTATGCATGCGGCAGTGTTTGGAATCTATGGCATTAGTATATTAACAGCAAGAATGAGTAGTGTTACAAGTCTTAAGATTTCCATTTTTTACCAGATATTGGGCCAAAGCTGATCAATTTTAATTCGTTGCCACGAGAAAGCTACATTGAGTTCTTTTAAGAACTGATTAATCCAATGGTTACAGTAGCATTGCCTTTGTACACTTGCGGATTGGAGAACGCCATCAGTCCTAATTAGGACTACTTTAACTAATAATTCAAATTAGTAAGCATTATATTCTATTATAAATGGCCGTTGGGAAGATTTTCATCATCGTATGAGAATGTCTTGTGTGTCACATGCATCTCAGATATAGTGAGTAATAAATAAATCTTGGATCTTGAATCGGCACAGTTCATGCTTCATTACATTTGTATCACGATGTCTACATTGCAGGGTGCACCATTAACTCATTTTCATGGAATCACGCTATTCATCTTAAGCAGTGATGTGCAGCGGACAGTTAGCTGGAGCTGAGCGGAGCCCTAAAAAGTAGTCGGAGATGGCTGAGCTTCAAATGAAACGGAATTTGGTGGTTCCAACCGCGCCATATCACTGCCGCTTAGGGAACAACGAAATCATACATCCGCACGTTATTATGCAACTCTTCTCAGCAGCGATTCCTGACACGTGCGAGAATGTATTGCAACATCAGGCACTGCAAATAAATTTCAAAGTGAAAAACGCTTTTTGACTTATTAAGCTGCTCTAATATATTTTTCTTATGCCAAAACAGATTGCACCATACTAAACATAACACTGACTGTGGATGAGAAAACAATTCAGGATGAGCGTCATGCATGATGTAGGCCTATCTGAATGCTTTCTAATATGCAGCAGAAAATAAGTTCCGCCTGCAGCCCACAGGTAGAACTTGGGTACATGAATACTGTCGAGATGAGTCTTATGTAAGCAACACAGCATGTACAGACAACATCCCACTAGGGCCTATGAACTGAGTACCATTAAGCGAATACTATAGTAACGGAGCTGGCCTGCACTCCAAAACAAAATTAGCCAGAGGGTAGCGGAACTCTAAGAAATATGGCTGGACATGAGTGGATACCAAAAAAAAGCCTGAGCGGAGAGGTTCAAGCTGAGCGGTTAGGAGCCCGCAAGTTCATAGCCTTCCACATCACTAATCTTAACACAACCAATGAGTCTGCTTGTGAAGTCACTGACCTGTTCATACTCGTGCATAATGGAATGTGATATACCAGAAGTATATTTAGAAACCCATTGACTATATTGGTCTCACTGGATGAGAGAGATCCGTAATTAGACTATCAGATTGAGCCACTTGAAAACCGTTCTAATAGTCATAGATTGAACTAACCGTCCTATCACGGCACTTCACCCTTGCTTGGAGAAATATTCTGATGATTCGTATCGGAGGATGACCCCATCAATTCCATCAATTTTGCAATCTCTGAACAAATTGATCAATAAGCATACTCGCCAAGCTAAAATCGTGATTTGACAGCCAGCCCGTCAATCGAAGAAGTTCACAGCCAATGCTCCTACTCGCATCTCTCAAAAATTCGTGTGGATGCAATATCTTCGCAAATAATGCTGTACAATGGAAACGGCAAACAGACTGGAAGCACAGTACATATTCACATGTTTGTGTTTTAGCATCACATTGTCTACATATTGCTTACATTGATTGTATCTGGAAATTGAGAATCATGGAATGAATTCAATTACTTTCTGATTGAATGCCATGAAATAAGTTATTTGAATTGCTGCTTCTCGGCACACATCATCATAAATGATGAGTTATTAAGAAATAGTTTGTAGTTCCCTATTGTGGGGCTAATCAGTACTGGTACCGTTTCAACTACATTCCCACGAACTGAGTAGTGAGAAAATGTGTGGCGTCTTATTATGATACGGGATTCTCATGATACATCTACTTCTTCAAGGCATATAACACAGTACACGATCTTCAGGTGGTTTCAGGTTTTGAACCGCCTGGTTGTTTCCGTCAGGTGATTTTCAGTGAGTAACTTCATCCTACGTAGAAACCGCAGTCTGAGATAAGACAGCCATTGCTAGTCATAGAGTTGGTATATTAGATAGAGTGGTAACTCCGCATTTATTAAATCCCCAATGTGTATACACTTTCGATTTTATTAAATGATCTCAAGGGAGATACAGGTGGTATTGTCACCAAATGTGAGATATGCAAGGAGATATACAACGGAATTGAGTGATCATGATTGCAATGCAAAAGGAATGATGGTATTTCACAAATTCTCATGACAGCCTTGGAGATTTAATGTTTGCTAAATTAGCAATTCGATGGGTTCTTATTACTTTCATGCTGAACCTCAAGAGTTTTTTCTTAAGTGTGATCATATCACAGCTGCAACCTGCCACTGGCACAGCAAAATCACAATCAAAGACAATGACTTCATTTAACTTTGAAAGATGTAAATGGTTCCACATCACTATTCAGTTTCTAGAAATGAAACATGAATTTAGTGAATCATCAAATTATGCCGGTGAAAATTGAATTGAAAACTTCAAATTTCAGCCAAGAAAGCACGAATAAAATCGTGATTTTTTCATGAAGACTTTCATTATAATATTGATCATCAAATTCCCTTGATTTCCGCTTAGTTAGGATGCTTAATGGCAAATATTCATTCCTTTGGATATCCAACTTGTTTCATACTACTTATATAGGAGAGTCATCTCGGTAGTATTCAAATTGGCAAAATTTGAATTTTTTCAAAGGTGCTCAAATTATTTTTTGGACCACGGGAACGTTATCTCCGCAAAAAACTGAATCTTTTGATGTAAAATTTTTCGCTGTATACAGATACTTTTTTGAGTCGACACTCTACCTATATATCCCTACTCTATGTTGCTAGCACCGCACTGAAATATGTACCAGTAGGAGCCCTGAACACAATAAAAGATGTAGAACCAGTGGTCAGAAGATATTTTTCCATTTTCCGCAGCTCTACTAATACCAGCGAATTCCAGAATCATATTTCATGATTAAGCGTCGCTCGTATCAAAGCCTGACCAAGAACACCTAACATCTTCCATCCTGAGCTGATAGCTCTGCAGTAGGCTAGAACTAATTGCTGCTCGTTCTGCATCTTCGATGTCATAGACTTATTGGAGCAATCGGAGCGACAGGGGCCAAGATACACATGCAGATTTGTCAGGGAGTCTAGATAAGCCCGCAGCTACTATTACAAATTTCTGTCTTGAGGTGTGGCTAATATTCGAAGATACAATGCACTAAGATCACATAATTAACACTGCGTCCACAGTAATGTACCAACGGTCAATATTACACTGCGCACAATGGCGTGCTGTGAAAGAACTTGTGTTGATGTTGATTGTTGATGAATATGAATAAGGTCTGCTGATGATTCCTGTCATGTGAAAAATAGCTATTCAAGGCCTTCATTTTTCCACTTCGGATGGAATGCAGTATTAAATTATTCTCCTTTTTACCGTCATTAGAATAAACTTGAATTAGATGCCCGTTGATACCAAATTCCTCCTAAGGAGACGATGGTGAAATTGGCTTCTCATTGACTATGGGCCTGTTTCATTACACTAAGTACATGCACTATAGGGGGTGACAACGCGTCATGGAGGTGGTCTGAAAAATCTGTGATGACCTTATCAGCTGCATCAGCTTGCAGTTGAATTCGATGTTTAGCCGTTATTCATTACCCTTGAACACCATTATCTGAACGATCTACTTAACCATCTGACTTGTCAGGTGGCCACTGTTAAAAAAATTCTCGAACTTTCTGACAAACTTGAAATACTATCTATTTTACTACAACTCTCACATAGGGGATTCATAGAATGTAAATTAACTTTGTGGAGTTCTTTAGTATCGTACTTTTCTATAATAACGCTCATGGGCCTCTCTTTGGAAAAAAATTTCACAGCATATTAAGTAAATTGGCCTAAGTCTTTCAAGCCATTTCTGCTGACTCGCGTCTCTGGTGAAATTTTCTTAGATTTTGCGAGGACTATTCCTTTTTCCAACGACATAACCTATTATCTCATCAGCATTAGGATTGCAAACTTTACTTTTATTTGAGATTTGATAGTCTACATTAATGAATTAAATCATCACATTGCCTCTGAACCAAGGGCATCTCAAGAGATAAGTCCAAGCTGAGATCTCGTTCATGAATTAAAGGCGCACAAAGTAATTGACATGAGTAATTTTCCGACTTGCACAGCGTTAACTATGGGTCACCAATTTATTAAAAAAAACCAATCTGGGATGGAAATGGAATGTAGACAGTTCCATTGTCTACATCGATGTTCAAAAAGATTCAAAAACGCCGCAAGTTGCTTCCGGTAACAAATTAAGATAAAATAAGATATTTAGGGATAGGGCTAACTGTTTAATTTACAGGAATGTAAAATGTATGCAAGACCTTGTGATAATGTAGATTGAAAAAGTGGCTTGTTTATAAAAATAGAACTAATTTTTGGAGCCAATATTCTCTTGCAAATTCATCTAATAGAAGTCACTTGGTTTTATACGAAAAAACACGATGATAAATATGCCTATATACTTTGGCAACAGGTAACCCTAGCAACAAAGACTGAAATTTTTTCCATAAGCAGAAATGTTGTAAAAAAAGTCAATGTCACTCATTCTGATTAATCATATAATCCTGTTAAGGTTTCCTTGTAATTACAACAGAACCCTTGAATACAAACTGCAAGCTGCACAAGACGACACCGCAAAATGCTTACCTCTATCTCGGGCAGGGCGTGGCTTTCGAAAGAGTCGATAAGGATGGAGTAGCGCCCAAGACGGGGATTTCTTTCGTCTTCGGATGGATCACTGACACGTGCTAAAGGAACAGTCACTTTGCCTTCAGGGAGCAGAACGACATCAAACCCCGTTCTCTGTCCGCGTTCATCACCAGCTTCGACATTTTCTCGCACTTCGGCAGTATAAAATCCACGAACCTTCACCCGTTGGCGCATTGCTTCGACTGCTTTCCGCACTGCTGTCGTCTTTCCAATACCTGTTGAGATCAAATGAAAACGTGTCTTTAACGAGTCGCAGTATATTGAATATCTTACGAGAATGACAAAGATCAAGTCAATAAAAGAAACCACCAACACCCTTGATTCCCCAACCGCACTCGCCTGCCCAGGAATCGAACCGAAGTCCGCGGTGGAGAAGGTGCGAGCTCGGCTACAAAATGAATGCTAGTAGCGTTCTGTCAATTATGATAGGACAATAAGCTATCGGTATCACTTAGAGATGACTTCTGCCTTCACTCACATTCCTTTTGTACCGTTGTACCCAGTGAAGAAGGTGCGAGCTCGTCTCCACCGCGGACTTCGGTTAGATTCCTAGGTCGGGCGAGTGCGGTCGGGGAATCAAGGGTGTTGGCGTCTTTTATTGACTTAATAGTTGTCATTCTCTTTAGATATTAAACATGCCTTTGGCAATTTAGTTGGCATGAATCAATGTTTCTCAGCTCTTTAATAAATTGAGTTCGCAGTATGGAAATGGCCTGAATACAAGTTGCGGATGACTTACACCGACATTCCTTTTTAAAAAGACACGTATAGGCCTAATACCGCATCTACAGAGTGTTCGGCTAAAGGACGTGAAATTTAAAAGCTCCAATCATATTCATCCGTTAAACTGTGATGATCGTAGAAAATATTCAAAATGGTCACCATTTGCAACAAGTCTTTGTTGCTCTCAAATAGAAATACAGCTCGCGTCTAGGGTTAGGATGAATGGAATCCCAACCACCTGCTAGGGCATTGTTCAAGTTGTCAACGCATTGATTTATGAGCTGTGACAGAACTTTAGCGATGAAATTTACATTGATGAGATTGAGACTTTGAGTGTCAAGTAATGGTTTGCCACTGCCTTGTTGTCACGTTCACGGCCGTTCATTCAAACAATCAGCATCCCGGAACATGTTTGAACACATTTCGCTTCAACATACGGCTTGAAGTCACTTTTAGCTTTTTGCTAATAGGAATGTTATTCTGGCCAGAAGTGTAGCTTTCAAAAGCACAAGCTTGTTTCTGTAGATGCAAATACAGAAGAACATTTGATCAATCGTTGATTTCGATCACGTTCCACAACAGACAGAGATCTTGTTGGCTTCAAGGCTAGTGGAAAACAGCAGTTCGAAAAACAAAATCAAACTTTCTCGCTTGGCCATTCCTTTTCTTGCTAGCTATCTCCCTATATTCTTTCTTTATTTTCGCAACAATTTACATATTGACATATTTTATTAATTTTCGCAAAGCATCTAGACAGAATGCAGCTGTATTCGAAAGGCCCTTCTCAAAAGTTTTGCTTTGAAAACCACGGTAACTTCATCCTCAAAATTAGTGACTTGTCTGTGCAATAGTACATGTCACCGGGCCCTCCAAAATTCCACTTCACTTAAAAAAATTTAAATTGTTTGAACAAAAAGCTTCTTAATTACCTCACCATATTCGATAAATTAGACTCAAGAAAACACAGAAATTCATTGTAAAAAATGAATTTACGTCATAAATAATTCTCTTCGTCAAATCTCTCGACCTTTGCCGGGAACGAGTGACGGGGGCCAGAAATGCATCTACATCATTAATTCATCATCAATTTCTGCCACAGAGTCAACATCAGAAAATTTTGTTTTATCATTTTCCGTCATTCTATTTGCGAAGGGGATTCAGAAATATTGAAAATTCTGATAATAAATGATTACAAAAACATATTCGAAATATCATCTAAAAATCGATAGATATCAAGCACGCTTTCTCTTGGCAGATACAAATCATCTGTTGACATAGTTTCAGAAAATACGTTGACGAAACATACTTTAATTTCGCATGTTTTAATTTCGCGGACAGCTGAAGACCAGAGCAGCGGCGTAGTTAACCGCATGCTGAATTACCTTCACATCATCGAAATTAGTATCTTAAGTCGCTAAGAATTAGTAAGAACAATTGACTGCAAAGCCAAATTATAAAGATGAACTTCAGCTAGATAGTGAATGAATGAATTTACCTGGAGGACCGGTAATTATCAAATGTCTGGTGTTCTCCACTCGTGATGCCATATCTGAAAAAAAATAAATAAATAAATTAGTATAACTCATCTTTGAAGTTGGAAATAAACAGCATTGCATCATTTTCTACAACACAAGATGATCAATGCGACCGTATAGAATAAATAGCCAGCTGTGACAAACACCCAATATTTATGGAAAATCACAATGAAGATCTGAGTACATTGTTCCCAAAGAAAGAAAAGATTCTCTAGTGAATAATCTCTAGATTGAAGAATGGTTAATAGCGTGCGTCAGCAAATGCGCAAGATGACGTCACAAAGACATGCGCCAAGAATGTGTTGCAGTCACAAATGATTCAGGTCGCAGATGAAGTATTTCGCGATCACTTCCGACTAACCCTTTCACTTCCTCTCTCTCTCTCTCGTTTATCTTCAATCTAGAGTGAGTGTGCGCACGCATGCATAGCGTGCATCACAACTACATTTATAACAAATTCATCTCACTGCTACACACCTACTTTCACAACGGTAGAATTTATCATTACAAAAACCAAGCAGTTAGTAACAAAAGCAGTAAAAAATTATGCAAGCTTCATATCATGGGCTTTGCTGTCATGTGCGAAGATGTGCCACTCACTGTTCGGCAATTTAGTAGCAGGAATAATCAAACGATGTTTGATACTCCATTATTTGCAGCAAACTGATTAATTCATTACTAAATACAATCAATTCAAATTAAAGCATGTTTCAGTCTTATAATGGGACTCTTCTTTCTCACCAGAATTATTTGGATCACAGAAATCTCACCATGGCATCAATTACACGTGTATATCTAGGACTTGTGAAATTTTAAGTTGCCGTAAATCACAGATATATTACATACCTATATCTCGGACACATTATAGATATATGTATCTAGGACAACTGAAATTTCTTCTCGCAGATGATATGTTTTCCAACAGAAAACATAGCACTGATAGTCTTCTTTTACATGCAGGTGACGAAATCATGAGTTTGAAGAGCACACTAGTCCGACACATGAGTCATTTATCTTTCTGCCTAAATGAGTCCTATATATAATTAGGGCATGAGATTAAATGGATAGAAATCGTTCTAAATGTGTCATAACAAGTAAAGTTGGATTTCCTTGATCGCGATCTATATGCATCATAAAGAATCAAATGTCATATAGAGCAGATAATTGTGAAAACAAGCTTCTGGTTATAATTAAAATTCAATTAATTGAATGTATATCGTGGCGAGAAATTCTTGCCTCTGTGCTGACAAAAAACAGTGATTACGGAATTGAGAGCAACTTTTGAAATATTATCACCAAATAAGAGAAAAAGGAATGTGTGGCAATTTGCGTGTCCTGCTACCAAAAATCATAAAAGATGAAACTTGGATCGATAACAAAGATTGCTATGTGATTCAAACCAAATAAGTTACATTCGCATTAATAAAGCACAATTTTAATGAATCCTTCACCCTCTCACCCCATCCGCAGCTATTGGAACTTTATCTGTGCCTAACCGCACTCGTGAGTAAGAATGGGTGCGGTTATACCCATAATGCTCTATGGCTAGGGCTCCTTAATATATGCTCTTAACCCGTCGCAAGGATTGGAACGAAGTGACTGATTATAACTGAATGGCAATCGAATTTTAAAAAAATATTTATTCAAGTCATTAATAAGAAAAAAATAAATTGATAGATTGATTTCGGCCAATCACTGTTGCAATTAAACTAAACATGGTTTAGTCCTGCTTTCTGAATGGCTAGCGGCATGGTTAGCTAAGAGAATCGCACATTGAAAAATAAGAAGGACGTCAATAATGTGGCTGGTAGGATGCTGTAAAACCTGTAAAAGACCGCCATGGCTGTCTATTTTCCAACTGTCTTTTTGGGTGGCGGTGTGCTTTTCAACATCTCCAAGTTTAAAAGTATTCAAAAATATCACTTTTAGACTGCCTGTATTTACGCATTATCTATGAAACTAATACTTTCATAGACTAATAAATATATAACCAAATGCTTTACTAAACGCCCGGTATATTGTGAAAGAATTTACATTTCTGCTTATTAGTGTGACTTGCCATTTTATGATTGAAACATGCAGTGTTGTGTAGCAAAATTACTCACCCCTGCTAATTTTGTAAAAAAAATGCAGCTTGTGATAAAGCTAATATGATGTAGAAAAACGGAGTTTCTATTTACTTGATTGATTATGCTTCAATCATGTGCTTAGTTATCATTCATCTTCTGTCCGTGGCGTGAGTTGCTATTTTCAGCATGTCGTCAGTTGCTATTTTTAGCTACTGGACAAACTCCATTTATTTATTAAAGCGCGATTCTTTTCGATCGATCAGTCAGGCAGTCTGATATGGATATGCCGCAGAATTTCGCGCTTTGATAATCTCTAATCATGTTTCTGGCATGAATATCTAATCAGCTATTCGCGTACTTTGAAAGTTTCTCGACGAAGCTGTGGACGCTATATCAAATTATCCAAGCAGACTGGCTCCACCAATATAAGGCGTGAATTTTGTGGCGGACAGAAACGTCTGAGCTAAAGAACTGAACGAGCACTGGCCCGAGAAAGTATGAAGGACCCACGTCTTACATCTAGACAACTGACTGAGAATGTTGGGGTCATGCATTGAAAGTGAATCTTTCAACTGTTCGACGACATTCGCTTCGTGGTGGAATACGATCATATCGGCGACTGAAATCACCATCTCTTTCATCATCACAGCGCAGCGTTCGTCTAAAATTGGCACTTGACCATCAAAACCGGAGTGCAAATAATTCGCCACGAGTAATATTCTCCGACGAAACTTCTGTCCACGTGTGTTCTACTCCCACATGCTTTGTCCATCGTAAAAAGGGATGTCCTACTGCGGTGTGTCGACGGACTTTCGATTTTCATTTTCCCGTATTTTTCCCGGATATCAGCAATATTTTTCAAGGGGTACTAAATTTGCCTTACACCTTATTGATAAATGCTAGAAGTTACGCATCTGATACATTCCCAAAACTTCTCTATTTAGAATGGTGCTGAGAAACTCTGTCATCGATGTCCATACTCATGTTATCAAATTGGAAATCAGCTACATATTTAGCCTACATATATACTTAGGATAGTTTTGACTTCCGATGTGTAAATCATATGTTTGTCCCAAGAAGATCCTTAATACGGGACTACGCTCAATTTTACGTAAATACACATTTGTAATTTAACTATCAACCATTCAAGTTGGAGCGAATGAGCAAAACAGTTTAGTATTTTCCAAACACGGTCTCGAATCATGTCTATACATATACGAGTATGAATATCAACATCGCATTTTAACCATTGATAAATTTGGGTAAAAACAATTCAGTTGCTTACACAGGTGAATATTATTATTAATCCGAAAGAAATGCTATCGAAAATAGATATCCGATTGAGCGCAATTCAACCAACTGAAGAACTATCAAAATTACGGTTAAATACAGTAGAACCGGACAACTAAATGGCTTTGGAATGCTATCAATATCGATATACGATCAATGATCTATTGAAATTATTGGTTTACTGTAAAACCTTTTGTACCACCTCGATATAAACCGACTGGAATAACATTTGGAATGCAATGACATCATCAGTATCAGTCCTTTGAAATGCATCTGATTTTGAGTGAAACGAAAATGAGAGCACTATAACTTCAGATCAACCATATGCAATTAAAATGCGCAAAACCCATCAATACTGGTAAGATGGCATCCTGGAAAATCCCTCAAATGATACAACGAAACAGTTTTGTAGAATGGCGATAGACATCATGTTCGTTTTGAAGAATAATGCAATATCCTTGAAGATAGCTTGGAAAATATTGATGAAAATGAATTCCATACCTGGAATACGACCATTGCATTATTGTCATTGAGCAGTATAATTTAGTATACTGTACTTTTTTTGAACTAATGTTCAATACATAAAAAGCAATGTCATTCAATTTTTCATTTTATCCAACTACATTTGTTTAAACTTAGTCATTTTCAGGAATCCCTAAAAATTTCAAGGGGTCATGACAGTTTCAAGGATTTTCCCGGGTCGTTTTCTCGGATTGTCGACACCCTGTATTAGAAAGGAGCATACAACTCTTCACCGTCCATTTCTTCGAAAGGTGATGCTTTGGGGTTACATTTCGATCTTTGGCCCCGGATCGCTCATTCCTATAGATGGGACTATGAATTCTGCCAGGTATGTTGATATTTTATCTCAACATTTGCGCACATTGGTTTCCTGATGGTGGTTACGTCTACCAGCAAAACAACGCTCCTTGCCATCGCAGTTTTCTTTGAAATTTCTTTGAAGACCAACGCATCCCTGACCTCCGCTGGCCAGCGTACAGTCCGGACTTGAACTGTATCGAAAATGTGTGGCTATACTAAAACAAAATTTGCATGCGAAAGCGCACACTTCCAGGGAGGCGTTCATTGCATCAGCCCGGGCCATATGGGAAACGGACGACGAATTCAGAGCAGCATGTTTATGCACAATCCAAAGTATGCCACAACGCATAAAGGAGTGAATTTCCTCTACAGGTGGCTACACACGCTTTTAGTTTTGTTCCTTTCTTTTTTATGACCATTCTCATGCTTGTTCAATATTAATTTGTATTCATAAATGTGTAATAAAGATATTCGTACCTTTTTACAAATTTGATGGGGTGGGCAATTTTGCTGCACGACACTGTAAAATCATATTAAATACATGCATGTATTTTTCTGATATCGATGTTCAATAAATTGATCTATGTATTTCTGACGATCAGCATTGAGTATTTTGGCCTTATCTACCCGTACATGAAGGTTCAGCACTTAGCAAGATGGTATTACCTAGGAATTATGGATGGTATTACCTAAGATGGTACCTACGAATAGTATATCAAGAGCGGAGGATTACTACCAGTACCTAACTACAAAGAGAACAACATAACCAGCAACACGTTTGGTACTTAACATTACAAGCGATGACTTTTGAGACGAACATTACGTATGATTAATTGAAAGCAATTAATAATAATGAAGATATTTGCTTGGTCTGCTTTTATCGAATAACATGCAAAAAGACGAAACCACACAGCCAAAAAAGGTCCATATGGTAAACTTCTACACCCTCGATCTATAGTGAAAGCGCTAAGTTGAAGATTGAGCAGTTATTCTATTGCAAGACTACTTCATACTATCTAATGATATCATAATCAAACAGCTTCGAAACTGCATCTAAATTTCCTCTTTAATTGTTTGTCGTTTGCAGTTTACATTTTCTTCCTTTCATCCTCCTTAATATAGTTGTCTTCTAACATCTCTTACTTGTCTTGATTTCGTTGTCTGAGTGCAGTTTGGTATGACGTTATGTAGGCTATAGCTGTCTGACCTCATTTGGCGCGACTGCATAGGTTTCCACGTATGTCTTGCCTTGCCATGCACGTCACATACTCCCTCCACTGTATTTGTTCTCGCCTTTTTAATTTTGATATTCAATGCATGCGGACCTATGTGTGGTGCATCATCCTGTTTTTGAAGCTTAGAACCCCGAGTATATGAACACACGTTGACTCCTAACAAATTTGAATCATCGGCGAATAATACACTTCTGTGCCGCAGATATATGAGTTGCTTGATGTACAATTTCTGAACAATTACTTCTGCATGTCCTCTCAGTAATTATACATACTGACGATGCGAATCGTTGGGTTTTCTGCTTTAGCGGAACAATACTCGCATGCTATTAATTAGTAAGAATAGTTTTTTCTTTTTTCTTTCACTTTATCAGGCAAGTTGTGCTAGGTCGCACTCTCAAACCTGAGACTCAACCGACAATAAACGAGTAAGAGCAGGTTAGTTAGTTTTATACTACCAGAAGCTATTACACAACATTAATATCACTCTTGAATATGTCATGCGGATGACGAAGACGAGAACCTTGTTGCAATCTTAACAATACAAACCTGCTAGTGTGTGCAATAGTGCAAGATCATAGGATAAAGCAATAAAATTCATAAAAGCATGACTCAAAATTGGTATACTCACAGGCCTGTGATTAGCCTATGAAAAAAATTGAGGATTTTTTGTGAAAAATTTGAGGAATGGAAACGGAGCCTAATATGATAATTGCAAGAAAAACTACAAATTTTAGCACTGATTTTCGGCCAAACTTCAAATCATGAAAGTCACAACGAAGAAGGTAACCCAAGGGTTGACCACACCCCACTTTTTGAAGTTGTGTATATTGCAAAGGAATACTGACTTGGTCATAATCACTTCCCGCGTTGTTACGAAATCAATTTGTTGCCTCAAGTATTATCTGCTTAGAAAGTGTCGAACAGAGGATGTCAGACCAAGCTGCTGATATCGCTCCGCTTCATGCTGCAAATGGATACACTGGAAGTGCACGCACATCAGAGGACGGATAGCAAACGCGCCCCAAAACTACTCGTGTAGTAGGTGTGAAAACGCGAGCCAAGACCGAAGCCAACAACCCAAGACCACTTCACTGGATATGGATGGTGACTCAGTTGAGAAAGTCGAGAACTTCTGTTATCTTGGAGATGTGCTCGAGTCAAGAGGAGGTGTGGACTTGGCGGTGACGACGAGAATCCGTGGCGGATGGAAGAAGTTCAAGGAGATGTCTGCCTTCCTAACATCAAAGGGCCCTTCGCTTATGACAAAGGGAAAGGTGTATGCTGCGTGTGTGAGGCAATGCATGACCTACGGGTGTGAGACGTGGGCAATGCGGTCAGACCACGAGCAGTTGTTGGAGAGAGCAGAGATGAGGATGGTGAGATGGATGTGCAGGGTGAAGCTGGCAGACAGGAGATCAAATGATGAACTAAGAAAAGCAATGGGGATTGAGAACATCTTGGCAGTCATCAGCAGGCAGAGGCTGCGCTGGTTTGGCCATGTGAGGAGGAGGGAAGAGAGCAGTTGGCTGAGAAGGGTGGACGAGATGGAGGTGGAAGGAAAGAGACCATCAGGCAGGCCGAAGAAAACGTGGAGACACACAGTCCGAGAAGACATGCGGAAATTTCGTTTGAAGGAGGAAGACGCTTTAGATCGTGAGTTGTGGAGAAGAGCCATCAGAAGAAACCCCGTCCAACCCAGCGAGTCTGGAAAACGGACGTAAAAGGATTGATTGATTGATTCACGCTATCGTCTCCAATTCAAAGATACTTGTCAGATTTGTATACTGTAATTTTTTGAATGTAGGATATATCCTCAACCACAGGCATCTGGGGTTTTGCAACGATTAATTTTTACGGACTTTAGACAAATTTGGGAGGAGAGTAACCCATAAGTATAGAAAGCTTAAAATCGTTGACGGAATGCTTGTGGCTTAAAAAAAGTCAGTAATTTATTATGAAGGATACACCACATTACACACTAATTTATTAATTTTACTTTATACTACATAAGTTTTGGTGGATTTTGTTTACTTGTTAGCGTTTGATCACATCGCTCTGATCTACATTCAAATGAATTCTATAATACAACACAAAACAAGTGTCGGGAACAAGCTTGCCAGTTGAGTTGTTGGTCTCATACAGGCAAAGAGTGAAAGATTATCACCTCTATTCGCATGAAGTTGCGCCGAGATGTTGACGTCCACATCTTGCAGTAGACCCAGGTTGAAAATCTACCAACCCAGTACCATGTGGTTCAATGTCTTAATTAATCTAAGTTCACATACAACGATAAGCAATGTGTGCACTAATTTCACACCGACCTGTGTTCAGCAAATTATGAAAACGATCTATACGTGAATAATTCATCCAGGATGTCGGTCGGCAGACCCTGAAAAATGTAGCTGCAAAAAGACTCATGAGATAGCAGAGCTTCATAAGCTTCCAACCCCCGCACGCTAGTGACCAGGAGGCATGTAGACACTAAATTTAGGTGCCATCCGCTTTACCCCGTCGGATGTGTTCATGTTCAGCGGAAATAAAATGGAAGAGAGTGAGTGAAACAAACGCTTCAGTTGATAAGAGCACTGAAATCCAAGTGGGCTGGGCTACCTATATGTTATCATATAATGGATAAGTTAAGTTCTTTAAGAAGTACAGGCATACATTTAGCAGCCATATAGTCGCAGAAACATATAAAGAAGGTTGTGAAAAAAGTCAAGATAATTAATGAAAATAATTGAATGTGCATTTTATCGTTGGAATTCTAAGCAATATTATGAAGTTAGAAGTAAAAATTGCGGTGTTCAAATATACAATTTCTGTAGGTTGATCGCAGTGTTTCACTCATTAAATACGTGAAAGCATTTAATGAGTGAGTTCGACAGACAATAACTTCGGACAACTTCTCTGCTTAGCAAAATAAGTCCAGACGAACCGGAACATCTGCAGCCCTGTAGCTTGCAGAAATGAAAACGACATTCAACGCATTCAACGTAACAAAGTTCGTCAAGGTAACAAAATTAAAAAAACAAGCTAGCGACTGGTTAATTTTTGATGTGCTAAATATGACATGGCTAAAAGAAGATCATTATATCCTAAAATGTCTAGAAATTTAAAAATACTTTACTAGAAGGACAAGCAACGGTTCTCCTCTCCTCATGTGGAATGAATTGGTGAGTAAGTCGCTCTTTTCAAAATTATGTTTATCACTTATATATTGAAAAGATTCTATTTAACAGTCGGCCCATTCAGATGATAAAAGGACAAGTCTGTTTCCAATCAAAATATCAGATCCAGCTAGCACAGCGGGATTACGCTATCTAAAATCTACCAAGTGTGTGAGAGAAAAATCATTAAGTTATAAATCATGAGAGAAGAAAAAGAAAAGAAATAAATCATGAGTGATTCATGATTAGCAGCATGGATGTAGGGTACATGTTACAGGATTCTATCTTAGCTTCTTGTTTGGAAGTTTAAATATCATCGCCATTCGCCAAAAAACAATACATTATCCGACATTTAGTCTGTAGTGTGTCGTATTTGAGGAATTTCTCATAGTTAAGCTATATTTGAGGAATTTTTGAGGATTTGAGGAGTAATAAACAAATTTGAGGAATTTGAGAAGTAATCACAGGCCTGTACTCAGTATAGTCCGCACCAGACGAATATTTAGGGAAATATTTTCACACGGGACAATACTGATTTTTCACTGATTACGCAAACGTTTGCTATGACTTGACCACAATCGTCTGAGTGGTGTAAAAGACAAATTTATTTTTAAGACTTGATTTTTTTTGGGCCGGGAAGTGTGAATTTTTTGCCGAGAAATGTTACATCAAGATAGTGCTTTCAAAGGTCATACTTCACCAAATCATGACAGATTTCGAAAAAAGTGGAACTGATTTCAAATAATGTCGGATTTGATTTCAATGGAGGTAAGGTTGATTTCGAAATATCTTTTGCGTGATTTCAAATAGCGTAGATTTCAAAGACATACATTGTTTACTATCAATACACATGTCGACTTTCGACAGTTTCTATAAATGACGATTAGTTTATAATGAAAATTCTACACTACATAGAAGTCATATTAAAACATGGATTTGAGTAACAAAAATAGTCCCTTATTAAGAAACACGTATGCAGTGCTTTGAGAGTGCTTTCAACATATTGTACATGGGTCCTGACATGATAGGCCCGTACCATATGCTAAATTATCATTAAGGTAAAAAGTGGGGTGTGACAGATCATTAAAGCTATGCAGGGATATATCGTATCACGTACATATTTCAGGTAAAGCTTCAATATTCTCGGATGTGACAAATCTAAATAATCTTGCTAAAAAAACATATTTCCACCTAGTCGTTTAAGCTCGTCAAGTTCATGCTTGTCCGTTTTGCTGCGTCTACGCATGACTCTGACAAACAGGGAAACACGCATGAAAATTATTTAATTTTCACAGGGCGGAAAAATTCGCAGTAGAAAAACGTGGAGCCATGGTCCTTAATAAGGAAGTAAACAGCTCACCAGAATGAGAACCACAAGCTGCCAATGATATGTCTTGTTGTGCGCATCTCTTAACCAACTGATCCATGAATAACTTAACACAAAGTATAAAATATATTATTTATCTTCTGAAACCAGCAACGAAAAAAAATGATAATCAGCATGTCACAATCTTGAAATGTTATATGATGCTAAAAACAAGGAAGACAATTTCCTAATAACTGAAATAATTTTATACACCTGCTGCTCTGAAGTCATATGATTTCAATTATGCATATCCAAACATGATTTCGTTTCATTTCATAGATTCCCATGGGAAGCAAGCAACAGCACGATTATAATTTGAGAAACCAATCACGGAAAACCTTAACTAAAGTAAGATTCGTTATCAATGGAAGGTCTACAGAAAAAACGTCACGACATTCTCGGTAGGCCTACATGTACTGGACAAAATAATCTGAACATTAGAAAGGGTATTTAGTTTTGGCTTGGCGATTATCTCTTCTGTTAGCGTCTGTTAAACAAGAATTCAGAAAATCCCGATGCCGTTTGTGACCGTTCTCCGGAATGCTCAGCAGAATGGCAAGTTTCATCACCTACCGCCTTTCCTGTATTGATGTTGAACAGTTTGTTCACGGCAGTCGTTTATGGACCTAAGGACAGTATTAACTTGAATCAGCATAGACTAATCTTTGAAAAGGGTTTTGGACTAAAATAGTTAGCGAAGAATCCACTGGAGAAATGCTACTGCCATCCCACCTTGTGAATCAGAGCTTGAAGTGCATATGAAGCGTGTCGCCCATTGTAGCTCACATGTAGACCAATGCTGATATTGCTGATATCCGACAACATCCAGACCAGATGCATCAAACGGCAGGGATGAAACGGTTGGGATCAAACCATCTAACCAAATCTAAACGGTCTAACCATGGACGTAAAAACGGATATGTAGGTTGTAAACATGAAAGTCTCTTTCGACAGATAGTCTGACTGGACTGAAGATAATGATGCTGTGTGCGAAGAAACATTTGTAACTTATAAGTGACTCGAATGACTCATCTTAAATCTTTACCCTTATGCGTTATTCCATCACCAATCTTCTCCAACAAAATTCCAACAGGGCAAAACCTTGTGATTTGAAAATGTCTCGACAATACATGTAATGTAGCAGCAACTGTATTTGAAAAAGTAGTCAAAATACTTACATGCAACTGCAGTTTTCTGCAGTTATCCTTAGAGGATCGACCAACGGATTTGGGACTTATGAGTCAAAGCATCTTGCAAAAAAAAGGTTGTATGGCCAAGGCTTCGTTGATGTAGGCCTACTCGATCATGCTAATTCTGCCATTGACTGCTTATTATATTACTTATTATTGTAGGCCTATGCTTATTAGCGCTAACTGCCTATACGCCTACCCCTACGGCTAACCTTTGACCCTTTGTTAAAAGGTAAACGTACACAGGCTTTGGCATACAAAGCTATCTTGTCGTCTCGGTTAGTTTATTGAAACGTTAGCGATGATAATTCCTGAAAAGAAAAACATGACTATAAAGCACAACGTGCGCAAAGACTAGAAAGAGTGATACTCATGCACGAAAAATTGTACGTGATTACAATTATCAAATGCAGTGTTACGAGGGTTAGAGCTACATGCATTAGCAACAATTTTATAAGTTCTACTATTATACACTATCTGTTCATAGCACTTAAGAATCACCGTTTCTTATCGGAATAAACTTCAATATTGTTCTTGCAAAGTTTCGTTGATGTACCCGATCATGCAATTTAAGTGCTAATTAGCGTTAATTAATGACCTTAAGTGGACTCAGTACAGGAGTTGACACCTTAGAATGGTGATTCTTCGTTTAGACCCTTTAAAGCAGCGGTTATCAAACTTTTTATCGAGATTACCCACTTTGTACACTAAGACTACCAACTACCCGCTATTTTCTACGATGTATTCACGAACCAGAACTGAACTATAAAACATTTTACAATAATCTTTATCTTATTTTACACAATGCAATCTAGAACATGTAAAATATGCTAACAGAATAATACATATATATATATATATATATATATATATATATATATATATATATATATATATATACAGTATATGTAAACACAAAACTAGATGATCAAAGTTCAACTAATCAAAAATTGTTCCATTGAATCCTGTCAGTGAGAAGAGTTTAATTGCTTTTTGGAGATCAGATGATCAATACGAGGACATGTCCTTGATAGAGCCAGCCTCGGGTCAGAACCAGCTTGCAGGCGCATTATCTTTCACATGAAAAACCAGACTCGCACAGATGTGGCAGGGAAAGGCAGCAAAACTTTAAGAGCTCTTTGGAACATCTGTGGATAAACTTCTCTCATTGACAACCAAAATGCCGGAAGTTCCTGACTCGAAAACTCCTCCTTACTTACCTCATCGGCTGGTAGTTGGACGAATTCGTCTTTTATATTATCACTGTCCTCGATACATGATTCACGAGAAGCAAATGGCTGCTTAACCCAGACATCTGTGTCACGCTGAGCTTTCTGACAGTAGTGTTCTAGCATTGCCTAAAGCTCTTGAAAATGTTCGTAAATCAGAGTCGTACATTAGGCAGCTACAATATTATTATATGTATGCCGCGCGCGCAGACAATGAGAGAATGGAGCTCCCTCAGTCAATCTACGCCCTTAGTCTATCTGGTAGGGCAATGGAATAAGGAAATAGACCTTACTTAATCTTACTTTATTTAAAAATTCATTCCTTACCAAAAAATATTCTAATTTTACCCAACTTTGGGTAATTACCCACAGTTTGAAAACCGCTGATTTAAAGGATTCTTATCGCACAGCTTTCGTTGATGTACTCGATTATGCTAATTGAAGAAACATTTTGGGGTATTTGAGGGGGTCCCCCACTTTTTGGTACAAATGAGGAAACTTAAGAAAAGTCATATTACTGTTTCTTAACCCCGCTCAACATATTCCGGCCATCAAACCTTTTGTACGCGCAATGCTAAACAAATCCTTGTGGGCTCCCGGAATGTATGATGCTAGTTGTGTATGAGGTTCGCAATGAACGCCATGAGTTGGCCATATTCGTCAACAAATGTGGATAAAGCGTGGTTACTTCTACGAATGTCTGAACGGCAGGAGTTTGAAGTACCAGACTATTGTTCCGCCTTCAAGGAATACTTAAATATCAATTGTGCGGAGACATTGCCAACCTCGAGGCGATGGCAATTAGTCCTTTTAAGTTGTCCCATATTTTGTTTAGAGCGTCTATCACATCGGGGCCGTAGAACAAGTCAAAGCGCGCTGCACAATAGGCCTTGCTTCCTTCATTTCTGAAGTGACGAGATGCCAATAGCAATCTAGTCCCTCATTGGACTTCATTTACATCAGGTCTTTTATTTTTTTGCCGATAAACTGTCAGCATCGATAATCGACAAAATTTTACATATCGGCACATTATCGCTAGTTATACATGCACATATCAAGCAGCCACAACACAAGAAATTTAAATACAATAATTGGAATTCTTGCCAAAGTCTACTACAGAGAAAGACTAAAAATTTCTGCAATACAGTGTAGGATAATATGACTTCACATCTCGTGTGAACTAATCGCATATTACATGATCAAAAATATTTTTCATATATATTTGAAAATTCAAAAATGCTTTATGATGATAATTGATCATTTGACTAGCTAGATCAAGATTAGAGTGGAAGTGTGGGAGCTAGACTTTTAAGCAATTTTTGGACGATTTATGAGACTCAATGGCACTCATCTTCCCAGGAAGGAGAATTCTCGCAAGTGCAGGGAAATCCACTGTAAAATCCGTCCATTATAGGAGAGGATTACATCACCATGGCGATTTCCCTGTTCATGCAGGAAGCGAGACATCAGGACGAAAGATTTAGAGAGGACCAAAATTTAACTGCCTGTGTTGCGTGTAGCTTAGCTGTTAGAAATATGTTACCTAATCTTAGGGATATCTCAACTTGAGGTTCATCTATCAAGGATCTAATTAACTAAACGAAAAAAATCAGGAAACCAACTTTTGAAGGGGCCCAGTATAAACCGTCATCACACTACAACCATTAGTTTGGGATATTCACATATTGCCTGGTATAGTTCGATTATAAGCAAGAAATGAAGTGACACAAAATGAAAACAAAGCAACGCGCTAAGGGATGCACCTATACTCTACGCGTATATTAGGCGAAACCCATGTGTCAGGCTGAAAATAATTTATATGACACGAGCTCCTTAGACCAAAATAACCCCACTGTGATAGCTCAGCAATCAATGTGAGCAATATCTCCGTGACCAATGTGTTGAGAAAAAGAAGAGAATGGAAGACGAAGTGGAGATCCTGATGGAAAATGACATAATAGGTAGCAATTCAATTATCATCGGTGTGCAACCTCGTTTAGCATCGGATTATTTATGTAGCATGTAAATTCTACCAGAAACTTTTCATCCTCATCACATCCGGTTTGTTCTTCAACAATCAGTGAAACTCTCCGATGTCTTGACATGATAAAATCAGGGCTTGAATATATATATTTTTGTACTTCCTGTACAACATGGTGGCGATAAAGTCGGAACCTTGCATGCGCGTTGACAAAGTGACGAAGTATGAGTTTCCGCACACTATCACACTCACGGTTGGAGTCTTATTTGAAAAGTGTCTTAGGAACATTTGCACGTTAAGTGTCTTGTCTTAGTCTTGCAAGACAATTATTTTTCATAAGACTGTCTTGTCTTAAGTGCTTCTTAAGTCCTTCAAGTGACTTTCATCTTGTTCAATTTCACTTTTTACTCTTTATTATTACACTGAATTTTCTTTTCGGCCTGATTTGGGTGAAATAGTCCCATACTGGATGAGTAGCAAGACGGCCACGTTTTGGAATTTTTGGAGAAACAGAACCCGCAGAGATTTCATCTTCGCTCGTCGAAATTTCATCGTTGTCTTGAGTCAATGCCATCTCGCAACAAAGTGAAAATAAGTACACAGCAAAACTAGACCTAGATACGAACTTGTTGATGTGTGAGTCACATTGTGACGGGCGTGATCCTGCCATCCTGCTATCGAGTGCTCAGTCTTGTAAATTCTGATTGGCTTTGGGTGAGGCATAACGACGCGTAGTGCTAAATACACTGGTGATTGAACACAATAAGCCTCCGTGCCAGCTGTATTCATCTGAAGTGGCGAGTCAGAAGATACATGAAACAAGAACACATATACGCATGAAAGAATACGTCAGCGCGCGAATCATCAGAGAAACTCAGCTCATATAAAAATAGGACAAATGCTGGTCTTAGCAAATGTAAAGTGTCTGTCTGAAGACACTTTCTTAAATGGCAGTCTTAGTCTCATCTTAAGACTAAGACCGCCAAAAATTATTGTCTTAAGACACTTTTGTCTTAATTATATCTTAAGACAGATCAACAGTGATCACACTATCGCATTTTGCCGTATAAATACTTTTAGCCATTCATTAAATTCATTTCATTAAAGCCGTTGCTAAAGGGAGTGCCGTACTTTTTTTCTCATCCTCACCATGAACATCCTCCCATATCAGGCTATCAACTAGGTTAATGTCTCACAAGTGCCGTAGAAAGAAATATTGCTATGTCACATAATGCATTTGTGAGTAATACTACACTATGTGTTTTAGCAAGATATATCGCATATGCGCGTTCTTTGTTCATATCTCGCATGTGCATCCATAACATGGATTACACTCAGTTGCAGACACTTCTTGGAATCAAATACAATTTGAAAATATCTTGTCAATAGCAGAAGGATGCTAAAAGGCACATGCCAAGATGGCTTCCATTTCAGTTAAGCATCGTAGTCTACAGACAGTTTTTTGCTTCTCCTGAAAAGTTTGTAATTTGACACATAGTAGATATCAACCAATAATTACCAAGTCACATATGAGATACTGTTGTGACGACGCAATGCGACGTGTTGTATTTCCCACATAAACTCTGCATAGAAACATCACAACCAAATTTCTTTATGATTGAAAAAGTGAATGTGGTTGAATATGTAATTGAAAAACCAGACCCGACGCTCATCACTAATCACCACTATTAAATTAATATTGTCTGAACTCTGATTGGTGACGCACGATTATTGACAGCATGCCTTTAATTCCATTGTCCATTATTTACTGACTCATCATGGATCGAAAAGCGTGAGCAATTACGTTGCACATGCAAACACATCCTTAAGATGTCGGAGGAGGAGGAGGGTGAATTAAGAAATCCTCCATACATGCTTACCTACTTAATCCAAGACCTGAAGCATGTGATATTTAGGGGTAATGCGACCTGAAACAGGCCAAATTTCATATGTCGAACCACTGTGCTGTAATCTACTGATTTAAAATAAGCTATCATTTCATGATTTATATATATTTATTTATATGCAAGGCTTCAGGATTTCAGGCATGAAGTTGCTTTTATAGAGCAATGATTCTACAATTTTGACCGTCAAAGTAAGTGACTTTCTATGTGGCATCTACACAGCAATTGCGACATGGCACGTGGGTACTGCCGAATAAAAACCTGGTATGCCTACATGGTAAAAAAATGGTACATGGTACTGGCGAAAAAACCGGCCTGATTCGAATGATAGGCCTGAATAATTAATCTAGAAATGACGGCCGGTCACCTTGAAAGAATAAATGATTATCGGTATTACAAGGCCGATTTTTTAAAAAGCCACTTTGTCCAACATAATATGCGAGAGGCATTTATGCATTGTCCATATATAAGAGGTATATTATACTACCTCTTGTAGTTCAGCGATCTGAAAAACAATAACTACACTACAAGTGCTACAATGGGTAAGAAACCTCTCTAGCATTGGAATGTACTGTAGTTATTTATATATTTATTCATTTTTTGGGGCCTCAATCCGCATGCTATCTTTATTGCCTCTCGGTTGTTTCGTTCTTCCATGTCGTCTTCGGAAGTCGAGGTCTCCATGGAATCAATACTATGCCTTCTTCCATTTGGCAATATATTCACTCAAAGTCATCCTAAGCAGCAACTAATATGTTTAGAGAGTGACGCTATATACAAGATGGACGTTTCCTGATGACTAATATAACTTGATTTCTGATGTTCAATGAAATTGAAACTCTTCACCTTGAAATTGGCGCTTAATAGCAGCTCCCTAGTCAGAGGAGCTGTAGGTTATTGACAGGGCACTTATAGGTAGTAGTCGTTGATCAAAGTGCTGTAATAGAAATGTCGTGAAGATAAAATTTGGCCAAATCTTAAGGCCTTCAGGCATTGTTCTCCAGAATTAATTCAGAAACCGGTCGCCGGGCGGCCGCCTCGGAAAAATACATAATTGGCCGGTTTTTTCGCCAGCACAGTAATTGCAGATAAGTACGTTTTCATAGTTGGCATGAATTACATCTCGATTAGAGGCTGGCGATGTAAAATGAAATGATCATGATGAATTACACTCCTATCCCATTCATACACAGACTGATCTTGATAAGATGAACACAAGGGCATAATCGGCACTAGATGTTTCACATATTTCAGTTGATTCATGCCTATATAAGATCGCGGAGTTGATGTCATTCATTATGTCGATATATTAATGTTAATATGACAAAGTAAATGGAACAAGTTTTCTTATAATAAGCCTAAGCGCATTTTTAAATAGAGTAGACAGCAAATATGTGGTGCCAAACCTCTTGCTATGTTCAAAAACTTAAAAATGACCTTAGTCAGGAATTATTTTAGAAATAAGGATTATCAAATTTAGGCCTTCGTTAAGGTTTTGTGAAGCATCGTGAAGGTTTCTCTTCTTTTTGGAAGTAGAGCCTTTCCTTTAACGATCTGAAGCATTGTCTATTGCTAATCGATTGAAATACCTAACTCGAACACAGCTTGGATCTTCACCAGTGTACCCAATCATCGCTTCAGGTATATATCTATGACTTCCCTATCATTGTTTCAGATGTCCAATATTTCAGATGATTTCATGTTGAAGACGATTTCACTGATAGATGATGTTAGGAAGTACAACTGCCTTGTGAAAATTGAGGGGCAAAAATCAAATGTTTGAACTTTGTCGCAATTGTCCCAATGAGCCATGTCGCATTTGCCCAACGCCGGTATACACTACCTAAATCGATCGAGCTTTGTAAATGATGAAAAGGCATTCAATCGAAGCCGCCATTTTGCGTGGATGAACCTAAGCGATGCATCTAACCTGTAGGTCTGCTAAAAATTGTCTATAGTTGATTCCAATTTGCTTCACACGTGACAATAGGGCTAAACAAAATTTGCTTCATAGTAAAATAAAATTAGGCCAGATTTTCAAAAACAGTCAAATGTTTCATGACAAAATAAGGTAGCAGTTTGCAATGCTTAAACGCAGCAAAACATGAAAGAGAACAGCTAACGATGTGTGGCAGGCCTAAAAAATGTAAGACCAAATTTTTCTATATATAGAAATTCCAAGTAAGTGAAGCAAGAAAATAGCTTTTCTCCCAAACGGATAGGATAAACAATATGCTATCACAGTGGTTTTTAAATGTGAAGACGTCGCAAAAATCAAAAATCTATTAATTATTTAACATCTTCCGATTGGAGATGACACTTCAGAGAGCATGATGCAGTTTTTGCAGCGCGAATTACTACAAGATGAAACCATACCATGCATGTGAAGAGACGCATTGTCAGTTTTATCATGCAAAACCTGCAACATACTATCAGATAAAACTGAAGTCTTATCTGAAGGTCAATCTCTGCCATCCTGTTGCCAATTGAAAACGGTACAGATTAAATAATTATTTCATTTTTGATTTTTGCAATTTCATTTTTAAGAAGCAACAGTAGAAATTCCAAGCACAGTTGCCCACGAGTATGTTCTACCAAATTAGTAGGAGTGACTTCCATAAGCATAACTGTGGAAAATAAGGCTTTATATATTCAATTAGAGAGGAATTCACCAACGTGTCTAGCATTGGAAAGATCGTCAGCAAATTTATCACCAGGACACAGAGTCATTAATGAGCACCCCTCTACCAAAGCTTTCAATGATCTTTCCTAGATAAGCACACTACTATAGGAGGCCTTCAGTTCCAACAGTCTCCAGTTGAATTTCCCAGTTGTTTGTAATGGATGTAATAACCCAAAACATTTTAACTACGTCTCATTTTTTTACTGATAATTTTGTATTAAGAAGCTATTCTCTGTTGCTAATGGGTCGTCATTTATCCCGTGACATGAAATGGTGCATGCATGTCAATTACCTAATCAAACGAGCATCGAAAAAATCGTAGGCTTTTGTATATTAATATCAAACGCATCAACTGTCCATGCGATGTGCTTGTTAATATACATGCCAATTCTAGTCGTCCAAGTTTACTAGCGTTGCATCCTTTTCTGCGTTATGTAATATCCCTTTGTATTTACGCAAAAGACAATAATGTTGAAAGGAGGGCGATGCAAATCATTGATGAAGATAAATAAAGGTAGGTAAATTTATTGATGCAGGTGGTAAAGTGTGCAAAACTATTCAGTAGTGTCAAAACACTGAGCAAGTTCTTTGAGCTGCGTGAAGGTAAAAGAAAAAAACGAGAAAAAATCATAGTAACATGCGTCGACCTATAACGGATATTCTTCACTTGCAACATTCTGTTCCTGATACACGATTTTGATTTACATATTGCACGCATTTTACAATCAATGCATGTTGATATACATGATGAGCTAGCTGCATTCTGCGACGCAAATAAAGCAATTCTTGTCCTATCGTATGAATTGTCATGATAAAAACAGATGACGCAGCCGGCTACAAGGGAAAAGGGAATGGAGCATCGAGGGCCCTGGCGGAAATACAAATTTTCGACGGTCCTCGCGGATCCGTGGAACATTTTCATCCCTGCCGGCCCACATTTAACAATATCTGCTAATATAAATATGCCATTCAGCTTGATCACAAGTATATAAATTAGGACAGGTGGCATGACTGTGACTGAAATGCAGCGGATGATCCATGGTTGAAGACAACTTCCAAGAACCTGAGTTTCTGAGTTAATGTAACAGACAAGCGTGGGACAAAGACAGGAGAACAGAACAGGTTTTGAAAGGAGCGCAAATTCGACAAAGTATTTACAAAAACATTGATTGATTATAACAACTGAATAAAATAAAATGTATTTGAGCATTGCGCTTGACACGCCAACTGTAAAGAATCAAGGCTGCACAAAGGATTTTGGTATTTGAATTTGCAATGGAAAAAGCAGACTGTAGTTTTTTTGGAATCAAGCAGCAAATTTTAATCCATTCGACACCTACGAAATTTACTCGAAATGACAATGGTTGGGGTCAGGTCTTTGATGAGTGCAGAAATTGCCACCAAGAAGTCATCACTCATTCGCCAGTTGCACAATGAGGAGGCTATTCTTCAGGAGATCAACCAAAACTGAATTGACAGATCTATATAGACAATGTCACCCATTTGAAACTGTGCTAACTTTAATTGTTTGTGCCATTGTATGCGCCACAGACATCGAACATTAATCATTAAGGTCTAGACTGGACAGCTGGTCAAGGTCACAGTAATTAAAGCCACACTATGTCGACCATCTTTACTTGTTTTATTACTTGAAATGTTTTGAAATTTCCATATGTTTCCACAAAAACACGTGGCTTGTCCTCTACATCAGAACATTACATAAACCATCTATGTAATGCCATCCCTTACATTGGTGAATATCAGAGAAAGCGAGGAAGCGAAATATGTGCATTATACTTATTATCATTTGCACTAGATTAAATTTCTTTTGGATTTTTGGCTTGAGAGATTCATGACGTTAATCAACTAATTCTCATACGATGATGAAAATCATCACAGCAGCCATTTACAACAGAGTATAATGTTTGCTAATCTAAATTATTAAGTGAAGTAGTCCTGAGGAGGACTTATGTAGTTCTCTAATCAGTAAATGCACAAATGCGGTACTGTTGTAGCCATTGGATAAATTAGTTCTAAAAAGAACTCAATGGATCTTTCTGGTGGCAACGAATTGAAATTGATCAGCATTGGCACAATTAGTGGTAAAAATTGAAATCTTAAGAACTGTGACACCACTCATTCTTATTGTTGGCATGCTTTACTACCATGGATTCCAAACACTGCCGCATACACGCTCAAAACAGATTTCTGAACCGTCTGTACCGACTACAGATGCTGGTATTGGAAATAGAAAAAGGACAATGGTCATCATTTGTTGAGGAAGTTGAAAATGGATGTTATAAAACAATAGGAGACCGATGGATAAAAATTGGAAAAAGGGAGATAAAACATGGAAATACAATGATGCTACTACACCGATTGCAAGTGAACTAATGCTTTATAATTGAGACTACACACGGTGGTTAATGGTAGTAGTGGACAAGTGAAAAGTGGATAATGGAGGTAGACAATAGAACTCTCTAGTAAACACTCGACTGCTGCGGGAACAATCGAACTATGCATACTCTATGACCACACATGGAAAATGCAATTTCTCCACTTGAATTTGTTATCGCCAGTTTCTTAATCCGCCGGCAAAGCTTCATGGAATCCAGCATTTCTTCATTTGTCGACATCCACAATGACATGATTAGAATAACAATACTTCGACCACTACTTCAGTTACCGATTAAGGTATATAAAACATGATACTTCCTCCGTAAGCCATGAGCAGGTACTAGTTGTGCTTCGACCCCTGTTTCGTAGCTTTAGAGGACTCCAAATAACTCAATTGGCCTTCGTCAAGAAATCACTGTGTCTTGAAAGCTGATTTGTCTTTCTTCGTCTGCTAAGGTGTTTTGAAAAACTTAGTGACCTTTGTAGCAAGGCAAACGCATTTCCCACATTTAAGCGATTTTTTAGATAATTATTTTTTTCCTGCCTTGCTTATCTGCCTATGCAGGATTCAATGTCAACGGTTCAGCTGATCTGCCCGTGCATAAGCCTCAAGACCAAAATTGCAACAGACCAGGCGTAGTAATGGCCACTCCCATTTGCAATCTGTACATAGAGCGCACTGGAGTATTCATTTTTAGATTCTTCCGAATTTCGAGTGCGCCAGAGGTATGATGTTTTATAGCATACCTGAAAAAATTGCGCCGAAGACGAGGCAAGGCGCAGCGAAGTCAGGACCAGGTGCGACGAGGCCAGAGCCGAGGGCGCCAGATACAACGTTACTTACGCGGCAGACGTGTGATCTATTTCTAGAATTTCAGAAACCAAGCACCCGCCAGTGCGCCAAAGCCCGCCAAAGTAAGTTCGGTGCACCCCTGTACAGATCACAGTTCGGTGGCTACTGCCATTTTGAAAAGCCCAAATAGGTGCATACTCAACCTAAAGCGCGAGTTACAGATAGGATTTGCTGTCAGCAACTTTCTCGCATCTTTATTCCTTTGCAAATTTATAATCGGAGGCCCATGCCACATTTTGTTGAACAGATTATAACAAGAGTGAGTAGCAAGCTAGGAAGTAGCTACAATTAAGCCTAAAAAACGACACTGGGGCCCCAGTTACCACATTATCATTCCTACGATTTTATTTAATTTTTTTTTTCAATTTTATTTTATCTAAAATATTTGATTTAGACCTAAATTCCCCTGAGAAAACAAAGAATTCTTCAAAATCTTACTTAGCACTCCTTGGCTTACTATTCCAACAATTAGGGCTATGTGAGATAATCAATTGCCATCTGTCGGTCTTCATGCATCTGGAGTTCGAATCTCCAGTTTCAGTGTAACAGAGATTTTGGAAGATGCAAAAGCTGACAGACTTAGCTATCATCAAAACATGTATACGGATCAATGCTTTCATGACCAATTTCAAATCTTGAGGTTTCAATTGTAGTGGTCATATATGTTGTCAATATATGACAGTCCGTGATTTTGTTGTAGATGTGTTCAGTGTTTTACAGAAATTTGAAAGTATAAGTTGGTCTTTAAAAATTTATACAGCACCTTGCTTTTTGAAATACAAACGCACGCTTAAATCGTATCTTAAGTAAGCGAAAACAAAATACCACAGAAAATTCTATTCTTGCGACTTATCACTATCATATACATGTATGTCTGCAGAAACAAGCTGAAATTTAAAATTGCCATTTTGGTTGGATTAATTCCCCGCTTGTCGCTGTGTAGATCCAGAGTCAGCGTTTGCAAGAATTAACTCCGATGCAAATACACTGACCTCCATATGCAACACACAGCAAAAAAAATCATTATAATTCTTAATCAAATTTATATCTATAGCAACACATGTAAGTCACATCTATTGACAAAGTTATAAGATGCCTATACGCCATGTTCAATAATCTAGATGTAGCGCAAGCTGGTCTAGACAACCTAACAATATTGTATCAATTTATTGATTAGTCGCAATCAATTAATACAAACAGACTTCGGTGAGATATTTACCTATGCACATTGAAAATGCGCCTTAATGATGTAGGCTTAATTCCGTGAAATATTATTTCATATTTTAATGCTTGCATTGTGAGACATACATATTATTATATTTATATGGCCATGAATGTATTAAAAGTTCTGATATTTGAATCATTTCTTGTTCCAATCATTTTCAAAAACAGAAAACCCAGTCAAATCATCTTTACAAACGACTATGTCTGTTAAGTTGAAACTTGTGTTTTAGGCATTTTTGACAGTAGACTTTAGCTTATTCTAGGTTCAGCAAAAACTGAAAATTTTCATGTAAAAGTGAGTCAGAAATTGACTAGATTCATAGACTAATTTACAACGATTTTGATTCAACTTAAAACAAGCTGAAGTACAGTCGGACCAAATTAGAGATAATCGAACCTGAGATTTCTGCCTATTAATTGGATAGGGAGTTCGACAGCTTTTATGTGATGTATTTAGAAAGTGACGAGAACCAAGCTGCTCTCGTTCATCTAACGTTTGATTTTCCAAGTAATTGAATACCTTCAGTGTTCAACCGCAGTAATGACATATTTCTTGTATTTATCTTGCCATATTTATCTTGTATATGGATAAAGCACCTTGTCATGGTCTTGGAGTCTATGCCAAGACAAGCCTTCCCTTGAGAAGGCTTTGTAGCTCAGAGGATCCAAGGCATGAGTATCTTGCCTTCATTGCGCCGCTGCAGAAGACCACTCTTCTTCTATTTTTCCTATACCGCTCTCCATCAACTAATGCGGATATTTTCAATATTCTTTCTGACAAGATCGATTCTCTTCTACAAGAGTATCCCAGCGCTGAAGTTGCCGTTTTTGGTGACTTCAACGTGCACAATGTTGACTGGCTTGTGCACTCACGCACCACCGATCTCTCCGGTCAGGCAGCCCAGGATTTCGCTGTCTCTCACAACCTTAGTCAAATTGTCACTTGTCCTACCAGAGTGCCTGACCGAGCTGGGGATACTGGATATCTCCTTGACCTGTTTCTCACCTCAAATCCAACTTGTTTTTCACACAAGGTTACTTCTCCCCTCGGCACGTCTGATCACTGTGTTATCACAGTTTCTGGCAAACAAGTTTGCTCCACACCGTCTGCACCCTTCCATAGAACAGTTTATCAATTCTCCAAAGCAGACTGGTGTGGCCTCCGCACTTTTCTTAGTCAAGTTCAAGCTGAGAATTTGATTCTGAGCGAGAACGTCCACAAGTCGGCGCAAGAACTGACAGAGTGGCTTCAGATAGGGATGTTGGCCTACATCCCTCACCGTACTTTCCAAATGAAGCCTCACTCACAACCTTGGTTTACACCAGAATGTGCAGCTGCAAGTTGCCAGCGTGACCACTTTTTCCATAAGTATAAGCGTGACAGTAGCGCTGGCAATCTTGAATTGTACAAAACCGCACGTAGACATTGCAAGGAAACCATACATCAGGCCAAAAGCCGTTACGCTTTGTATGTACGGAAATCCATTGCTACCCAAAAGCTTGGCTCTAAGGACTTCTGGAGGATTTACAACAGTGTCACCAATAGGAACAAATCCTCCATCCCAGCACTCCGTCATGCCGAAGTCAGTACTTCTATGGCGACAACCTCAGCAGACGAAGCCGAGCTTCTTTGCAAAGAGTTTGCGAAGAATTCGTCATTAGACGATGGAGGTAGAATTCCACCTCCAATTCCCATGCGCACTGATGAGACAGTTAGTCCTCCTTCAGTCACAGTCCGAAACGTCAAAAAGATCATCGCCGGTCTCGATAGCTCTAAGTCTAGTGGACCAGACGGCATCCCGGTTTCGGTCTTCAAGCATCTCTCACCTGAGCTTTCTCCACTTTTATCTAAACTGTTCAGTAGATGTGTATCCACCGGTGAGTTTCCCTCTTGTTGGAAAGTAGCTTCCGTGGTTCCAGTTCCAAAGAAAGGTTCTGACTCATCTCTTCCATCTAGTTACCGTCCTATCAGCCTGCTTCCAATTGCTGGCAAGATTTTTGAAGCAGTGATTAACCAACACATTGTTAACTTCCTTGAAACTCAGAACCTTCTATCAGAAGAACAGTATGGCTTCAGGCACTCTCGATCAACTGCAGATCTTCTTTCATATGTCACTGAACATGTGAGTCGTGTCCTTGACAGACAAGGTGAGACGAGATCATTTGCCTTGGATATTTCCAAGGCATTCGATAAAGTCTGGCATCAGGGACTCCTTATGAAGCTAAAGTCCTATGGAGTTGCTGATCAACTCCACAAACTTCTTGCTTCTTTCCTTAGTGACCGGCAGATATCTGTCGTCTTAGATGGCCAAAAGTCTTCCACCAAGTTTGTCAATGCAGGAGTTCCTCAAGGGTCAATTTTGGGACCCACTCTTTTTCTGATGTATCAAACTGCCTAGTGAGTAAATTGGTGATGTATGCAGATGACACAACACTCTTCAATTCCAATGAGCGACTCGCTAAAAACGCTCAGCAACTTCAGCAGTTATGCAACGTTCTTAATGAAGACTTACGCAGGGTCTCAGAATGGGGCGCCAATTGGCTTGTTTCCTTCAATCCTTCAAAAACTCAGAGTATTCTGCACTCACGACTTAAAGGAGATGATGATCATAGCATTAAGATGTCAGATAATAGGATCAGAGAACAAGATTCCATCTCCTTCCTTGGATTGGCGGTTACGAAAGATTTGTCATGGAAACCGTACATCCAATCCATTAGCAAGCAGGCAGCTCAACGCATTGGTAGTCTCTATCGTGCTAGCAGCTATCTTCCACCACAGACTATCTGCTATCTTTACAAGTCCACTATTCGTCCTCTGATGGAGTATTGTTGTCATCTGTGGGCAGGCGCCCCACAAACGCATCTTAACCTCCTTGAACGGGTTGAGAAACGTGTCAAGAATCTCATGGGTGAAAATCTTGCTAGCAAGTTGCAGCCTCTCTCCGTCAGACGGGATGTTGCTTCACTCAGTCTCTTCTACAGGTACTATTTCGGTAGAAGCAGCTCTGCAGTAAATGAGTGCGTACCCAAACCTAAGATCTTCTCCAGAAGCACACGCAGAGCTAATGCACTCACATGCTATAATGTGAGCTTAGAACGCGCACGTACTGTGAGTCGCTCGAAAAGCTTTTTTGTTCGCACGGCACAGCTTTGGAATCAGCTTCCCCAGACCACTTTCCCTGACCAATACAATCTTGATACTTTCAAGAGGCGTGCGAATAGGTTTCTGATGGGGGCAGCTTAATCAGATTAGAAGATCTGTTTTTTTTCTTTTATTTATTTAAAGTAATACAATTTATTAGTTTTTCATTGAGTAACCCCTAGCTTCGTTCATGGCTCATAGCTGTGCTAGGGGTGAAAATTCAGTAAAAAAAAATCGTGTATTTATGATGCGTATAGCAATACTATAGCTGCTTAGAAGTAGACCTATTTTAGATAATTCAAGTTCATCATAGACCATTTTAGGCCACGAAATCTCAATACCCGCGACCAGAAATTCGGAATCTCATAGTGAGTACACCGTTAATGAATACCGGTGCTCCGTACGATGCACTTGTCCATCAGCTAAGATGCATCGTAGCATCCGTGGGTCCAGAGTTCCGCCCGACCGTCATCGTAGCATCTCAGAGAGAAAGAGAGATAGAGTCCTTAGTTTTGCTTGAGAAACTCTTCATTGATGTTTTGGGTGCCGGGTGGGGCCTACACACATTACATTACAACCACATTTCGGTTATACTATAACATATGCTTTGGTGTAACGTTTTACAATTTTTACTGCATCGAACTGCTTATCGGTGCGAGAAGGTGAGGCTAGCGCGGAGCCTTAATATGAATCATTCCAAAAAAACACGCATATAATGGGCCTATAATAGAAATAAAATTGCACAATCAGCTTGGAATTTTGGTAGACCATTGAGATGAAAGCTATCTCTCTATCATGAATTGGCATCATTAATATTTATTTTATTTTATAAAAGTATTTCGTTCTCTATTTTTTCATTTGGGGCACGAATTAAGTAGCAATTCTCTGAATTGTACATGTACAATTACATAAAAGCCTGCGATTATTGTTTGTAGTACTGGACATAATTTAGTATGGCTTCGGAAAAAACCAGGGTGATAGCGGAATATTTCCCTACTTTTCAGAAAACGTGAATTGCAAGCTGTGAAACTATCACGAATCCTTGAAATGAATTTGCAGGCACACTGACAAGTGGGAAAGTGATAGAAAATCGTCGTAGTGGTTATATTCTTTCATTTTCATAGACAAATTACGCTTCTGAAGTTGCCCAAACTACGCCGAGTCATTTCAGATAATCACAAAAACTCAAGAAAGGTAGTCAAAAGAGTGGCAGTGGTTAAAACACCGGATGGGCCGGTAAAAAAAATGCCTCAAAAATACAAACGAGAAATCATCCACACCAAATAATGAAGCAGTCAAATGATTTTTCCTAACTTTTGGCTTTTCGGAGTCGCTTTTATCTAGAAAATGAGTTTGATTCGCATGAGAAATCATTAAATTTCCAAGAAAAACCAAAATGGAAGAAGTGAGACCAAGCAATGTTTATGCAAGAAAAAGCAAGAAGTCAATACTGGCATTCAGCAATTTTTATACGCCGATATGTTTATCTTTTTAAATGCCTGATTGCAGTAGCCAAGTCAGTCACGCAATATTCGGAGGAAAGCTGCGCCTAAAAGAAGCTTTTGCAATTATGCGAGCAAGACAGAACACAAAAAACTACTGGTGTACGATTTAATCATAAGCTTACATAATCAATATCATATGAATTATTTTGAAGAAATGGTTAATTCGCAATTCCAAGAACTATCGAAAACTTGAGTTGGCGGACAGTTAATTTAATGATTTAAAACATAATTCTGAATTAAAGTCTCTCTTGGTCGACCAAATGACCTTGCCACGAATTTTAATGAAGCAGATAGGAGCTGTACGGTCTAGACTTAGTTGTTGTTGTTCGATGTCTATGGTATGAGCCATACTCTATGATGTGAATAGTCAATTACTATGCAAGGAATTGCAACTCATCACCTCATATTCGGCACCAATGGACTGATCTAGTTTAACGATTGTAGACAGTATATTAAAGCAGAGACTACTAAAAATAGATAAGAGTCGGGACGGTAAACTCGCGATGTGTGCAATCAAGCTGGAGGCCGGTTTTTACTGCTTACAATGCGTTGACTAACAACTTGAAATATATATTTTTCAGCAGGATTTAGATTTAAACTATATTACATAGGCCCCACCAATGAAAGCTCTTATGTCTCCACGAGCCTGAAATGCACGTAGCATGGCATTAAGTAGCCCTGCCAACATTGTTAATAAGGTAGTCTGCTACATGCATCAATGCTCATGATAAGCTTAACTGTGAGAGCAATAAAAAACAATTTTCATCAAATCAATTTTCATGTAATTTGTAACATGCATCGTACTATGACGCTAATTTTTTCTTTTTTCTTTCACTTGGTACAGCACGTTCATCATTTACTTTAGTTACCATTCCTTTCGGAAATATGTTTGCAAAACGCGAACATTTTCATATTCATCAATTTCAAAGAAGAAGCTATCATACAAATATTCGTAACATCGAGAGAAACGTTTTCGACATAAAATTTTACACTTATTAGATGAAGCTGTAAAGAAAGCGTAGCACACAAGAGAAAAATGAAAATTCTCTTCCGAAGGGTAGACCTACACTAAGCCACCTCTGGAAACCAAAGAAAGAAACTCGCGATCTTCATAATTTTGAGCAACTTGAATCGATTGAAGAGCAGATGCATCAATAGGAGGAATATTTTCTTTTCGAGAAACATATCCACAAATGTAAAAAAGCACTGATCGCTCAGTGTCGGTAATAGCATCAATCAGTGATGCGGTTGAATCAAGTAGAGCCAGTTCCTCATCGTTGAAATCTTTCAAGCAACATTGTGGAGAGTGAGATGACTGTGAAGAAGCATCAATATCTGTATCCAGCATCTGATATAATCTCATCTGTTGAAATCTAGCTCCGATCAATACTTGCTCATAGGCAATATGATATAAGCCTCCGAAGAGTCCACGATATATTCCGAATTCTCCTTCTAGGGAATCTGATTGCAGTCGGCCAAGAAGCAAATATTTCACAGTTTTATCTTCGAACACCATTTTGCAGAAGTCAACTATTCCGAGAACAGTCTGAGATAGACTCATTTTGGTGTCACGGGTCAATGTCTGGTATCGGACGCCTCTGTTTGTAATAGTAGTAGTAGGCCTCGGTATATCGGACACAAAGATTTCGCAAAAATTATTCAAAAACACAAGTTGCGGATCTTTGGAAGATGTAATCGGTCTTCTATCGCCGTCTAATAAATGAATACATGCCGTCGTACTTCTATTGTTAATTATTTTCCAGAATCGTAGAACAAGGGAAACAAAAAAGCCGTTTCACTCTTCTGATCCTGAACCATAGCGGCAACAGTTTTGTCATTGAATATTTGCGTCACGAGATTCACCTTCTGTTTGTCAAATGATGAAGGATTGAGTGCGCGATGACTGATGCTGATCCTTCGCAAAGCAAGATTTTTCTCTTTGTTATGTAGTTCTACAAGATCTGCCCATTTTGCAGTCAGTAGACTGTCCTGGTTTGGTTGCTTAAATGCTATAGTACCGCATTTTTCAGTAGTCCAATTGTTGCGAATACTTTTGAAAATGTGCACCAGATCAAATAAAAGATAAAGATCACGACGTGAATCAAGGGGATGCTCAATCTTGAATGAAGAGTCTGACTCGAATTTTTCTCTGAGCAATTTGTGCAGCCTCCTGTTCGTTGAATGATTGTCGCTCGTGATTGCAGTTACATAACCGTTTGCTTTCTCAACATTCTTTATGACTAATAATAGATATTCCATTAGATTTTCGGCATTCAATCGATAAACTGGCACGAAACGAACAACAAATGATGGCCCGCTAAAAATTGGCTTCACCATGAAAGCGAAGACAGATTGTGCTACATTTGTCGGAGAATCGACTGAATATCCGATAACATGTCCAGATCTGTAGCGCAATTCCGGCTGTACAAACACCTCGTCGAAAAGTAAAATGCACTTTCTTTGAAACTGTTCAAGTCTATCAAATACAACATGAGCTGTTCTTTCGGAGTAAGACTCAGTGCCAATGCCAGATGCTGTCTCCAAATTCTTAGTCAATGTATTGATGCTTGGAAGACAAAGCAACCGTCGCAATTTGATGTACGAAGCTCGACTTGCTAAATAAAAATTGAGGGCAATATGTATAGTGTTAGATGAATACCGACGACCTTCTGAAGATTTTGCTGACAAGATTAACTGTTCCAGAATGAATTCATATTTCGAGTGGTCTAAATCCAGCAATGTAATAGTCTCTGTGATTATTCGAACAACAGCTTCCATTTCCTCAGCTTCATTTGGCGAATAATTTCTCACTCGTACTATAATTGCCTCATGTTGAGACCACTTTTGTAGTTTGTACTGAAATCCAATTAAATCCTGTAGAACACTCAATCGCACACCTGTATTCCTCTTCTTTGCGACAATTGAGTAGTCAGATGATATGATGATCGTATAATCGATGGTTTCATATAAATCATCAAAGAAAAGAAGGCGGATCAAATGATCACTTTTCACAGCAACACAGTTCTATTCGATGAATTCTCGCTGAGATATTTTATTGCTAAATGCGATAAAGTCAGTAGGAATTTCATCTAAAAGCTGAAAAGAGTCAAGTTGATCCACTCCAGCACGACTGGATGATGTTACTCTTCTGCTATTGACAGTTCTCTCCACAATATTTGCAGTCTGACGTGAAAAGGAAGGTGGACAATCAACGAACACTGATGGAGGACAGTCAGGCACATCACGACCAAATATCTTTTTCATAGGAATGTCTTGAGGCCAATGACGGTGACAAACGCCCATATTCTTTGTTATACTGTCTTTAGCGATTACATTAGGTAAAACTGACAGCCACCTGTCTAGTTCGATTGAGTTTGTAGGGAATCTATAGACAGAGCACCTGTCCGAAGTCGATGAATAGTTGGATTTGTAGCCACCGACACTACACTTTCGAGGCATCGTAGTAGGATGATATTCGGCGCAATATTCGAAGATAAGGATGTCGGTGAAGTTAATATTGGAAGAGTAAAAACACCAACACTCGCTCGAGTGTCGTGCAGTTCTTCGGAGAGATTCAGAGAAAGTGTTTCCGCTGCATTGACTTGGCTATTCGACAACAAGTGCTACTGTGTCGCGTGATGTTGTTGTTTATGAGTGACTCAGAAGGCCTCCAGCTCTTCCACACACTTACCGAGTTGATCGTCCCGGCCATCATCTATTTTTAGTAGTCCCTGATTAAAGCTACACAATAAATGCCAGCATTTTTTGTTTACCACAATAAATTTTGAAATTTCCTTATGATTCTCAAAACACGTGGTTTTACCTAAATCACGGATAATTCTTAGGGAAACATTGAAGAAACAAAATGATGAGATCGTTCAGACAAGACTGTGAAGTTCTTTTATGTTTTTTTATAATTAAACGATTTTTTTAAGTACAACATGAATAATTTCTGAAAATATCTGATGAAAAAATCCTGTAGGA
The DNA here is from genome assembly GCA_907163375.1 of Prostheceraeus crozeri. Lineage (NCBI taxonomy): Eukaryota > Metazoa > Platyhelminthes > Polycladida > Euryleptidae > Prostheceraeus > Prostheceraeus crozeri. Next base: position 609,006 of record CAJQUW010013269.1, on the reverse strand, counting down.
TTATGAGTGGCAGGACAATTTCACGTTTGTTCAGGGGTTGTTGTTCTACAAGAGTGAGTGCTACGTAGGAGGTAGCTACCGGTGTGATCAAGTCTCAAAAAAAAGTCACCTACAATGCCTTGATATTACGTCGTCCGGTCAGTAACAGTGCAATTGGGTTTCACAAGTTTTATGTTTGTCACAAGAGAAATGAGTTATCACAGGGGTGGGCAAAATCGAAAGTGGCTGGCGTGAATCAATCACCTTCATTGGTCTCACAAGTATAAAGAAGAAAGCAAGCACAAGTTAAACGAGGTTTCGGTGTCCAGTGCCTTCTATGATCGAATGGTCAAATGGAAGTTTGTAGACTCGGTGTGAAGATCTATAAAGAAGTGAATGATGCCGAATGATAAAAGAATTGCGTTGTTGTTGAATGTGATGTGATCAAAGTGAGAAGCAGATTGTGGGAAGGTGATTCGTGTCTTCCATTGATCAACAGTCTTGGCTTCAGTGAGGAAACCTGGTGCATATCCTCGAGTCCATCTAAGCTGCCCGCACTTGCAGGTATCTTCAGACGATAGATTTGATAAAAGAAGATGAACTGATATCCAAGTCAAACGAGGAGGCATTGGTGAGTGGTGCATTCAAAACATTGAAGAAGAGCTGCGAGGAATTTCAGATGACAATTTTGCTGTGCACAGTGGCTATCAAATGGTCAAGGTGAGAACAACTTCTATTCATCACATACATGTATACATTTGGAGGAAAGCACGTCCCTGAAAGCGTCATTAGTTACTCCAAATGACTTCAAATTCCCTGTTTTCATTGACCGGAATCCATTGCCGAAAACACCATTCTATCATACATTATCGGTGGCAGACCGTTCAATAGAAATATCAAACAATTGAGCATTCCTCAAATCAATGAGTGAATCGCATAAGGAAACACCTGTTAACAGCGACATCATGGAATCCGCGGCTAATTTGCTTGAATAAGTTCTGACAACGATCTTCCTGATAATGATCTTCCTTTATATTTCCTTATTTGTCAATTATGTCTCATGCTTCTTAGTCCACATCAGTTGAGGCACAACTGATCGTAATAAGTTTTGAATGGAGAATGATCAGTACAGCAACATACAAAAAAATTAGTCGTTTTTTTATATTTTTGCCATGTACTAGCAGACTGTTGTAACTTTCTTCTGGTTTAAACTACAGCCATCCAAGTTTGAGCTTTCTTACATTGTAGGTTACATTTTACAAGTTTGGATGATTGAAAATTGACATCATAATATTTGACGAATTTATGCTGCTGCTAGAGTAGAAAATCAGAGTGTCAGAATTTGTCGGCCTTTCCAACGAAGATGATGCAAGGAAAATCTTAATGCTAGAAAATGTAATGACCGTAAAGTTTTCTTGATTGATAACGCAAGTATCTAATTCTGGCAGAACGAAAACTGCTCTACTTGAGAGCTTCCAGGGGTGGCCTTGCTCGCCTTTCTGCTATAAAGTTTTTCATTCGCGCAATTGTGTAGGTATAATTTCTTTTTCAAATTTAGTCAGCTGATGTTCTACTTCATGTGAAAGGATAAGCATCAAAAAGTTTTCATTCGAAAAAAAATTTCATTTTCAAAAAACATTTGTTGTATCTGATTCTAGTCCGTTACTTGCTAAGACATGTCGCCCTAGAGGTGCGTTCAGATTTTGTTAAGTTTTAATTTGCTTTCACGCTATGTTTTGAAACGGTTGTACGTTGACCCTTCTGTAAATAATTACAGTTTGCCAACTGAGCGAAAAGTGTGTAAACTTCAAAGCAAAACATTGAAGTGATAAAGTACTGTACACATTATGTGTTACGCAATATTACAACGTTTTGATTTTATGGTTCTTTACAAATTCAATATGAAAAAATATATACAATGCTTCTCATAAGTCTGGAAATACTTCAAATGCGTCATGAGAAGTCCTATTTGTCAGCTGAAATTTTTAGAGTGGCCAAATAAAAACAGATGTGACGGGAATTTCATCATCTTTCAGTTACACATAAATTTGATTACATTTTCATGCTACTGTATCAAGGTTAAAATGTTTTTTATCAAAAAGAGGTTGCAAAAATAATTTATAGAAAACTATTCTATAATCCCGAGCATCGACTTATTATCAAACATTCTGGCCAACCAAATTACAACAAAGGAAATATACAGCAAATATTGGAGTATTAGTGTCATAATAACAAATGTTTATAAGCATCGTCACCGATTCTTTCACAATGTCACGATGATAAATCATTCACTGCATTAGTAATTTCATCTTGTCTTCGATCGCTGCTTAATCACCTTTGTAATTGTTGCATGCTTTGCTTCGGGTGCAGACCTTTCTTCATTGAGTTAAGCAGGCAAAAGCAGGTTTGCTGCCATTATTTATTGAGTTGTAAGATTCATTTTATTAAGATAGACTTGAAAAAAGAAGCTTGAACTTGAATTCTGGGAAAATGCCATTCACACTGTGAAATGAGACGAGTGAAGTTGACCTTTACGAGGAGAAAGTTTTTGAACTAATTAATCGCGTCATTCAATATCAACCGGTGTTATACTAATCAACCTTACTTGCAAGATAAACTCTCTCAGTCGCTGCGGTCGTGTCTCTAGCGCTCTGTCTGATTCCTCGCTCTTGTTCCTGTTTTTGCATAATTTTTACATCGTTGGACTTCGCATTGGCTACTGGTCATCATCCAACATCTTCAATCCTCATTCTCCCTTGGATTGCGCCGCTATTCGTCTTCTTCTGAATTGAGCTTACCGGCTCTACTTCTTCTCCAGTATTGGGTCTGTATTGTCAATTCTAATATCATTCTGTAATATCATTCTGACGTGCGTGACGCGCAACGGATTTTTTCGTGACATGCTGCAAACATAATGATGCTCAGTTTACACTGTCCAATTTGACAATGTCCTCAACGCTGGGTGTAACATTCAATGATAGGTTAAAATGGACTTCACATGTATTACGCGTTATTAAGTTAGCCTGCCAACGCATATATCTACTGAAACAAGTAAAGAAATCGGCAGATATGTCGTCTGATATGCTCATTCTGGAGAATCCCCATTCCGGAGAATTATAATACAATGGCTTGCGGAAAACACGAACTGTTCCTTTAAAATATGTAATTATTTGCAGACGGTTCGGTGGCAGTCTACACACCTTGATCACTGCATCAGATGGAATGAAAATATATTTGCTATTATTCTGGAGTACAACTCTCTAGTTTTCGTTGGACTTACGAAAGGATGCATTGAGATGTTGGAAAAAGCTAGAAGACGATGCCACCGTATATTTTGCGGTGTTCCCTGTGATACAAAATTCACCCCATTGTCAATTCGCAGAGATCATAGGGCAATCATGCTGTTTACCGACATCACTTGTCCCCGGAAACTTCACCTCGTTCGAGACATTTGGCCGCGATGAAGCAGAACACAAAGCGACGCTCATCATCTGTACCATACTTCTTTGTATAACCGCATGTATATTTGAATTCGATCCATCCAAGGTTAGACTTGGATTTTGGGTCGACCTTGGGTAAGTGACATAAAACTTGAGTTTTCTATACAAAACTTGGGTCTTCTTTTAAAGCTGCATACAAATCAAGTTATAAAAGTTTATTTTGATTTGAATCTTGGGAGAACTATTAATAAGAGCTTAAAGTTCTGATTTTTTATCAGAATTCGACTCAATTCACAGAATATTTCAAAAATGAAATGCTCGTCATTATAAGCTAAGCTTACCTCATTTTGGGCTTGACAATACCGCGCATTGAAAGTTCGTGCTCTATCGCGGTAAAAAATCGCTTTCCACTAAAACCACACTTTTGACAAAGAAGTCAGTAAAGTGTAGACACCTGATTTTGTCGTCGACTGTAATGACTAGTGTTGACCGTAACATTGGAATAATCGTTTTAACCAAAATACATATTCAGGCTTGAATCATTCAGTCAATTAGAAAAACAGAGTTATGCTCACGCGGAAATGAAATAGGGAAGAAATAATGGTTAGCAAAACAGACTAACATGTTGGCTAGTACATGCAGTAGCCTGCATCTGCATAAAAAACAACAATAAAGCATCCAATTTTAACTTTGATGCAATAGCATGAAAATGTTATCAAATATGTGTAAGCGAGCGATAATGAAATTCTTATTAAGTCTTTCTAGAAATTTCAATTGATGAATAACACTTCTCGTGACGCATTTGAAGTATTTCCAGACTTATGAGAAGCACTGCACTGCTCATTCACAGGCCTGGGTGGACTTTCGCTTCAACTCCTCTAGAATTCCGTGATTTTCTTGAATACTAATAAAAATGATACAGTACTTTAGTAGATAAACAATCACCTACTTTTTCGTTTCTCACTCTTGCTGATAAGCTCAAGTTCAATAATGATTCTATGATGATACATTTCTTCCAAACCAAATTTTTTTATCATTTTGAATATGCTTCCAACTGGGCACTGCATTGTAATTGATTTTCGGAAAATACACCAGTTGTTAAACATACCGGAAAACTTCTATTTGAACGGTACCTCTAATATAACGGCAGTCTAGAGGAGGAGTTGAAAAATTGAATGGCACCCTCTAATTGAACATCACCTCTAATTTAACGACACTTTGATGAATTCATCTCCTACATCAATTACATAACTGAAATAATCTTCCTCAAAACGTGTAAAAGAGGAAAATAGTTTGTAGAATGTTATGGAGCTACTGGAACGCCCCATTCAAGGCCAAAGTCAGACAGTTCTACGAGAATTGGATGTTGCACGGCGAGAAGAGCTACACCAAATCCGGCAACATGCGAGCGCCATCAATGGAAGTATACTTGGAAGTATATTGGAAGTATTAATGGAAGTATATAAAAGCCCTTGTCTCGATGATATAAGACCAATAAGCTTATTGACAACTCCAGCTAAAGTATTGGAGCGCATAATCTTCAGTCAAATGAAAGAAGAGCTGCTTCAACACTATGGCAGAAATCAATTTGGGTTCCGTCCGAATTCTTCCACAACATGTGCTCTCATTACCCTAAATGACCATATCAGCAAATATCTGGAGAAATCAAGTGTTAATGCAGTGCAATTGGTAACGTACGATATGTCAAAAGCCTTCGATAGAATAAGATCTGACTTGATTATAAGGCGTCTCATGGAAACTCAAGTGCCACGTCAATTTAGTGCTTGGGTGGCAAACTACTTATTAGACAGACGGCAGTATATTTGCATCGATAATGCCTTAAGTGACATGGCTTGTGCTACGTCAGGAGTCCCTCAAGGATCAATAATTGGTCCATATCTATTTTCGTTAGTGATGGGATCCTTTGAATCATATAGCAGTGACAATCTACTAATTAAATTTCCTGATGACTGTACTTGGTGTTTCCCATTATATGCGGATGGCGACAATGTGCATGTGTTATCAGAGCATCACCGATTTATCAACTGGTGTAAAGATATGGACCTCACTCTGAACCTATCGAAATGTAAGACAATGTGTGTGAGTAGCAGAAGTTCCTCTAATCCAATTGCTTTAAACGGAGTTCAGCAGGTTTCCTCACTCAAACTTTTGGGTGTTACTTTTAGTTCTACTCTATCATGGAAATTGCATTTTGATAATGTGATACTGTCGGCTTCAAGGAAACTGTATGGATTGAGCAAGCTTAGAAGCTTTGTGACAAAGAGTGATCTCATACGCTTATACAATTCAACTGTAAGGATTTCGCTGGAATACGCCAACCCCTTGTTCACGAACATTACTGCCAACGACAAGTCTCGGTTAAGCAAAGTTCAAAATCGTTTTCATCGATTGTTATGTGGGACTGATTGTACCAGTGTGTGCCTGCCCTCTTTAGACCTTCGTCGACATAAGCAGACATTAAAGCTTTTTCGCAAAACCCTTTCTCCCAAACACGTCCTTCATTGACTTTTGACGCAGAGATCGACACGAACAAATAGGTTTCTCTTCCCCATCACAAAAGGTGCATTTCGGAGAACTGCTTTTGTCCCTTATTGTGTTTCTTTTTATAATAATGATGTTGTGCGTTAATGACTTGCACCAACCCATTACATATGACTTGTAATTTTGATTTCAATTTGGAAAATATAAACATTTATTATTATTATTATACTTGAAATGGATTGTCGATGCCTGGTATCAGCTGCCGAAAGGTCTGATCATCAAGTCATTCAAAGGATGCGGACTGACCAACGCTCTCGACGGAGGATTGCCAGATCCATTGTTTCAAGCCAGACTCGGACGGTCCAATTCAGACTGGTTTGCAACTTCTCCGGCAAGCCCGAGCCAATGCTGGTGTCGAACGTGGAATCAATCAGAACTTTGACGATGATGCTGAAGTTGATGCGAATGACGAGGACAGCTACAACAGCGACGTGTCACTTGATTTTCACTGGTGAGTTCGTGATTTCTAACCAGTGATTACCGGTAACCTGTGTTTGTTAACTTTTGTAAAATAGATATATGCAGAGTTCTTATGTTACATGTTTTCGCTTTTCATCTATAAAATTTACAGATTTAAGATGAAAATTACTGAAAATTTCATCTCTAAATTCTGATCAGCTAGTCGAAAAATAGAACGGCAGCTCTAATTAAACGGCAGTGAGGGGAAAGGTTTGAAAAATAGAGCGGCATGCCGTTCAAATAGAGGTTTTACGGTATTTCGTGTTGTTAGCCATTTACGCGATGTAAGAAACATAGATTTTAAATCTGCAGTATCTGAGCACACCTACTATTTCAATCATCAGCCATCTGTCCCGACTGAAGTGATTTTGGAATCAGTGTATGGAAGCCATTACTTTCTTGACGTAAGAAACAATTGCTATTGTGATAGCATATACATTCATTGCTATTGTGTTGCATTACGTTTTTACATCATGACATATCATTGTTGTTTCTGTCACATTATTTTAAGTAGTTAGTGTACATAATTTCATTTCTATCTACTTCCATTTGTCACTTATTGATCTTGAAATGTCACGCCATTTATTCTTTGTGATTTATAGTCGATGATTCTTGAACCATGCACCGCATTTCCGTTTCATTCCACATGATTAAGACGAACTGTAAGCCGTTGAAAGCTCGTGACTAGCAACAATTGTTTTAATATACCTTGATCCTGAGTTAATTCGCACGTGTATTTTTCAGGAATGCGATTTAATTTGAGAAAAAATGTTTTAATTAGCCTAATTCTGGATTTTTCACGTAATTTCTACGGAGAAAGTACTGAATCCCTCAAAATTTGCTCAATGCTCCTTGACGTGCAATCCCAACAACTGTGTGTATTGGTGTATGATTAGTTATCTGATTTAATATGCCGATCATCTAGCGCTGTCATGTCGCCATTCATTAGTAATGAAAATTTTCCGGAAAATTATGGAAAAAATAGGAAAATTTTGAAAGTTTTGATTTTTTTGATAGACCCTATAATTTGAGCGCTTCAACTGCCGAGGCAGCTGAATACCAATGAATTGGTCTAAAACTCTTGATTTCATCATTATTTGGATTAAAGCGATCGTAGCAATACGATTTCCGTCCGCGGATTTTTCAACATTCCTTTGCCACCGCAGTGATAAATTGTTGGCATTTTTAATTATCACACATAGACACCGTTTGGGATAACGTGAATCTTGCTTTACAATAGGGGTATAATTTCGTTCAATGTGAAAGATCTGGAGCAAAAATAATGTATACTTTATTTTGGAGTTTGCTAATTGTCAGCTTCAAAGTTAAGCTTTATTATGCATCGTTGATCATAGTGATACAGATTCTCCATGTGTTGATGAACATGTGATGGTATTAGCACACAGTCCACGCAGCATTCATGAGCGACCAAATTGGAAGATATAAAGACTGTAAACTTGTGAGATATTTGGAAACTAAAGATATCTGTGATGAATAAAAGAATATCTATGATGGCTTCAAACTTCTGGCGAATTGTCCGATATCTTCGTTGAGGATACACATCCTCCATTTCAAGTCCAGATGGTTCAGATAGTTCCAAATCGATTTCAGATCTGCCCAAATGAATTTCAGATGTGATCTGGATGAGTTGGAGATCTCCAGTTGAATTAAAGATCTTTTCAAAGTTGAGCTTGTGACAGATATCTGAAATTCAGCAAAAGAAATCTGAAATCCATCTTATGTCTGATTTTCATTTGGAAAGATCTGAAATAGACATGGTAAAGGTGCATTTTGGTACCAAAAGTTAACATACAGGGATGATAGAGAAGTTTTCGGACTTTAAATGTTGCATAGTCTTTTTAAACGACTACAATAAGTCTCCAAAGCAAAGAAAAAAACGTCATTCACCGAAAAAAAATTTCAAAATATTCCAATGAAAATTTTTCTGGAAAATTTTCCATTCACATCACTACTATTCATGCATCAGGAGTTCGAATCTCCAGTCTCAGTGTTACAGAGATTTTGGAAGATGCTTTAACTGACAGTCTTAACCCTTTAACGTTGATTAGGCCAAGGAAAAATTGTATTCAACTCTTAATGTAATCTAAAACTGTTACAAAGTGGCAAAATATCTTCATTATGACAAAATTGTTTTCCATTGGGGAATCCCGTCAAAACAGCATACGACTCGTGTTTGTCAATTCGAATTTATTCGTTATTCATGCGACATCTGCCAATTACCACCGATGTCCGTCGTCAAGTGGTACCTGCATAATTCATTGTAACATGACTGGTCAAGTGATTCTATTGATAAGATTAGAGTGCAGTAACATCCCGATTTACGTAAGAGATGCGTTCCTGGAAATCGTTTTGTAGTGAGTCCATGCCAAAATCAAGCGCAAAATGAGCAACGATGAGTCATCTGTGTGACCTCGCGTGACCTTAGGTTACCGTCCTGCGCCATGAAATACGTAATGTGACTGCTGCTGGTTTTATAAGTAGTGCTAAAAACGGGAAAATGTGAAGGCGTGATTTATTACTGTGTGTTGGACTACAAGCAGAGGCA